>CM028244.1:31901209-31971100 GCA_016432835.1 Brassica nigra
GATAAATTGAGATCCATTATCTGTTACGATTTCAGACGGACCCCATGTCTAGTTATGATATGTTTCCGCACGGTTCTCTACTTGTGTGTCCTCGATACATGCGTAGGATTCTGCTTCTACCCATTTGGAAAAGAAACTGTAGGACTAGAGGAAGCGCTTTGTTTTGATGGTGCATAGGTCCACGATGTCCATGGACCATCGCGATGAAAGGAGGGGGACGAGATTGAGGAGAGGATCTCCGCTGGTCGATGGATCGTTGAGCATGCCTTTGGCATTTTCGCTCTCCGGTAATTTCGCAGTCTTTATCATGGTCGGCCAATAATAACCGTGGGCGCTGATTTTAACCGCAGAGATCTTCCGCCAGAATGATTTCCGCGATGATCCGAATGGACCTCCTTCATGATTCTTCTCGCCCCTTCTCAAGATGCCATGAGAGGACCAGAGAAACACCACTTATAAATTTCTCCCTATCGACGCATCTGCCGGGTTTTACTTTACGAGCTGCCCATTTTCGGTAAGGTTCCATCCACGATATAGGCTCAATTGGTTCTAACCAAGGGCTGTCGCGCCATACTCGGTCGGGTTACATCCGCTTCCTCGCTGGTCCTCGACTTCTTCCGTGATCTTCAATCTCGCTCCGGATTAGATTGATGACCACTGGTGGTCCGGCGCTCGATGCTCGATGAATTCGACCGGGATTACTCTTTGAGCCCCGGATCTGAGCTTGAGGCGAGGGCAGCCAAGGCCGGCCTGGCGCTTCCGAAGCGAGGAATTTGGTCAGGGCTTAACTGGTCGAAATTTCGAGCCAGTTCTTGACGAAGTTTCAGATATAAGGCCCATCCTTTCGCTCTCTTGCCTCATATTCTCCGCTGTATTGATTGGCGACTAACTGAGAATCGCAGAAGCTGAATATTACGGATTTTAACCCATGGGCCAGCCGAAGCCCATATGAGCGCTCAGATTCTGCCTCATTGTTTGAGGCATGAAAAGCCAACCGAAAGACTGTTCTAGGATTTCCGCTGGGAGAGGTGAGCCGATCCCGATTCGATCCTTGTTTGATGAAGATCCGCCGACGCGGAGGACCCAAGTTGAGTTTGGTTCCTCGTTAGTCATGTTTCTAGTGGGTAACTCTACCAAGAAATCCGCAAGTACTGGGACTTTGCACACGCCCTGAGGTATTCGACGTCAGACTTCACTCAGTTCGATTGCCCATTTTGGCGAGCCTACCGGATTGACTTGACTATGCAGGATTATCCCGAGCGGAACGTGGTGAGAACCACTATAGTGAGACTGGAAGTATGGTCTTAGCTTCGAGGTTATGACAGCTAATGCTAATTTTTCCATTAGAGGGTATCGAAGCTCGCATCCAGTAACGCCTTGCTTACGTAAAAGATTGGTTTTGTTCGCCGCCGCTCTTCTCGTGATCAAGACGCCACTGACCGCCGCTATGAAACTGCGATATAGAGGAAAAGAGGTTCACCTTCCAATCGGTTTTGGAGGACTGGTGGGTGGCCAGGTAATGTTTCAATTGCTGGAAAGCTTTTCACATTGCTCGACCATTCAACTTTGTTTCCCTTCAATGTCTCAGAAACGGTAGGCACTTATCCGTGGAGCGAGATGAAACGGTTCAAAGCCGCTAACTCTTCCGTTAGCCTCGACTTCTCGCTTGGTTCTCGGGAGGCCATTTCTATCAGCGCCGATTTGTTTAGGGTTGGCCTCGATTCCGACACGCTACGCAGGTATCCGAGGAATTCTCCCGATGCCACCGCGAATCTACATTTTGCCGGGTCAGTTTCATGTTATGCTGGTCGAGTCGCAAAACATTCCTCTAGGTGGGCTATATGATCGGTTCGCTAAGAGATTTTACGAGCATATCATCGATGTATACTTCCATAGTTTTTCCGAAGTTGTTCGGCAAACATTTTGTTGACAAGTCGCTGATATGTTGCACCTGCGTTTTAAGACCGAAGGCATTACCTTATAAGAATACGCTCCGCGGTCTGTGATGAACGCAGTTTTTCGCGTCGGGCCGATTCATCATGATCTGATTGTATCCGAGAAAGGCCCATGAATGACGTAGCTTGTTTCCGCGGCTGCTTCACCACCGGTCAATGTGTGGAGCCGGAAGCAACTTTGACAGGCTTTATTCAGATCCGCGGAAATCGCATACAGACCCGCCATTTGCCGCTTTCTTTTTACCACGACGGGTTGGCGAGCCAGTCCGATACCTGACTTCGTTATCGACTACTTTGAGGAGTCTTTCGACTTCATTGATCATGGTGGCACGCCCAGGTCCCAACTTTCGCCTCTTTTGTTTTACGGGTTTGTGAGTTGGGTCGATGTTAAGTTCGCGGACATGTTACGCCAATGTCGATTCCCGGATATCCTCCGCAGCCCACGAACGCATTCGAGGTTCTTTTGAGGCACGCGATGAGCTCTGCTTTCATTGGTTCATGAGGTTAGCTCCGATCTCGCACACACCGCTCCGGAAAGAATCGCCGACAGATCGAAACCACCGGTTCGCAGGTTGGTTCACGCTTCTCAGTGGCCTCGCTCTTGGGACTGCCGAAGGTTTCTGGTGAATTGTTAACCGCTTGCTTTTTCCGAGAAGTTTCGATTTCAGAGTTTTTCCGCTTTTAGTTCGGTAAAGGTAGATCTGCGCTGCCCGGACTTCCATGTATTGTCTCGACTCAAAGGCGCTGGGGAACTTGAGGCATAGATGGAATGTTGATGGGATCGCCTCATGGAGTTTAGCCAGGAGTCCCAACTATCGCATTGTAGGATGTTGGACCATCGATCACCAGGAATTCCGTTTGGCAACGCCCCGGCCGACTAGAGGTTAGTCGAGCCGAGGGTCATAATTTCTCCGAGTCCAGTAATGGGCTGGGGTCATCTGTAAGGACGCTTAGATCGACGCCATCCTCTCGAGGGTGCTTTTGTAGATACATTAGCCGTTAATCCAGTCGACTCAATACGCCAATATCCTGGATCGTGGAGTTCTATTACGAGGAGATCGCTGTGAGGTTTGACCGCATGCCGCTGCTCGATCCTCAAAGATAGCATGTTGCGGGCTGACGAAGAAGTCATACTGAACTTCGATCGACAGGTGGTTTTCAGTTAGAGAACTCCCCCTCCTTCTAGCCAACCTGTGGGAACCAAATTCACATCACAATTTTCGATAAATAAGATTGCGGAGGAAAGCCAAGTGAACCCGACTTTTCCTGAAGGTCCGATTCTCGCTGCCACACTAAATCGATACAAAGTAAACAGAAGACAAAAATAGAAATTGAATTATTTGCCCGGCTACGCTTTTATTAGATAAGGAAACGAAAGTACAAGGATTCTCCGAAGACAAAGAGAGTTATGCATTTAAAGAAAAAGGTAGAGTCGCAGGCAGCCAAACGCCCTAAGCCTTGCTCCGCTTAGTCTAACTACCTAAACCCTAGTTTTTCTAAGCCGCCAGGATGCTCTAAGTCAATTCTCGGATTTTCGGATGCCTTCTCTTCTGCTCTTGCTCTCCTTATATACCCACCTCTAGGTCGGTTTGTCTTGGGGTGATGGGCCTCGCCTTTGGGCCCAAGCTTATCTTCCGAAATGTTCCATTTTCGAGGTCTTGTAATTATCTCCGAAGTTTTCCGCTATCTTCGATGACTTGATGTTTATCCGATGTCTCGAGAATCGGTAACCGCCTATAGCCTGATTGACCAAACTCACGAGGGCTGATCCAAACAAGCTAAGGCGGAATGAACCGAGCACGATAGGACCGAGACCGACGAGGGCCGCTGGACCGACGCCAGGCCGAATTCAGGGATGCCGCCGGGCGCCAGGGCCGGGTGCCGCCGCGCCAGGCCGCCTATGCGGATTTGGTGCCGGGCGCCAGGCCAAGCCGGTGCCGCCGGGCGCTGGCCGCCTGCGGATTTGTGCTGCTGGCGCTTAGGTTGCCGCCGGGCGCCAGGCAGCCTGCTGGCCTCTGCACAGGCCAGCGCTGTGCCGGTGCCGCCAGGCCGGGCTTTGCGGACGGTGCCGCTGGCGCCAGGTTGGTGCCGCGGGCGCCAGCCAGCTCCCGCTATGGCCGGGCGCTTAGGTGCCGGTAGCGCTGCGCGCCAGGCCGCCCAGGCGGACGGAAGCCGCCGGGCGCTAAGGCCGGTGCCGCTGGCGCCAGGGCCAGCTCCGTCTCGCTGTGCCGCCGCTGTGTTGGTGCTGGCGCTTAGGCCAGCTCTGCTGGCTGCGGTGCCGCCGGGCGCCAGGCTGGTGCCGCTGGCGCCAGGCTAGCCATTCCGCTTGTATCGCCTGGCCACACCGGTGGTTTTTGTTGTTCGATCTTTCCCCGCTGCCGCTTATGGAAATCTTTGAGTTTCGGAAAGGTCTTTAGTCAGATTTCGATAACCGCTTTTGACCCCAACAGCCTCGTCTTCAGATTCGCCTGTGGAATCGTGATTCATCTCCACAATAGAAAACAAGGTCTGAGCCGCCTTGGATCTTCTTAGGGACCTTTGATGATTCGTATCGTAATCATAGTGGGTAATCGTAGGATTGATCAGGGTTAGGTACGCTTTGTTTGTCCGAAGGTTGCAGACTGCTCCAACCGCTGTGGATCCAAGTAGAAAAGAAGTAGGTTATCTTGACATCCAAGACATGGAAGTCTACCGAATTAGGGCTTCTCCAATGGTAACCCAAGGTTTCTCACAATTCCTCCAAAGTTCTGCTGAGAACAATCCACAAAGATGAATGAATCTTCGTAGGTCTCTATCTTCAGACCTAGATGGTCTGCTATAACCTTGGGTAAGATGCTAACTCAAGATCCTGTGTCACATAGGACACGTGAGGAAGTTGATCCCATGTACCGAAAGCAACAACAAACTTTCCGGATCACCCTTCTTCTAGTTTGATCCTCTTCTTCATACTTTCTCCGACTTGGTTGAACATCCTCTCGATGTCTTCTTCGTCTCTTTTAGTTTCTCTGAAAACATCACAATCTGGTGAAAAGTAGGCTTCTTCAAAGGGTTTCTCTATAGGTATCCTTAGAACTCTCTTTCTGAAACTTGCCAACTCTTTCTCACTCCTCTTTAAGGTGTTTAGAACCTTCTTTCCTTCTTCCTGCCATCTTTTCCTTTTCTATCTCCATTGGATCAATAATATCCGTGGGTTTCTTCATTATGGCGTTGGTGGATTTCTGGAAGGCTTAGATTGTCCCCGAGGCATTAAGTCGCGGCAACATCTATCTTGGGAAGTTGCACTCGGGTGTGTGATAATCGAATATCGATTGACAGTTTCTGGAGGTGTCGACGATTTCTTTATCATTCGGTCGATCGATGGGACGCCCTGTCCATCGGTCGATGTTGTAAGGGCGGATGATGTGGGTGCTTTGCCGAACTCCTCGTAAGTATTTTCACATGCTGCACTCGCTGGTGGATTCTTCAAGATCCATCGGTCGATGCTCGCCTGGTTCCATCGATCGATTGGATGGTGTACATCAATCGATGTGGATGTCCCGACATCGATCGATTCCAGTGGTTGCCAATACTTTCGATCCGGAAGTCTCCCCTTGCGTTCTCTTGCTTTACCACTCCAAAAATCATCCTCTATGATAGCACTGACATTGTGGCTTATTGTTTCTTCTCCAGTCCCTTTCCTAAAGCTTCCTCGCTTCTTAATGCCTTCTCCCCGCCTGAATCACCGAGTCTCTAGTTTCTTCACATGGGTACTCAAAGCATCGCTTTGTGTTCAAAGTGGTGTAGACAGCGCCGATCTTTCCATTGAAGTTCACCTCTAACTGCTGCTGGCTTTCAAGAACTTTGCTGAGCATGTCTTCTAGCTTTCCTTCCGGGTTGGTGTGGGTGGCTTCATGTAAGATGAGTTTCCATAACTCATGTTGTTGGGGTTGTGCTGAAGTTTCCTCTCTCGCCCCGCTAAGTTTTGTTTTGGTTTCCAGATCTCAAATCCGGTTCCACTGATCCAGTTGACTTCTGATTCTATGTAGTCATCTTCTTCATCAGCTTCTGCATCCTCCACTGAGCAGATTTTGTTTAGCAGTTTCAACATTGTCAAGTGTGGCTTGTACCTCATTTATCTGTTCCTTTCCAAGGAACGCTGCAGATCTTGCTCTTACAATGTTTTTCGTGCTGTTGCTGGATGCTAGGTTGTCTATTAGCTTCACAGCATCTTCAGGATTCCTTGTGGTGAAGTTGCCTTCACTGCAGTGTCTAGAGCCATCTGATATTTCGCGATGCCTCAAGAAAGTGCATAGCAGTTGCACTTTGTTGAATCCATGGTGTGGGCAGTCTCGCTGGTAAGACTTGAATCTGATCCATGTATCTTTGAATGACTCTCCAGGCTCCTGATTGAATGTGGCAATTTTCCTCCTTAAGTCTTCAGCCACATCATCAAGTTGCACAAAATGCTTTTGATGTCGCCCAGATGTAAGAGATCCCGTGGTAGCTGCTTAAGCCACCGTGAAAGCTTCTCCAGATAAAGAGTGTTTGAAGAGCTTACAGAGAAGGTAGTCCACAGGGACTCCATTGGCTTTGATAGCAGATATGAGATCCTCGAACCTCTCCAGATGGTTCATGGGATGCTCATTGGACAGTCCATAGTAAGGTGTCTATCCCACAAGGGTGTAGTACTGCGGCTTGAGCTCGAAATCGCCTGAATAAAGCAGGGGACGAATGGCTGATCTGTTGGTGTAGAACTGATCTGGACGGTTGTAGTCAGCTAGTGTTCGAGCAGCCTCTTCTACAGGTTGAACAGTTCCTGAGGTGCAGCCGCTCAGGGTTACTTCATTCTCGAAGCTGAGTTTCTGACTTGCTTCATTACGAAGGTGACCTTCTTGGTCACGCAAGTCTCTATTCTCATCTTGTGTGAGAATAATAGGCACAACCATGACTCGAACAGTATCGATCGATTTCGATGACATGTCGTCGACGGTGAAGAGTGTCGGTCGACTGAAGGTCGCGAGTATCGGCGTAATCTAAGACGGTGTCTCGGCCGGCAAAAGGCCAATATCGGTCGCAGGCAGCTGATGGTGTCGATCGATGCGGAACGGATTTCCGGCGGATTGAACGCTCCAAGCTAGCAGAGTCTTCCGAGAACAAAGTTGAGATTCCTTGTTGCTTCTGGATGGCCGGGCATGTACCTGAAAGACAAGAAAAATTTGTGTCGAAAACAAATTAAAATAAAAATAGAAATAACCTAGACCTAATCAAATTTAATCCTATTGTATCAAAGCCCCGCAACGGGCTTCAAATTTGATATCACTCAAATTACCCTAAGGAGTGACTTTACTCTCTCAAATAAGAGGTTCAAAGTAGTACTTAGGATCGAATCCACAGAGAGCTGTACAAATAAGATGCAATCTTAATGACTATGCTAGGTTGAAAATAGTTTAAAGTAAATTGCAGGTTTGCTGAGTAAGGATAAGATTACTCAGTTGAAAGGATTGGTTTTAAAACAATAAAGAAAAATAGTTAGATTCGTGGTAAGTATTGAGAATTCAGGATTATATACTATAAAGCTAACAAGTTGCTTGCATGATATGTCGAGCTCAACACTTATTAAATGAATCCATCAGCTCGTGATTATTTAGACCATCTATTACTTAGATGCTAAATGGTGTTGCGGTCGGCTACTCGCCGATGGTATCGACGATGTTTCGATAGGAATATCGACCGATACACCTCTAGCTACGTCGATCGATTACTCTATAGGAGTATCGATCGCACGGCTCTAAGCAAGCTTTCGAAGTTGATACAATGCTCACCATGATCTTAGATCAGCCATATCTCAAGAGGGTCATAGCATGTTCAGGATGTTGTCAGGTATTGCATGTAATAAACAATGCAATCCAAGTTCATGTTCTAGGTAGCTAAGCTAGAAAAGCATTAGTGAAAATCCTAACAATAAATATCACAACTATAGCAATTATAGGTTGGGGCTAATCCCTCATATCCTATTTAAACCCTAAATCTAACAAATGAATCTACTCTCAGACATGGCTAAGTAGTTCATAGAAACAAGGTTATAATAGAAATTCATAGATCTATTGAGGGTGAACACTTAGGTCCCAATCACAAATATCTTTGGATCTCTCCTCTAGGTTTAGAATTCTATAACCTTTGTTAACAAATAAAGAACTGAATAGAAATAAGTAGAAGAAGAACTTAGAACTTATGAAAACTTGTATTAAACTATAAAACTATTGTAACTTGTAAAAGACTTGTTGAAAACTTGTTGAAAACTTGTTGTGTCTTTGCCAAAACACTTAGACATATATAAATATGAGTTCATTAGGTTAAAAACTCGCAGGGCATTCTTGTAAAATATGATATCTTGGGCTTCAAGCTCGCCAGGTCCAACTTGTCTTTTCCATCGATAGTACATGGTGTACATCGATCGATTATTGTCTCGATGTATCGCCCTTCACATTGTGTGTCGATCGATTGCACAGAGTGTGCATCGATCGATGTGTAACTCTGGTGTCGACCTCTGGTCTTGATCACGGGTGAACTCTTCTTTAAGCTCAAAAAGGCACCTAAAACATCACTTTTCTCCAAAATGCTTCTGAACCTGAAAACATACCTAATAGACTCCAAAACATAGATAATAGTAGTAAAAACACTCATATACCATGGGTAAAAACGGGTAAAATCTATGGTATATCAAGATCCGAAGGCATAAACTTGTATTTAAAGAAGTCTAGAACCGTAGAACAGACTTCATTTCCTACAAAACTCCATGTTGCTCTGAAGAACTCAGCCGTAAAACCATCCGGACCCGGAGTACAGTTAAGAGAAAGCTTGAATAACATGGATTTAATCAAGTCAGCCGTAACGGGGGCAGAATGCTGATCATAATGAGTCGAGGAACAAACATCAGAGATGACCCTAGTCAAATAGTTTGGCAAGAATACACAATATGAGCCTCTCGACAAACATAAGATGCCCGCGAAGTGAGCAGCAGCAATCTGGTGTACCTCTTTGAGAGACTGCGATCTTGAACCATCTCCCCTCAGCAAATAAGAAATTCCATTAAGAGCATTTCTGACTAGGGTAATTCTATGAAAGAAGCGAGTATTTAAGTCACCAGTCTCCAACCATTTGATCCGAGAACGCTGGCGGAAAAATAATTCTTCCGCAAGCCGTAAGAACATCCAAGCTTCTCGGGACTTCTTCTCCAAAGCAATATTTTCTTGAGATGGCAAGTTAAGCGCTTGAATCTGATGAGAATCGAGAATCAACTTTGCCTCCTGAACTCTTCTTTCAGTCTGACTAAAATTCTCCTTGCAGAGCAGTTTAATAGGAGATTTGAGCTGCTTTAGTTTATAACACAGAGAGGTAAGGTTCTTTGCAGGAGCCCCTAAACCAATCCAACAGTCCTTCACAATAGGAATAAAATCCGGGAGATTTATTAAGTAGCTTGGAAACATGAAGGAACGAGTCCCAAAATTTGGCTTCGTAGAGGTAAGTCTTATATGGCAAGGCGTATGATCAGAGAACTCGGGAGGTTCAAACGAACAAAACCCTTTGGGATAGGACAGCTGCCACAAAATGTTCACCAGGCATCTATCAATTTTCTTTCCAACGGGATCAGATGCGCGATGATTCGACCAAGTGAAACGCGGTCCCTGCAATGTAAGATCAAAGACACCAATATCTGACAGACACGAACCAAACTCCCGCATAGACCTTGTGGAAGTGATAATGGAAGGATTCGAAGACTCTCTAGGGTCTAGAATTTCATTGAAATCCCCGCAGACGACCATCCACAGGTGAGAAGCTAAATCAAAAGCAATAGCAGTGTCCTTCAGAGAAACCCAAAGCTGTCTACGCTCATCTAATTCATTAGAAGCATAAACTGACGTATAGTAGAAAGGCAAAGCTTCTGGAGGCGAGATTTTAACTGAGATTGATTGATAATCCGCAAACAAAAACTGCACCCTGATGGGGTCTTTATAGATGATCCACACTTTTCCAAGGTCCGGAAACTGATAATTAGCAATAAGCTTCCACTCCGGTCCCAACACCGATAAAATATACATACTATTAGCCTCACTAACATGCATCTCCAAAAGAGCACCAAAACAAATTCTCCTTTTATTAATCCATGAACATAGAGGTCGATGCTTCGAAAAATCATTGATGCCTCGCACGTTCCAAAAAAATGTATCACACATAAATAGTAATTTTTGGGGTTTACTATCCCTAGGAAAAGGGGAGGCGAACAACCTGAAACCGGGGACCTTTTAGCAAGCTTCCTTTTCTTATTCTTCGCACTCTTAGAAAGATACTGAGGAGAAGAAGATTGTCCATTCATTGGCGTAGTGACCACCAAAGAGAGATTAGAATCTTCCTTGTGCTGCGCAAATATTGATCTTCCTTGTGCTGCGAAAAGGCTTAATCATCTTGACCAAGGATAGCAAAAGGATTCAGAGACACCACATCAACATTTTCTTGCACACCACCAGGCGAAAACTTAAGAGTCATGTGGTGTCAAAATCGGTCACGACGGAATCAATGACTGAAAGTCTCTGGAAAGTATTTCTTAAAACAAAAAGTCTCGGATAATTTGAAAAGAAGTTATACGAGATTTTCTCAAATTAGAATATCCACTCTCTGGTGAGGTCGAAAACGGTTATCGAAATCTACGGCTAAAGATCCTTCCGAACTCAAAGATTTCCCGCACGAACGACTAACGGGGGAAAGATCGGGCAACGGAAAACCCACGGCGCAAGAACCCCTTATGCCGGCGCACGCCACGCTGGCCGCCTGGCTGGCGGTAAAGCCCGCCGGCGGCACGCTGCCACGCCGAAGCCGCCTGGCGCCGGGCATCGCCACGCTGGCCTGCTCTGCGGGGCACTCGCCTGGCGCCGCGGCATCGCCCCGCTAAGCCGGGCCTCCGCAAGCCCCCGATGCCGGGTCGACGCCCTCGCCCTGGTCTCGTCCCATCATGCTCGGTCTGATCCCATCTTGGCCTGCTTGGATCAATCCTCCGAGTTTGATACGATCATGGCTATGGAACAAACGTCTTCGATTCGACTCGATTGGAATCATCCTCGATGTTTTACGACAAAATAAAGGATTGATTTCTCAGAGAAGATATCGATAAAACAAGATCGATTAACTCAACATCGATCCTTTAGGCTATGCGGTTTATTTTACGAGAAAGATAGTCTTCCGAAATCGATAAACGCTCAACGACTCTAAGACAAGTCCACGGACTCACTTACGATTTTAAGAATTCAGGCCCAATCAGGCTATGACGGTTTATCTGATTTCCTGAACATCGGATAAACATCAAGTCACCAAAAATAGGGAAAACTCGAGGATAATTACAATGATCGAATTTAAAATGGAATACTTCCGAAGAGATAAACTTGGGCCCAAAGGCAGGTCCATCATCCTAAGGCAAACCGACCTAGGAGGGTATATATGAGAGCAAGAGCAGAGGAGAAGAGGATCCGACAATCCTAGAATCTAGACTTAGAGAACTCCTGCTAGCTTAGAGAACTTAGAACTTAGGTGGTTAGGCCAGCGAGGCAGGACTTAGAACGCCTCTTCTTGTTCTAGTTTTATCTTCTCCCAGACCCCTATTCCTCTCTAAGGATCTAATAATTCTTTTACTCAGAGTCTCGCATAGAAACCCTAGGCATTATCTTCGACATGCCCGTTTCTATGACCAACGCTCATACTAGACGAACCAGGCATAGACTGTTCGATCTCTTGTTCAATTCTTTCAAACTGAACTACGTCCGACTTGATCCTCGAAAGGGGTACGTAGGCAGCCTTTCTTAAGGTCCAGTCGCAAATCTTAACAAAACCTTTTCTGCATTTATTCGGTCACTTGTCGTTGGCTATCGCAGTGAATCCGGACCTTCAAGGAAGATCGGGTTAACTCGGTTTTCCTCCATATCTGATCAACTAAAATTGACAGTGCGAATTTCGGTTCCCACAAGTCACCGCCTTAACTGCTGGAAGGAAAGGCGCTTCCTCTTGAGCGATATCTGAGCCAGGAACAGGAAGATCAGGGATGGACCCAGAAGGTATAGAGTTGTCCACAGCACAACACTAAGAGGAGTTCTGAGGACACTCATCATTTAAAGAAACTGATGCTACCTCCGGAATAGTAGATCCAGAAGGCGAGACCGACCCTCCTTTGCTTGGAAGTGAGACAGTACGAGAAGGTATGAAATTGTCAGATACCTTTTTTGCTCCCAAATTAGGTTCAAAATCTGATATAACTGAATTCATACAAGATTTAACGGGACAGTTTGATCTTGAGCGACAGGTTCCTTAACAATCTGCTTGCTCGCAGCCCACACTTTAGGATTATATTTCGCTTTCTTAGAATCTTTCTGAGGTCTATCATTTTTCTTGGACCCAGTCTGATCTTGTTCCTATGTTGGGGCTGCGAGTAGGACAGAAATTGGCTTTGTGGCCAATTTCATTGTTTACCGGACATAAAGGAGGCAGCCAGGGATAAGACACCTCAATGACATCGACCAGGTCATTTTCTCTTTCAATCTCCACTATATCAGGCAGCCGAACTGTCAAGGTTACAATCACCTTAACGTCCATAGAAGAGACACTCGAGAAAGGTTTAACATCAACAATCTTTCCCAACGGCTTCGAGATAATTTCTTGACCTTCATCTGTAAGTAGATAAACGTCACCTTGGAGAGGGTAGCCCAAAGAGGAGCTCGTTGCAATGAAGGAGGGTCAATGATGAACGAAGCTTTCCATTCCGTAACAAAGAAGGGTGAGTCACCCACTTTCCACAATTCATGTTGAAGTATGCGCTGCCTCAGAGCCACCGAAGGTGTGTAGAACAGATAGGCATTCTTCGAGAGATTATGTATGGTTACTCTTCTACCTTTTCCCCACAAATAATTAAGAGCTCTCCAAACCTTGCTATATGAAGGAGTATTTCCATAGAAGATACCCACTATATAATCAGAATGAGCCTTGGCCCCTCTTTCAAACACCGCATTTAGAATCTTGATCCGAGGGATGCCTGCCTCCGATTGAGGAACATGGATAGACGATTTCGAGAATTTCTTAGTATCTTTAGCTCGGCAAAGCCAGTTGAACTCAGAACCCTGAGAAGAATCACCCGAGGTGGAAGAAGAACAAGGTTGATTTTCTGAAGAAGTATAAACAGGGCCCGACGTGTTATCAACCGGATCTGAAACTGGAACAAAGGTTTCTGAGGGAGGAGAAACCTCTGTTGATGAAACTGTTGGGGTCAAAATCGGTCAACGACGAAATCGTCACCCGAAAGTCCTCGAAAGAAAACAAAGTGACGATCAAAACCAAGAAACGGGTCGTCACTCGATAAACTCGCGGGAACGCATGAACGGACAATGAGCCCCGGGGATCAACGAAGGCAAGCAACAGCAGGCACCAACGCAGGGACACGCATCGGGCGAAAGACGCATGCCGCGGCCTCCGCCGCGTAGGCTGCCCACGCCGTGCCTGGCGCCGGCAGCAGGTTTACGCCGCGCAGGCCTCACCCTCCGCTTACGCCGCAAGGGTCCCGCCCATCTGTAATCGCCTCGATCTCGGTAACGGCAACATCTTGGTCCCTTAAACCCATGTTCGGATTGTCCAAGATCTACGATGATTCTTCCGCAAAGCCTTCTCGATTGTTTAAAAGTTCATATTTTAAATCTAAGTTCGAAGCCTCATCACTCAAACCCTTGAAAACGGAAAGTCTACTAATCCAAGTCCATCTCGATCCCGATACTTTTAATCTCGAAGATCTTGTTAAAACGGTTATCTCGAAACCTACGCTAAAGATCCTCCCGAACTCAAAGATTTCCCGCACGAACGGCCAACGGGGGAAAGATCGGGTAACGGAAAAACCCACGGGCGGCAAGCCAGCCTGGCGCCGGCGGCAGACGCCCTGCAGTTTGCCCCGGCCGCGTTTAGCCAGCATGCCGGCGCAGACGCCCGCCTGGCGCCGGGCGTGCCAGCATGCCGGCGGCATGCCCCATAAGCCGCCTCCGCCGGCGTAAGCGCCCCGCCTGGCACCGGGCGGCAAGCCCGGCGCCGGTCGACGGCCCTCGCCCTGGTCTCGGTCCCATCATACTCGGCCTCGATCCCATCTTGGCTTGTTTGGATCAATCCTCGTGAGGTTGGAACGATCACGGTTATTCTAAACACCAAACATCTCGACTATAATGAGGAATTGGGGTTCCTTCGAAATGCCAAACCTTCAAAGACTATTCTTTCAAAGAACTGTAAAACGCCTATGACCAAAACGCCCACTTACGATTTTGAAAGGAAAGATAACTATGACGGTTTATCCTTATCCTCACATAAGAGATAAATGTCAAGTTTCCAAAAGATAAATGTCAAGTTTTCCAAGATAAAACGCCAAGTTTCCGATAAACACGAAGATGGACGAAAATGGAAAAGCCCGATTCAGCCCGAAGGAAGATAGACCGCCTTAAGAAGAGTATATAAGGAGAGCTTTGGGCGAGGAGCAAATCATCACCAAACTTCCGTGAGCCTTTAGCACTTAGAGCGCTTTAGCATTCTTTTGTTTTCACTAGCGAGCCGCGACTCAACTAGGTTAGATCTAGGCCGACTAGCGGACCTTCGACAGCTCTGTAGCTTATTTCTTTACCCGCTGTTCACGCTTAAACGCCAATTCAGAACTGACATCGGCAACACGCGACAACACGCGAATCGGGCTGAATCGGCTTTACCCGTCACTGGGAATTAACATTTCGCATCGCCAGGACAGAGGACCGACACGGGCAACACGGACTAGTCTGGATCACTTCGTGGGCTAGATACCTCAGATAATTCAAAAATAAACGCCAATTCAGAAATAAGATCTCCTTTCGCTTCTATTTTATGATTTTTATTTTACAACTTAAACTCCCATTGATTGTGTCGTGTGGCCCAGATATCCGGACCTTCAAAGAAGATCGGGTTAACTCGGTTTTCCTCCACAAATCGCTTATCGAAATTGACGGTGCGAATTTCGGTTCCTACGTTTGGCTAGAAGGAGGGGGTTACGGATCTATCTATCTCGCAACTGCACACGCCGATCATGTCTACTGACATCACCAAAGATCAGCCAACGCCAGACGGAGCACCCGCCGACGCCAACGCTGATAAGACTCAACCGAGATGCGCCCACAGTCACCGCTGATGCAAACACCGAGACGCTCAGATGAAGGAATCTTACCTCGCCAAGCACGGGCGAACAACATGACAAGCTGATAACCTCGCCGCAAAACAGGTCGACACCTTAATCGCGAGGAGCAAGTTGCCGCGCTGATCCACCAAAGCGCGACGCAAGACTCGACTTCGATCTCCGGAGAACGAAAAGATGCCCGAAGAGCCTACTCCGAGGATACGGCTCCAAGAGGACAGCAAACGACCTAACCTTCCACCCCAGCGGAAACAAGAAAAGCGACGCCGAAATGATCGATCTAGATATCAGCACCAATCGGATCCTTCCGATAAAGACATTGACATCCACCTTAAGGACCCGCCAGTCCGCCCGTAGACGGTATCCTTCGAAGGCCCATGACAGAAGAGGAGGAAGAACTCTACTGGATTGAGCAAGAAGAACTCGCGAGGATCAAACTCGATCCATCGCGACCAGCTGACAAAATCGAGGAACGCCGTAGAATAATGAGATCCACGATCTCCGCGAATCTCTCAAAAGACCGTGGCGAAAGCGGTGAAATCGCAAATCCATCAGCGACCAGTTCCGCCGAGATTGATAGACTTCTCGAGGAAGCACGGAAAACACCATTCACCGCCGGATCACGGAAACACCCATCTCGACCCAGAGAAAATCAAAATCCCGGCTATGACGGCACGACGGATCCTAAGCGCACCTGCAGTCCTTCCAGATCGCAATGGGTAGATGCAAACTCCGGAGCGAGAACGACGCTGGTCATTGTCTTCTTCGCCGAGCATCTCAAAGCGCCACCGAATGGTTCTCCGCTCAAAAGGAACTCCATTGAAGCTTCCGCCAACTAGCCTCGGCGTTTTCAAACAATACTCCATGTTCATGGACAGAGAGACGTACGACGTGGACCTATGGAGCCTAGCCCAGAAGGAAGACGAGCCGCTCCGCGACTTCATGCGAAGGTTCAAACCGGTGATGGCTGGTAATGCATTAGCGACAATATCGCAATCGACGCTAAGGAAAACTCTCGGTACAAGTCAAAGTTCCGGAAGTGGATATTACTAGAAAAGCCGCGGACAATCCAGGATACTCTCCACAAAGCGCACGGACTTCATCATCATGGAGGAAGAGATGAAACTTCTATCGCAGAAGCACGGACCACAGAAAACGTCCTCAAAGAAGAAACCCTCTCGTAACGACAAGAACGTCCATCACAAAGGGGAAGACGCCCAAGGCGAGCATAACTACGCCATCAACTCAGAGCAAGGCAGAACCTCCGAAACACCTGGACCAGGAACCAGTACAAGGATAATTCCTACCGCGAAGTTCCACGAAACCAGAGGTCACTCCACGCGAACTGCAGGTTCGGCGCTCGCCGCAAAGCTCCTCACCGACGAACTATCAAAGGTCAAGAGTACAAAAGACTTGCTCCTGGAGTCCGACTGCCCAAAGACCAACAAGACTGTCTCCGAGGACCGCGCAACCGAAAATCAATCGGGTGAAAAGCGAAGGAGACAGACGACCAAGGAACAACAGCAGTCGCCAGAGGCTAAACATGATCATCGGAGGATCACAGTTCTACCAAGAATCTGTCTCGCAAAAGCCTACGGACGAAAAGCCGAGACGAAGTTCCAACTGGTTCCCGACAGCGATATTCCTAACCACACGATCGCTGAGGAACAGGAAACCGCCGGAATCGACAAACCTCACCGCGATCCTTTGGTTATCGACCGGTAATCCCGGATCTCAAGTCGGCCGCATCCTCGCCGATACAGTACGGTCAACGCCATCTTCCGCGACACCTCTACAGGATGAAGATCCCACTTGGGAAGTCGCCCCGAGCCAAAACCTTTGACGGGTTTTCGCCACTACCATGACCTCGAAGAATTAAGCTCCGGTCATGGCGAAGGAAGTCACAAAGATCGCCGAGTTTGCAGTAGTCGACAACCCGACCATCTACAATGCCATTATGGGAACCCCTTGATCAACTCCATGAAGGCAGTACCATCCACATATCACCTCGCATCAAGTTTCGACTCCAACCGAACCGCAGTCATCTAGGGTAGTCAGAAACAATCGAGACTCATACCTAGTCGAAGTTCAAACTACGAAAAGATCGAACGCCTGCGCCAACCCAAAACGAGCAAAGGAATCACACAACATTCTTGAAGACTCGAAAAGATGATCCAGAATCATCCAAACAGGCAACGACTCAAGACAGCGACAAAGCCTCCGAGTCCACCGCCAAAAGCGATAGCCGACCCGACAAACCACCGATCCGACCAGCACGATCGAACGACAACGCACGGGAGTAAAACGCTGCGGCAACTATCAGAACTACGATGGCTTGATCCTCGAAGAGGTACGCTGGCAGCTCGTCAAACCCGGCGAAGTTAAGCTATCCCTCGCCAAAAGGGGCTGGGTACGATACTCCTATACTCCCGCAAAACGCGAATATCCGCATGTACTCGAACTTTTCGAATTTTAATAAAATTCTTTCTATCTTTTATGCTCACTTAACGATAAACATTTCGAAAACGAAAATCATATCTTCAAAAGAAACGAGACATCGCAACTTCTTAAAAGATAACAAAACTCAGATCATCCGCTAAAACAGTCCACCTGCGACTTGTAATAACTTACGCCCGCCGATTGGCCCCGACGGACGACACAAGAAACGCTTCACTCAATACAAACTCGTAGTCAGACCTACAAGGTCCTCTTACATCCGACAAGGATATCATAGCTATACAAGAAACCCAAAATTTTGGTTTAGCGCCTCGGATAAACTCCGAAGATAGCTAGATTCTTTTAACACAAGTCATATAAGCCGGTAAGTCGCGGACTTTAAACAAAAGAATCAGGAAGAAATCACTAACAGGCAAAACGAAAGCCGATCAGTCATCGCACAGCCTTAAAGCTGAGAGTAAGCCTAGGTCTTGCCCTAAACCCAGTCTTGCTGGATCTTGACATCTCACGACATAGTATCGTGATAGAGATCCCAAAACATGTCTCTTATCGCTACACCTAAAACGCCGCTAAAAGTAGCATATAGACCAAGCAACAAAAAGAGTTAGGATAATGGCGACTACTCGCATTCTTTCCTCTACACTTGACGAAAGTATAAATCAAAACAAAAGACTAAATCTCGCAAATTTTCATATTCATAAAAGCCGCGAAGACGGCGGATTCCAAGCCACCAACGGCCGGTCCCAAAACATAAGAATGCAACCTCCAACGGCCGCAGAATAAAACTCCTAAAAGCGCCACACACGGCCAAAACATACGATTCACAAAAGGAAGTCAACATCGAAATCCAGATGCGGAAATCCCGAATGAACCTGCAGGCTGGTCCACTTCCTCGCTCACTTTGAGCGTTCCCACCACCCTCGGCGTTCATCGGCTCCGCCTCCACCGTATCCTCGGAAACCTCGATAGTTCCCATAGTCTCCGGACTCTTTCTTCGACCGGAGGAACCAAGGACTCAGCATGAGCACACTCGGCCATAAAGTCCTTCATCTCAGCAATCTCAGAATCAAAGGAGAAATCCGGGTTCTGAGACTTGTAAAGGTTTACGACCGAGCCCCGGCACTCGCGGAAATCGCCAACAAACTCCTGAGCTTCTTTAAAACATTGAAACTCAGAAGCAAACGATTCCGCCAGTCTCGCCAGCTCAGCTGCGACCATCCTCCTTCCTCTCCTTTCCGCTAACAAGAGCTCGAGCATGAAGCTCAGCTTGTTTTCTGCACCTTTACCTCTTGTCGAACCGAAAAGCTCTCGCTCAGCTTCTTTGGTCTTGAAGTTAGCAATCGTGGACTTGCGGAAAGTCGAGTCAAGTGCATTGCTAAACACTCTTAGTCCCTGCATAAATTCGAGATCAGCAAGCATACATATACACAGATTCAAAAAAAAAATAATGTTAAGAAGTTCAAGGGGCAAAACCTCGTTGACTCGCTGGGAACCCTCAGCAAAATCCGTTTTCTCCTCATCCTCCAGCGACTCAAGAACAAACTCCGGAGGAAGGTCGTCAAAGAAATTGTTGGGGAGTGGAAAATCGCTGGCTCCGCCTTTTTTCGTTGGAACAAAACTAGGGTTTTCCCCCAACGGTGAGGGATCTTCCGAACCTTCCCCACCATCGATTTCTTTCCCTTTACGAGATCTCTGTTTACGCCCGGTAGGGGCTTCGATAACCGGTTCGCATCGCATGTCGGGATAGGTCGGGACCGTAAAGCCTTACCGCGTCTCGAATCCGTTCAAGGGTGAAGGACTTCCAGAAAAACGGCCTTTGACGAAGGAGATCCCTCTTGACGAAAAGATCACCATGCAAATGCGCGACAGCCCCGTTCTCTACAAAGCGAAACTTTTTCACTAAAAACTCGCACTTCCGGAATGATAAAATAAACAACGGTTTTCATCGTATTACCTCGGTTGAAGTTCCATGCGTGCGGAAATAGATGGAGGCAGCTCTCGTCGACAGACTCACCATCTATTCGGACAAAGAAGAAACGCTTCTGCCACGACTTAGGGTTCGAAGTAATCCCCTGAATTATGGCCATGTCCTTCTTTGGCACCATGGAGTAGTAACCGTCGCTCCCCGTTGGCCGAGTGCTCCAAAGACCTTCGAAATCATCGGGACTGAGATCAATCCCGAGCTCATAACTTGCGATCAGTACGCCAAGCCAACTCTCTAAGGCAGGAACGCTGAGTTGGCTGATCGAAAGTTCGAAATGACGAAGCGCACGAACAATGGTACCGGGGATCGGGAACCACATACGGCAATACGTAAGGAAAGCCTCGTAACATGTAAAGAAACCTTCCGGAGGATTCCTCGCACTCTCGTTACCGACAGAGATCCGGAATTTGACTCCATCGGGAATCTGGTAGAAATCCCGGAGAGTCCTGAGATATGTACGTGAGACCAAGCTCGGCGTAAAGGGAGCACCCGGCATCCTCAAAGGTCTCCTCGGAACAGGGACATCTGGCAGCGATGGAGCCGAACCCACAAGGGCTCGGTAATACGCATTCTTCGCGTCTTCCTCGACAAACTCCTCTTGCTTCACCGTCACATGGGCAGGAGAGTCATCCGAGGATGAATGGGAAGAAGAATTTCTCTTGGAAGATCTTGAAGACATTGTTCTTAAAGAGAGAGAAAGGATTCTTGAGAGAGATGATGAATTTCTTATAATGAAGTAAGAATGAGATTTCTTACTCCATCCTTATAAAGGAGGTAAAATCACTATTTACCCCAACTTTCGGCAAACGATTACGTCTCTACACCTTCCCCCACGGCCATACCGCAAGCTAGGATCCGACAGGCACTACGGTTCCTAGCTAGCTGGGGGGCTAACTGTTGGGGTCAAAATCGGTCAACGACGAAATCGTCACCCGAAAGTCCTCGAAAGAAAACTAAGTGACGATCAAAACCAAGAAACGGGTCGTCACTCGATAAACTCGCGGGAACGCATGAACGGACCATGAGCCCCGGGGATCAACGAAGGCAAGCAACAGCAGGCACCAACGGACGCAGGACACGGCAGGCGGAAGCGTCCGCCAGCGCCGCGCGCCTGCCGCCGGAGGCAGGCTCGTCCACTCCCGTCTGGCGCCGGCGGCAAGGGTCCTGGCGCCCATCTGTGCAATCGTCTCGTGATCTCGGGCAACAGCAATATCTTGGTCCCTTAAACCCATGTTCGGATTGTTCAAGATCTACGATGATTCTTCCGCAAAGCCTTCTCGATTGTTTAAAAGTTCATATTTTAAATCTAAGTTCGAAGCCTCATCACTCAAACCCTTGAAGACGAAAAGTCTACTAATCCAAGTCCATCTCGATCCCGATACTCGAGGAATCTCGGAAGATCTTGTTGAAAACGGTTATCTCGAAACCTACGGCTAAAGATCCTCCCGAACTCAAAGATTTCCCGCACGAACGGCCAACGGGGGAAAGATCGGGTAACGGAAAAACCCACGGGCGGCAAGCTAGCCGGCGCCGCCTGGCGCCGGCGGCAAGCCAGCCTGGCGCCGGCGGCAAGCCAGCCTGGCGCCGGCGGCATGCGTCCCGCAAGCCGGCCTGGCGCCGGCGGCATCGTCCACAAGCCCCCTGGCGCCGGCGGCCAATGGCGCGGCGGCAAGCCAGCCTGGCGCCGGTGGCAGGCGACCCGCAAACCGACCTGGCGCCGGCGGCAAGCCCCCTGGCGCCGGCGGCAAGCCCCCTGGCGCCGGTCGACGGCCCTCGTCCTGGTCTCGGTCCCATCATACTCGGTCTGATCCCATCTTGGCTTGTTTGGATCAATCCTCGTGAGGTTGGAACGATCACGGTTATTCTAAACACCAAACATCTCGACTATACGAGGAATTGGAGTTCCTTCGGAAATGCTGAAACCTTCAAAGACTATTCTTTCGAAGAACCGTAAAAACGCCTAATTGACCAAAACGGCCCACTTACGATTTTCCGAAAAGAAAAGATAACTATGACGGTTTATCCTTATCCTCACATAAGAGATAAATGTCAAGTTTCCAAAAGATAAATGTCAAGTTTTCCGAAGATAAAACGTCAAGTTTCGCGATAAACACGAAGATGGACGAAAATGGAAAAAGCCCGATTCAGCCCGAAGGAAGATAGACCGTCTTAAGAAGAGTATATAAGGAGAGCTTTGGGCGAGGAGCAAATCATCACCAAACTTCCAGAGCATTTAGCACTTAGAGCGTTTTAGCATTCTTTTCTGTTTTCACTAGCGAGCTGCGACTCAACTAGGTTAGATCTAGGCGGCCGGACTAGCGGACCTTTCGACAGCTCTTGTAGCTTATTTCTTTACCCGTTGTTCACGCTCAAACGCGAATTCAGAAATAAGATCTCCTTTCGCTCTATTTTACGATTTTTATTTTACAACTTAAACTCCCATTGATTGTGTCGTGTGTGGCCCAGCAGATATCCGGGACCTTCAAGGAAGATCGGGTTAACTCGGTTTTCCTCCACAAATCGTTTATCAGAAATTGACAGTGCGAATTTCGGTTCCCACAGAAACCGGAACCGAGGCTCCTGTGGGAGGAACCACAACTGCTGGAGAAGCATATGACAAAACCTGACTAACGTTTATGTCAAAAACAGGTGAAGCTTCCGTCATAATCGCATCCGTCAACGCAAGAGGAGAAGAGACTATCTGAACATCAGATGCAGGAGGAAGGAGGAATAGAAGGTCAGGGGGACAGGAGGCACAAGGGGTGGCTCCGATACACTGGCCATCGGAGGAGGAACGGCGGTCAACACTTAGGATTAGAACTTGTGCCTCCGATACACTGGCCATCGGAGGAGGAACGGCGGTCAACACTTAGGATTAGAAATTTTGACTAAGTCGCATTTTCGGAGAGAGAAAACCAAAAAGCTTAAAACATTACTGGTTGAATCTTATAAGACATAAGATAATATAGGTTCAACAAACAGTCATCTCATGAGATATATCAGAAATATGAGAATATAAAAAAAATGTATATATTTATAGTGTAAAGGGTTAAGAACTATTACTTGACTTCAATTGTATTTTTCATTTTTTTTTTCTTTACTTTTTGGGCAAAGAGTTAATTATAAGTCTATAATACACAATGTCTTGAGAATCGAGATAGACTCACAATAGCATCCCTCATAAAATGCATAATACCTCAAAGTTCATGTGTATACTCAATTCTGTCTTCAATTCGGTAAAAAACAAAGAGCATGAGACACGCATAGAGATTTCAACGATTAAGCAACTTTACATGACTATCTCATCAACCTTTACTAAAAACATTTTTACCTTGACTTTTATTGAAACTTGAAAACATATACTCCATCCGCTTCAAAATTTTACATAATTTGGTTTTTTCACACACATTAATAAAACTTATTAAATATAAATATTAAATGCATAATATTTTGTGATTATCTATTTTTCATGATTTTAAACCAATAAAAATTCAGTAAATGCAATTAATGTTCTTAAAATTTACAATTATTAGTTGATAAAAAATGTATTGAAAATATAAAAAATGTATCTTTTAGAAATAATTTTTTTTCCTGGAATATGTATTTCTACGAGGGAGTATTATGAAGTAGGTTTTCTTGATAATGGTTCTGTAACGTTTCTTTGAGAAAACAAAACCACACGACTGATCTTTTTTTTTTGAACTACCCACACGACTGATCTAATAACAAAAACGAAGGGAGCAAGAGGGATGATTTATGACCTTTTTCTTACCACTTGTCACTAATAGTGACTCACTACTATATCATATGAGCATGCGTTTTCTAGGATTTTGAGTCCTTTTTTATGTAAAACTTTTTAATCTTATGAACCAACGCAACCAAAATTGTTCTTTTTTTTGAACCGCACAAAATTGTTCATCTTAACCCAAAAAATTGTATTGTTTTTGGGTCCGACTGGTGACCATTCTGGTAACAAAAGGAATGAATAGGAAAGGAACGTAGAGGAATAAAATGGCAGGAATAAAAAGGAATGGTTGTTTCTCCTCAAATTTAACAAAGAATATTTTTGTTCTTTATTTCTCTACAAAAAAAGGAATGAGAGGGAATGAGAAGGAAAATTTATTCCTTGTGAATGGTGAATTTTTTTAGGAATGTTGAGGAATGCATTATTTCCCGTCATTCCCTTCTCACCATTCATACCCTTTGTGTATTACAGGCTAGACTCTTCCAATAGTTTTTATACAGCGAATAAAACGAATCTAATTATTGTACGTAAAATTAAATGCAAGAAGTCATCGCTCTCTCACTCTTTTCTTTTGGATAAGATGGTCAGTAAAACTCTAATCAGGTAACATCATTAAAGTCACTTTTGGGTTTAATTTCGTCCTCTTTTTTTTGTCAAAATTTTCATCCTCTTATTTTGGGATAACATTTATTTTCTTGTGATAAATCATTCAAATTTTACCGGAAAAAGAAAATTTAAAAGTAAATATTTTGACATAAAAACAAGTCTTTTCCTATAGTACAATTGTTTTGTCATATTGTATGAATCAGACTCTGTCAATGATTTGGCAGGTCTCAGTAGAAAATAGTACCAAAGGCTATTATGTTGTAGTGCCATCTATAACTATATTTAATTTATTTAAGAAGCATTTAAAGACTATACTAGTACAAAATTATTACACCTTTGGAGTTTTCCGAATCCTCTGTCTCGTTGGGCGGGTCTTCTACGCTTTGAAGCTTTCTACATATACATGACTAGTCTTTCTTTTTCATTTGCCAGGGAAGAGAGATGGTTTAAGTTGTTTGTGCCGATCTCTTTTTTCACTTTCAAAACAGTTTAAAAAGCAAGAAATTTTGCATTAGTAGTTGAAGAAGACTTTTTTCTTGGCTGTACTGTGTATTATTTGGTGATTCAATATATATATCAGTCTCTCCCTTTATCCATCTATGGATTCACGAGCAAAAAGAAGCCAATCTAGTAGCAGAAAGGCTCCCGCAATAAGGCTAGAAGGGGAAGATGAGTTTCAGGAGGAAGACGTGTGGTCAGTTTTGAGAGAAGCAAAAACTTCAGGTCATGAAATAAAAGTATCCAAAAGTCATTTTTCTTCCCCATCTTCTTCTACTTCTTTTACATCTTCACCATGGAACATTCATAGAAACAAGGAGGTCTCAGAGACAAAACAGTCATCTGCACCTATGAATGTTCCTGATTGGTCCAAGGTTTATGGTAACGCAAGGAGCAAGGAGAGGAGTAGTCATTATTTGCATTCTCATGATGAAGATGATGATGGTTGCATGGTCCCTCCACATGAATGGGTTGCAAGAAAGCTAGCAAAAACACAGATCTCATCTTTCTCTATGTGCGAAGGAGTTGGAAGAACACTCAAAGGAAGAGATCTAAGCAAAATGAGAAATGCTGTTTTGACAAAAACTGGATTCTTGGAGTAAGTAAAATATAATATCGCATCATCATCATCCATGTGCATCGATCATGAATTCCATAACTCTTGTTAACATTATCACCATGAAAACTCTCAACTACATGGCATCCACATCATCATCATTATCAATGTCATTGTCGTCATCATCATGTGGGGATCACTAAACCAAGAGGCTCTTTTGTTGTTTAATTATTATTGTGTTTCAGTGTGTTATTTAGAGTAGATAAGTATCATAGTGGTGATGATGACTTGTCATCTCCATGCAGGGCCCCTTTAATTTTCTTCTGTTGTTTATTTTCGGTTTCTCTTTGAAGTTTTTATTATCTAAAATTAGAGCATAGCTAGAGAAGCATGTCCTTTAGAACCTTTAGTTGGAACCTCTTTGAGATCTTCACCATTTTTGGTGAAAGTTTTTGTGTGTTTGCTATTAATGTTATATATTGAAGATATATTTTAATTTACATTTGGATTCTTTGGATAAAAGGGCTGTCATCGATAGAGCATATATACTATATAGAATGGACAGTTCTTTGATAATTTATGCTTTCGATGCTTGATAGATATAATAAATTATTATTCATTAGACACAAATTCAGGACTAAAACCGGTTAAATGCACTGTCGATTTCATGCAAAATCCTTAAGATATTGCGTTTAAGTTTATGATTCTGAAAATGTTTACAACCAAAACAATCAATCTAAAATTTAAATTAGTATATACAAAACAATAATGTTTTATAAGATATACTTTTTAAGGATTGAATGCGTGATTTTCTTGTGACGTCTTTAGAATACTTTTTGTTTCATTGGAAACTAAAGTAATAGATTTAAATAATAGCGGTGAATGATTTGTATAAAAAAGCGATGGACACGTACCATAGATGAACAGTGAGATGAATAATAATGTAATGAGAAAACATCAAATACAGTTGGAATTAAAAAAACGCTTTTATTATATATTGTTGAAAGTACTATAGATTTTGTTTTATAGTAGAAAATTGAGCTGAAGATGAATCCATTAATAAGAAACTCTTTTTATTATATAGTGTCAGAAAGTACTGAAGATTTTGTTTTAGCAGCAGAAAAATGAGCTGAAGATGAATCTACTAATCATCTTTAATTCCAATGTCTCCCAGCACTCTTCTTAGACTTGGGCTATTTGTGCCATTCCATCAAATCTAGATATAGTCGTGAATGTTTCTAAATTTAGTTATTTGATATATTTAGAAAATGAGGAATTGACAAGTTTTAATAAGGAAAAAACCCTTTGAAAACATATACTTTACAACTCGCTATCTATGAATAAACTAATTAGAAAGCCGTTCATATCACAGTAGAAGATTAGAAGGTATAGAACGGCAATTTTCCTCCAAAGTGCCAAGCTCGCCAAGACCAAATATCAAGTAGATGCATATGTGTGATCGAGTACAGATTGAGTTGGAAATGGTTATTGAGTTAGTTTCAAAAAAAAAAGGTTATTGAGTTGTAGAACTTTGATATGTGCTATAAAACACGCTTTGTATCTAGGTTTCAACCATTTTTTTACACTTTGAAACATATTGTCTCTGGCTGATCAAATTGATTTAAGAAGAAGATTAAACGAATGGCCAATCTAGTTTTTAAAAAGTCATATATGTTAAATGTATATGCCGATCACTTTGTAAAAAAGGCTTGAACATGTGATTTTTAATCTTCTATGTAGACATCGTGATTATGAATTTGTGAGCTTCCACAATCCAAAATAAACCTATATCTTTTTTTTTTAACACTGACTATTCATTAATATAACAAAAGAGAGTGGATCGTCAAGATCGGTTACAACCAAAGCCAAAGAAAAAACAGAGATTAGCAGAACAAGTGATTAAGCCAAGCAGGATAACCAACAGCTATATATGAATGAAATCGATCTTCTTTGATCACATTATCAGCAATCATTCTTGCGCCTTTAATGAGATGGGAAGAGTGGTGCTGGATCTTCCAATCCGGGAATGAAAGGAGCAAGGATAAGACATTGGAAGATTGAAACTTTAGCGAAGGCCAGGCTGAAGGTTTGGATATTGCAGTGATCATATCAGAATCTTCACTAACAAAGATTATGGCATTGAAGCGCAGAGTTTTCAAACAGTCAATTGTCCAAACCCAGCTTTCATAAGAAGCATCAAGCCTACTCTAGATACCAACAAAGGAATTTCTTCCATGTAAACTTGATTGGTAAATATTGTAGATTTTTCAGTCAATAGTTTTTCACAATACTAATTTTTTCAACTCAATTTTGGAAGCTACATATTTCTTTTCATTGTTTTTTTTTGTTCTTGGCTGATCAAAATTCATAAACTATTAATATTTTGTTTTATTCTTTTTTTTCTAAATTTTTTTTTGCCAAATTCAATATCGAAAGTATGCGTTGTTAGAGTCTGCAGCCACTCAAAAAATGTGCTTTAATTTTACATCAAAAGATCTAAATTTTTTTTTTAAACACTGAAAACTTAAAGTGCAAAATGACAACAACATAGTGTTTCCTAGACGAAATACAATAATCCACAAGTAGATGGTAGGAATAACTCTAACAAGCAACCAAAATTAAAGTTGCAAGAAGAAAGCTGAGAAGTCAAAATCAGCAAACTGATTAAATGTGACCAAGAAGCAATACAGCAAAGAGTTAAGCACCTGCTTCTTTACTCAGGCAAGATGGAGCCAAGATCGACCCCAAGAAGCAATGGACGAGACCAATACATACCTCCGACAGCTACATATGACTAAAAGTGATAATCTAGTGATACTTGTAGCAATATCATGACCACCTTGAATAGAAACAGAGCATCTTCGCGATGGAAGACACAAACAGATAGATCGCATGTTTGCCATTAAAGACCCAATTAAGGGACAAATTGTTAAAGCATAAGTTTGATTTTTGAAAATGCTTGTCTCTTCTTTTATCCATAATAGCGGTTTGAGAAGAAGCCAACTTTTGAAGATCCGTTTCTAAAGATCAATTCCCACCAATTTTGATCTTTGATAGTCTAACCGAGGCCATTAACTCATTAAATTGAGAAGAAAAAACCTGTCACCGAAACATTTTACACAAATCGACGAAGACCACCGTTTCTCCACAAAGATCAAAAAAAATAAACGGAGAGACCGTCGCTCCAGCAAGAACCAGCAACTCTCAAAGGTAACACCATAAAATACGAGAAAATTGTGGACCATAACCCTTAACCCACAAAAGGCTGAAACTTGAGTCACCAATACCCACGTGCAGCCACTAAGACCATACCAGGAGCCACCCTCTCAGGGACTATATGATGCACCATTGGATAGCGCACCGGGCAAAACAGACACGCATGGCTTAATCATGGGAAACATTAAATATATATGTTCATAGTTTGACTCATATGTTTCAAACCACGAGGCTTCTACGCATGAAATCACTTGTAAAATGTGATAAACTCAATTAAGGAGCTCCTCGAAGAAGAATCGGATCAAACAGAGTTCAGATGTGGGAGTTATGCCATTTACAAATCAGGTGATCTTCAGTTCTCTTCGAATTCAGACATGTGCGCATTCAACGAGGGATTCTGACAAGACCATATTCAATTAAGCCACAAACCAAATTGTTCTACAATATTGGTCCATCAGAGAATCCCATTTCATCATTTCTACATGACCCAGACGGATTTTAGGAGCTGAGGAGCCATTCAACACAATAAATTCAGTCTTTGTCTTCATTTTCATTTTCTATGCATTAATTTCCACGAAACAATTATTTCTTCGACTTTTCTTTGTCATTTCTTTTCTATATATGTATAGTTTCGATCATGAATAAAATAATGGATTTTCCCATTTTTGTGTTTATCTCTTTGTTCTTCATTTAAGAACACTTTCTTGTTTCTTGGTGCGTAATTCCAAGTAAACAGCCTCATTTTTGCTGGACTTATGAGTCATATCAAGCAGCAACCAGAGTTGGGAATATCAACAGCATTCTGTAACTGTTGTGCGACCCTTCAATCTACCATTTCTCAGTCGATTCGTTTGGGATCATATCTATTTACAATCCGGCTGGGTGATCCTTATTTAGGGCATATCAAAGTGGTATCAGAGCCACTCTACCGGTATTGTCTATCCATCTTCTCATCTTCCATTTTCTAAACACTTCTTCTTCTTCTTCTTTCTATCTCAAATCCGGGCCACTACCTTACCTTTGCCATTGTTATTTAAAAAAAAAAGAAAAGAAAAAGATCTATCTATAAAAAAAAGTTTGATTTTGGCTAGGTGGTGGAAAAGAAGTCCTGCTGGCTGAAGAGAAATCCAGCCTTGGGGTGTTTAATACGGATCTCACAAATCAAATCTCTTATCTTTCTATCTTGTTCCTTCCCTTGTTACTTGGAAATTCCATTGGGTTACTTGGATTTGTTCTCATTGAACTTTGGGAGAAAACTCTCGAGTGACTTATAAAATTCAGAGAGAAAACACTTGTGTGGGTGAGGTGAAACAGTTGAGAGTGTGAGGATTTTTATCTACTAATCTTTGTGTTGAGTATTTCAGGAAACCATGGATAGTGATGGAGAGAGAGATCGTCCAGGAAATTCTGTCGCTGGACTGTCTAACTTGCAAATGAGGGCGTTGAATGATTCTATTACTAACATTATAATTGCAGGTCTAGATCAGCTACACCAGAGGCTTGACGAGATTCAGGTAAGCCAACAAACTCGTCCTAGACCCGCAGCAAGGAGAGAACGTCCAAGGAGGACCAACTGGCCTGAGGATGAAATTAAAGAGGAGGAGTTCCATGAGGACATCAGCAAGAGTCAAAAGAAGAGCACAACCACATGTGCACCTGTAGCTGAACAACCAATATTCATCAGTGAAAAACCCAACGGTAAATCTGAAAATAACCTTGAAGAGCTAAAAGATTTTTCAGATTCTTTATCAGTTTTTGATGAATATGATGAAGAGCTGATGGAAAATTTGATGATTTGTGAAGATAAGTGTGATCTTCTTTCTCCAGAATTTGATTTTATGCTTGCTAATGAAAAGACTAATGCAGAACTTATCTTTTTCCAACCGGAGCATCCGAGTAGTCTTAATTTATTTTCACAGGATATTGAGGAAGAGGAAGCACCAAGCATAACGTCCATCATCATGGAGAATCAGATTCGCTTTGATCCATAACCAACTTCGAAGTCAATCTTTTATCCAAAGCACTGTAGGGAAATTGTTATGATTAATTCTCTGCCTGAAATGTTTGTTAAGATCAGTTCTTATGATGTAAAACGTTTTGGTCTAGACAAGGTAAAAGAATTTTGTGCTTCAAGCTCTGTTTTTGAAAACATGATTAACTCTTTTAAAGTGTTTGAACCTGATAAACTTTCTGATTAAAAACATTTTCAATATGGCAATGACATCAATTCTGGTCTTGTTTTGAGTTTTGATCAGTTTATGAAACATAACAAAAGCTTTGATCATCCTGAAAAATCATTAGAGCTTGTTTTGCAACAGCCTGTTTTCTGTTCTAGAAAATCGTTTGATTCATTTGTCTTCAAAGAAAATGGCTTTAATCTGAGTTCTTATAGACATGAACTAATCAATGGTAATTTCTTTGCATCCACATGTACCTTGGACGAATTCATGGTTAGGAAATTGCTGGAACAAAAATCACATAAAGCTGAAACCGATTTTTCTTGTGATTCTGTTTTGAAGTTTGATATCTTGTGTTCTGAAACTGGTAAAACTTTGCATTATTTTGATTGATCATTACTTAAAGATTATATTGTTTTGAGCTTTGATGATATACTGGTTTACAATACATTCTTTGAAAAATATATTGAGCCTTTGATAAGTGATTCTCAATTTGAACTTACTCATTTGTGTTCTGATTTTGAGAAGGATAGGCACGTTTTGAAGATATTCTATATTATTTCGTGCCTTGAAACCATTCTGGTCAATAATACTTACTTTGATGTGAATTTTGATAGACTGAAACATGTGCTACAAGTTCTAGGGAAAGAAACTTGGGTTTCTGATCTGAACAAGTACATGTCTTGCACATATGATACGAGTATTCTAGTTTCTTTTTTGAGTGTTCAGGATCAAAATTTACAGTCTCAAAGAAGTGTAAGGAACAAAAGCATAGACCGTGCTTATTAGCCTGAGATTTGGAGATGCATGTACTCGAGGAAAATAGCATCAAAACTCCAAGGAAGTTTCTCTCCAAAATTTTCCTTCAATAAACTTTACATGTTTAGATTCATTTGGTCTAAATCATTTCCTTTTGATACAGGTAAAATGGATTTGAGTTTAAATCCTTTCCAAGAGGGAGGGAATGATGCGCCCTTGGGTAGCGCACCGGGAAAATAGATTTGCATGGCTTAATCATGGGAAGCAGTAAAGATATATGTTCATTGTTTGACTCATATCTTCCAAAAATGAGGCTTCTACGCATGAAATCACTTGTATAATATGCTCAACTCAATTACAGAACTCTTCGAAGAAGAATCAGATCAAACGAAGTTGCCATTTACAAATCATGTGATCTTTAGTTTTCACGAATTCAGACATGTGCGCATTCAATGAGGGATTCTGACCAGACCATACTGAATTAAGCCACAAACCCAATTGTTCTACAATCTTGGTCCATCAGAGAAGCACATTTCATCCTTTCTACAAGGCCCAGACGGATTTTAGAAGTTGAGGAGCCATTCAACACAATAAATTCAGTTTTGGTTTTCATTTTCATTTTCTATGCATTATTTTCCACAAAACAATTATTTCCTTAACTTTTCTTTGTCATTTATTTTCTATATATGTATAATTTCGACCATGAATAAAATAATGGATTTTTTACTTTTTATGAGTTTATCTCTTTGTTCTTCGTTTATAAACACTTTCTTGTTTCTTGGTGTGTAATATCCAAGTAAACAGCCTTCTTTTTGCTAGACTTGTGCGTCATATCAAGCAGCAACCGGAGTTGGGAATATTAACAGCCTTCTACAACTGTTGTGGAACCCTTCAATCCACCATTTCTCACTCAATTCGTTTGAGATCATATCCATTTACAATCCGGCTGAGTGATCCTTATTTAGGGCGTATCACTATGCATGTTTCCACATAAACATTTCAGAAAATGAAGATAAGTCGAACCTAGAGATCATGATGGTGACTACAAACCACCCTCAAGCCCAACCATATACAAGTGCGCACCATCTGAAAGAGATTAATTTGGTGACCCAACCTCCTTGTACTCCACACACGCCCTTATTGAAACCATACCAAAGCCAAGATCTCTGCATTATGAGAAAGCTGGTCTCAAGCACCGTCACAGCCAAACCTCCACACTAGAAGAGCAATCCCTTGTGACCAAATCTGGAGCAACGGAAAATTTTATCAGCCACCACAGAAGTAAATTCGAGATATAAACGATCAACGAGGAAAGGAAAAGTAGATCCAGCAACCGCGTGCCGGATCCGTCTTCGCGGCGGCCGCCAGAGACGTAAGATCAGATGATCTAAAGCTATGAATGCTCCCAGTAAAACTCAAAGTTGAGCGTTTTTGGTGTAGAATCTATAAATTAATATTCAATAAATTAAAAAACACGCTAAATAAATAAATTTATTCGAGTTGGGTCGGTTTAAAATATAACACAAATCAGTAAAATAATAAGATAATAATTTTATAGAAAATTTTAAGTAAATATATAATCCTACTAAAATCATAGATTAATAATTTATTTTATATATATACAGTTTGTATAAATACAAACAAAACATTGTATTATTTGTTTTATATTCACAGCGAAGTTCATTTCTATTTTTTCTTAACACTTCAATATATTTTGATAGTATTTAGTAAAAGTGTATCTAAAACTACATTTAAATTCTATGAAATATATATGTATACACCAAATAGTACAACAAAAATGATATAAAAGTCAAATTTCTTAAATTTAATTAGTATATATATATGCCATTGTGTACAAAGAATCATGTTGGAGAGGGATTTGGCATCCCTCCACAAGGCCCATCGAATAACAGGATTCGGTCCACGAACGCCGGAATCTGGGCCAAAGATCAGTCCAGTAAACTGGTCGATCGGCATGAAGACTGATCTTAACGGCTTGGTCTTACGGTCGATCGACTTACTGGTTAGCGTCGGCTCAACGAACCATCGTTCGGCTCCAAGCCCATCGAACGCAAAGATTGGGCCTGGGCCTCTAGGGCAAACTATTCTTAGGGCGAACAAAAGACATACCCACGAAGGCTATAAAAAGACGACTGAAGAGCAAGAGAAAGGATCCGAAAACAGACACTAAGGCATTGACGGCAAGATCTAGGGTTTTCAACCAATCGAGCCGCTCAGTGTTTTCGTTGGAGTCTTTTCAACAAAGCTCCAACCTTTCTCTCTTTCATTAATCTCTTTGTAAACTCGTTTGTTCTCATACACCGATCAATAAACGTCTTTGTAAGACCCACAAAACCGAGTTTATTTCACTATCAATCGATCGACCAAACTCGTATTCAACAAATCATTTTACAAAGAAACACTCTAAACACCTCTGTATCCACTACATTCTGAGAATCATTCTTACATCAAAATAGTGTAAACACCAAGACATTGGAAAGATAAACAATGCAGACACACTACCATGTCTTTCAAAAGTAACTTCTTCCCATGTGCAACCAACATAAACCAACTCACTATTAATATAAACACAACAGATCAGAACAGAGAATAAGAAGGGCATGAGACCCCAAAATCCATCAATTACAAAGTGGAGACAAGACCGATCAACAAAATTAGACAAATTGGGATGATGATAAGTGGTAAAGTCATTACCTTTAACATGATCGATAGCGTTACAATCGAGTCCACTTTCACTACCTGAAACTATCTCCTTCTTAGCTCCATCGCGTCTCTTCAAAGTTAACAAATAGGGGTTTGACTAGATACATATAATCTATCACCGGCGGTGATCTCTCCCGTTTGAGGTTTCGGGGGTGAATCCTGCTCCTGTTAACTCTTCGGTGATGAATACTCATCCCATAACTCTTCGATGATGAGGTTTGTGTCTTCTTCACCTTTGATTTCCATTGTACCAACTTCGGATCTATGTCAGAGGGGACAAGCCGAAGCCATGATCCTCTTCCTCGTTGATGAACCCCGACGGAGGAAAAATGACTGCCTTCGCTAACCAACAGAATCCTAAATGCCGATTCGTCCGGAGTCTATTCTTTATTCGGCTCGCCGGAGCTTCATAAACCGCCATCTTCAATCTGAAACAGCTCCGCTGCGGACAGATTATAGATCTTGATCAACAAATCAATATACACCGCACATCTCGCCGAAAAGGGGGAAAACCAGCGAAAAAGCAAAGAAACAAGAAGGAATAAGGGGGGAGAGAAGCCCTATGATGCCGAGAGCGGTCATGGCTGTTGAGAGATGCGTCGTAATCTTCTTCTTTGTTTTGCTTGAGAAGATCGGAGAGAACTAAGTATAGATTTTAATTAAAAGGGTCCTTTAATCAATTTAGCAGTAGAAAGTACCCCGCAAACCGAAAGTATGCGAGATGTAAACAAACAACAGAAAAGTATGTATAATTTTTTTCCGAAAATAATGCTGACCAACCACATTGAATCAAATTCTAATAAATCAGACGTGCCTAGTTTTTGCTGAGTCGATCGACACAAGTCAGAAACGGTGAATATATAGACTCCAAACGCCCAACAAGGATCCAAACATAATTAAAGGCCCATCAAAAAGCCCACAATACCCATAAAACAACAAATTGATGCTCGTGTTGACGTAAGACAAGCGTCGTGATATCCTTGGAAGGCAATTAATATCTTCAAAACAAAAATTAAAATTAAAAAGTAAACACCAATTGACAAGTTTCTGTGCCGTGTAGGAAACCGTCATTAAAAGTTTTAAAACCCTAAAAATCCATCATTAATCGATTCCTTTATATATCATTCTCTTCCCTTCTTTTTTAATACTTTGATTTTCTCTTTGTTATTTTTTTTTTCTTTCAATCAAACCCTAGTTCCTCACGATCATCGCTTTCTTCCTGTTTAAGGTTCGTCTTGATCTCGCCTCTGTTCGATCAATTTCAGTGTTTTTGTTCTGGGTTTTATCCCGATTGGCCAGAAAAAGCTAAAGTTTTGTTTTTTTTTCTCTTGATGATCGCAGGTACTGATCGAATCGCCATGGCTAAGAACTCCTTCAAGCTCTCTAATCCTCTTGGTTAGTTCCGTTGTTTTCTTCCAAATCGTTTATTGTTATGATTCTGATCGTTTTGGATTAATCTGATTTAAAGATTTTGTTGGCTCTGATTTAACTTTTGCATATGGTTCTCTGATTCGATTGTTGATTGTTGCTGTTACCGAACCATAAGGATGTCTAAGTGATTTTTCTAACTTTTATTGAATAAATCTTTATGGTTATGTTTCTTTTGTATAACAGAGATAAGAATGGCTGAATCTACCCGCATCAGAGAGAAATACCAAGACAGAGTTCCTGTGATTGTGGAGAAAGCTGGACAGAGTGATGTTCCTGACATTGACAAGAAGAAGTGAGTCTTTATTATACATACATGCCTAATGATTCTCAAGCTTGTTCCATGTTGTTAAGATGAGTGAATGCTAAAAGCTAGTTACGTCTAAAGTATTATGCTTTTATCTGATTTTTTTTTCTCTTAGGTATCTTGTACCAGCTGATCTAACCGTTGGGCAATTCGTGTACGTTGTGAGGAAAAGAATCAAGCTTGGAGCTGAGAAAGCGATCTTTGTCTTTGTCAAGAATACGTTACCTCCAACTGGTAATTAAAAAAAAAAAAAACTTTCTCAAATATTCCAACTTTAGGAATCGTGTCTTGATTTGTTTTCTCTTTTCTTGTTTCTTATGAATAGCGGCATTGATGTCTGCAATCTATGAAGAGCACAAAGACGAAGATGGGTTTCTCTACATGACTTACAGTGGAGAGAACACATTTGGATCTACCTGCTAATCAGCTCTGCTTTTGACAATCTGATCTTAGTCATGATGATGATTGTACATTCCTTTCCATCTCTAGCGTTTGCTCTGTTTCGTCGACTTCAATAATGTCTTTTTTACTTTCTGGGATTTATGTTCTTAACTCTCTTTGGATTTAAATACAGAGATAATTACTCAGTTTGTTTTGTTTCTTTCGTTTTATCCATCTTCATCGTTGGTATCTGGACTATATTTAACTTGAGTCTAGTCCTACTGTTGCTTTCTATTCTCTCCTAATCTGTGTTATATACACTTTCTTCTTAATCATCACCATATGATTGACAAGTATAGGTTAAGCAAATCATATCCTCTTAGTCATATGCTAAATAAAACTATACTTAGTAAAAATACATATGATTGCTTTTGCTTAGTAAAATATGTTTCTTTTTGTAAATATTAAATACAAAACAATTTGGTTCTTATAAACAAATGAAAGCTACACAAACGTTATGTTGGTTCTTCTTGGATTTTTTTTTTCTTGGATTATAAATGTTCAATCTGCAATCTTGAAATTTAGTTGCCCAGTACTCAATATCTCGTACCCAATTATGAAGTTGAAATCTCCTTGTACGTCTTTGAACCAGATCATGTAACTTCATACAGTCTCCTTCAAAAATCTCATTTCTAATTCCTTTGCTCCAAGCATTCTGCATAGCCACAAGTAGAGCTTGAAACTCTGCTTCCAAACTGATGCCAAACGAACACTGACCTGCTTCCTTGGTGGTATGTAGTATTAGAATTGAGTTAAAATAAAATAAAATTATTATTCAATGTAACTCACAATAAAAATTGTAAATTTATGTAGTAAGTTTGATGTAAAAATATGATTTAAATACGTGAGACTAGATGAAAAGATAAAACAATTTTGTTACTAGATGAAAAGATAAAAAAAATTTTGTTACGACGAATATATTTTTGGTTGCATGACTAGAATTTCTTTAAAATAAGAAAAATAGATAATATAATATTATTATTATTGTTGTTTGATCCGAATTGAATATTATCAAATTGATGGAAACAAACTTGGGAAAATTGCCAAATATGACTTACAACTTGATTTATATCACAAAATTAAACCCAAACTTGAATCAAATGCAAAAGTAACCTAAAAGTTTATTGAAATTACAACCAGTCCCTTGTGAAAAAACAAAAAAAAACAGAAATTTTTTTTACGTTTTAACCCCATAAGTCTTATCCGGCGACTTTCCAGTAAGTCGTCCAGTAAGTTGTCTAATATAGTTCTTCTTAAAAATAATTTAAATTTTTTGTAAAAAATATTTTGATAAGTGAAAAATATAAATCATGTAATTAACATATGTTTCAAGTGATATAAATTAAGATATAACAAAATTGAATTGTTTTCAACATAGATGAGTGAAAGTAGTGAGTCATGATATTCTTTGGTTTAGGTTTCACCAACATAAGTTGAAGTGTTGTATGTGTTCTTAGGGTTAGATTTTGGAAAGCATAAATGTTGTTTTGAAAATTTAAAATTTACCTAAGTGTGTTTATTTCTGTGTATAGTAAACACTATTTAAGTTTAATTTGATTTTATAGCGTGTTTAGTTAGTTAATTTAGGGCTTGACTGGTTTCTCCGCTACCACCATAGCGCAGCTTTTGCGGTTGGTAGCGGTTGATCTTTCAAAACAATCATATAGACCGCTACAAATCGCTTTAAACCGCTCGAACCTCTTAAAATCAAAAGCTGGTTCCAATAGCGTTTCTTGATTCTTGGTGGGTTGGATACAAAAATATAAAATTATTTTTTCTAAATATTTTAAAATTAAAATTAAAAATCAAAAATGGAAATATTATAAATTAAAATATATACACAATTTATATATTAATTTAAATTCACAAACAGTGTCATAATTTGTTTTATAAAAGCTTTAAACTATCTATTCATGATTAGAATTTTTTGAAACTTAATATATATATATATATTTATATATATATATATATATATATTTTTATAAAGATATACACATATATAAAATGAAACAAAATATTCTTTAAAAGTTTTAATATAAATCTTCAAAATATATTTTAAAATTATAATTTTCAACAATTTAAAAAATAAATAAATAAACATAATATTATTATTAATCATAGTATATTAATAATTATTATATTTTATCAGAAAAGTATGTTTTTATATTTTTATAATGTTATAATATGTTTATATTGATAATTTATTATTAAACCGCTGCAATATCTCATAATCAACCATAAAACATCCCATAACGCAACAATTTTCAAACGTTACGCCAGTCATACAAAACGCAACATAACGCTTGAAACCGCAACCACCGCATCCAAACTTCCGGCCGCGAATGCGTTTGAACCATCGGGCTCTTAGTCAATTTAGTTTATGGGTTAAATTTAGGATGGGACGACTTACCGATAAGTCGTCGGTGATTATATTTACGGTATGGTGATTATATTTACGGTAGACGACTTACTAGTAAGTCTTCTGATGTATAGAATTCAAAAGAAGACTTACTAGTAAGTCTTCCAAACCGGACCGAACCTTTAATTTTACCAATGTACTTTAACCTTAACCGGATTATTTACGGACATATATAAGATGAATTTTTTTATTCACTTTTTGCGAAATCAGAAAACCCTAAAGACGTTTCTCTCAAAGGCAATTTGAAGGCGATTTCGTCGATTCTCTCTCCGTCGTTCTCACCGGTTATCTCTGCCGTTATCACCGTCGTTCTCACCACCGTTCTCACCGCCGCTTCTTCTATTTCAGATCTGAGAGGAAACCCTGCTGTCGTTTCTTTGTAAACCCTAGCACCGTTTCTTGGCTCGTTCTCACCGCCGGTTCTCTGTAAACCCTAGCGCCGTTTCTCTGTAAACCCTAGCCGTTTCTTGTCTCGTTCTCACCGCCGGTTCTCTGTAAACTCTAGCGCTGTTTCGTTGAACTCCGCGGTAAGTTATATCTCTATCAATTTATGACTTAAGGTGTATCTATAGTCGTTCTCACCGCTTCTTCTTTTCACGCCTATTTTGCAAATCTATAACCGCTGTGTCGGCTTCAGCTTCTCGAATTTTCAGGTCGGCTTTAAAATGTTGTACTGGAAGTCTTGGAAGACTTATAATTAAGTCTTCTGGAAAGTCTTGTCAGACGACTTATATTAAGTCGTCTGGAAAGTCTTCCAGCGGGAAGACTTTCCAGACGACTTAAATATAAGTCTTTCAGCTGGAAGACTTGCGAGATGACTTAATTATAAGTCGTCTGGAAAGTCTTCCAGACTTATAATTAAAATGTTATACTTGATGGTTGTGTGTTTGAGATGGTTGTCTTTGATTGTTTTGCAGACAAAAAAATGGATATTCCAGAACTCCCTCGGAGGATACATACATTAGGGGAAGAGCCCCCCGCACTGAAGAGCATTTCGTATCATACGAATTGTACGAAGTTGCATACTGCTTTAAAGAATGCTCTTCATGATGACGAATATGAAGAGCTGAAAGATTCAAAGTTGGGAGTTTTCATCAAGTTCAAAGAGCTGGGATTTGGTTGGGCTTCAAGGCTGGTTCAATACATGCTCTGTCTCCAGCTCAACATAAAGAAGAAGCATGAGCTGTGGTCTCTCGTTGCTCCATAACCTGTGAGGTTTTCACTGTTAGAGTTTGAAAACCTCACAGGTCTAAACTGCGAGTACATCGAGAACCTTGAGAGGCCAAACTGTGTTGTTACAAACGAGTTGGCTTCTTTCTGGGAGAAGTTGGGAGTTGATATCGAAGCCGGGCCATCTACGGAGCAGATAATAGCCGCATTAGGGAGATGCGAAGGGTGGTCTCGGGATGATACCACCAACGGGATAGTCAGGATACGGATAGTCTTTCCTGACGACTTAATTATAAGTCTTCTACAAAGTCGTCCAGCTGGAAGACTTTCCAGACGACTTAGTTATAAGTCTTCTACTAAGTCGTCCAGCTGGAAGACTTTCCAGACGACTTAATTATAAGTCTTCTGCAAAGTCTTTTCTTTCCATCTTTCTTAATCCATCAAATATCAAAGTTCATATCTTCTATTTACTGCAGACTATGGTGATCAACTTTGTTGAGAAGAAGGACATTGGTGAAATGTTTCCACAATGGGACTCTGATGTTGAGGACCCGGCCGCGGAGAACATAATTAAAGTCATGTTTAATCAGAGACCGTGGAAGTGGACCATGGATTGCTTGAAAGTCACCGGTACTTGGGTCAAGAGCTTGCCGGCGGTTCTGAGTCCAGCAAAGAAAGAGATAGTTGTGGTGAATGAAGACAGTCCAAGACCTCGGAAGAAAGCTCGTAAAGAGGCTACTACTGTGCCTCCTACAGAGGCACCTGCCGAGGCACATGAAGAGGCTAGTGAAGAGGTTCCTACAGAGGCGACTACGACTGTTGGTGGGATGACCAAATAGGATCTTCAAAGATGCTTCAAGGACCTAGCTGATGGTATGAGGGAAGGGTTTGGGATGTGTCTTAAGGAGTTCAAGCATCTGTCGGATAGGGTGGAAGCTTTGGAGAAGGTGGTTGGTATCACCAAAAAAGGGAAAGGGACATCATCCGATGATTTTCAGAACACTACCTTTCCGCCTAAACCGACGCACGAACCCGGGGTTAGTACCTCTCCCAACACCTCTCAGAAGATATTGAGTAGAAAAAGTCGTAAGAAAAAGAACTGAAAGTTAGATTGGCATTGTTTCTTGTATGTCAGAACATGTGTGCTTGTATATGGATTTTGTTTCATGTTTTAAATGGAGCTTTATTTCCTGTATATGGATTTGGTTTCATGTTTGAAATTGAGCTTTGGTTAATATTGTTTGAAATGGATCTTTGTTTCGGTTAATATTGTATAAACACATCTTGTACATTGCAGAGTGAAAGTGTTAATGAGGCGAACGCGGGAAGGAAGAGCTTGCCGGAGGAACAAGCTCCTCAAATGTCCGGAGATGCTAGTTCCTAGAAAGAGCTTGATTCCTCGAAAGAGCTTGATTCCTCGAAAGATCTTAGTCTAGTGATACATTCATTGACCAAGGATATAGCTCCAGAACCTAGCATGCCGGAGGAACAAGCTACAGAACCGAGCATGGTTCTTTTGGACAAACATGTACCCACGGTGGAGGATGTAAAGCAGGGGGAATTTAGATATCAGCAAAAGAGGAAAGCCGTTTTGGCAATTTGCAAAGCAAGGAGTGAGCGAACAAGGCGACTTGCTGCCTCACAGCAATCTCCATATGTGGCAAACATCACGGCCAAAGTGATCATTCCAAACAACCCAAAGCTTTTCCCAGGCTATAATCCTTTTGCACCAATTGACAAGAGGAAGTTGAAGGAGCTCGCTGATTGGTTGAAAACTGATCCGTAAGTGATTGCTTTTCCCATAATAGCTTGTTCTAGTCTACAAAAACTGATTGCTTTTCTACATTTTTTGTTTGCAGTGATTATAGAACACCTCTCGACAAGAAACCACGTAAAAGTCCAACTTGGTGGTATAACACCCTCCGGACCTCCGTATCCTGGCTGGAAGACTGTGTAAGCCTTCTGCTATGAGTTATGTCTGTAGAAGACTTACCAGACGACTTACCAGTAAGTCGTCTACGAAGAAGACTTATCAGTAAGTCTTCTTGTAAGTCTGCTCTGCTACATACAAGACTTACCGGAATAAGTCGTCTGGTAAGTCTTCTATGTAGAAGACTTACCAGTAATTCGTCTGATATCTTCTGTATTGTATTATTTTATATGCAGCATATGAATGCTTGGATTAATGTGCTGAGGAAGAGGTACGATGCTAGGCCACACCACTGCAGGAGCGAGAGACTTGGCTTCCTTGATCATCTCTTTTCTCAGCAATGGAGAGCCAGCTACAAGGATTTTAAGAGCTCGGAGTCCGATCGCAACGGTTCAGGAAGAAGACTCCCTGGTGACGCGTGGAATTATTATTCAGGCACTATACCATCATTTTGCCAATCGAAGAAGTGTTGGGGGCGGATATTGATGATATCTACGCGCCAGTGAACTACAACGATGTTCATTGGATTGCTATGATGATATCGATCCCTAAGAGGCATATAATCGTTTGGGACAGCATTTGGACCAGTATCTCCCAAGAACAATTCGATGAGATAATGGAGCCTTTTCTCCACATGGTCACGTATATGCTTGTTGAGTGCGCTTCCTCCGATGAACAGCGTGCCCAATACACCCTGGAGCCATTCACATATGAGAGACAGACCGATATACCTCAGGCCCATTCTGGTGATTGTGGCGTGTACGCTCTAAAGTACATTGAATGTCATGCTCTTGGGATGACATTTAATAAAAAAAACTTTGCTAAGCCCAACGGGAAGTCTATCAGGGATAGGATGGCGGTGGATATAATTAACGAGCTTCCTGACCAGCATATGAAAGATAACCAGGACAATGATGAAAACCTGGAAACGTATGAGGGGTGATAAACAGGCTACGTTAGATTATTTTGTATGATAGAATAGGCTGATGTATGTATTTGAACTTGATTATGTATTAAGATTAGGTTAATTGTAAGTCGTCTGTGCATTAACCTTTTCGAACATTTCGGACAATATAAAAGAAATTCTTTAATTTGTTTGGTAGTGCAGTTTGACAAAGAAGTTGACACTAATCTTTTCATAACACAGACAAATTCATAAGACAAATGCATAAGACAAATTCATAAGTTGACAAAGATTAGGTTAATTGTAAGTCGTTTGGAAAGTCGCCTCAATTATAAGTCGTCTGGAAAGTCTTCCAGCTGGAAGACTTTCCAGACGACTTAAATATAAGTCTTCTGGAAAGTCGACTCAATTATAAGTCGTCTGGAAAGCATTCCAGCTGAAAGACTTTCCATACTACTTATAGTAAGTCGTCTGCAAAGTCTTCCAGCTCCAGACGACTTATAATTTCTGTGCATTAACCTTTTCGAACCTTTCGGAAATTTGACAAAGAAGTTGACACAGATAAGCTCATAACACAAGTTCATAACACAAATTCTTAATACACAAATTCATAAGACAAATTCATAGGACAAATTCATAAGTTGACAAAGACCCCACTACATAAATTCATAAGACAAATTCATAAGTTGACAGAGAAGGTCTTCTGGACGACATACTTGAAGGTCTTTTGGAAGACTAAACACTGGACGACTAACTTGAAGGTCTTCTGGAAGTCTAACTTGAAGGTCTTTTGGAAGACTAAACACCGGACGACTAACTTGAAGGTCTTCTGGACGACTAACTTGAAGGTCTTCTGGACGACTTACTAGAAGGTCGTCCACGTCATTTCTTACATTGTAGTTTCGTAAGGCCAGTTTCTTTGCAGTTTGAGCATCTATAAACCCTGTGTTTTTTCCGGGGTTTGCGTCCTTTCAACCTGGATAGATCCAACCAAGATTGCCATCTTGATTTCTTTAGTCTCCCCGGACCACGCTTTACATCCAGAGGAAAGCATGTGCGTTCCTCAACATGTTGTCCAACGCAAGTATATATATTCTCTGAGTATCCTGCAAACAGATAATTCTTTGAGTACCCTGAACATACAAGTGTGGAGATATGCAACCTAGCATATGCTCCAGCAGCTATAGCATGAGAGCAAGGTATTTTCTCCACTGCATAGACACCACAATCACACTTTCCATGTTCCAAATCAACCACACAGTCCATCTTGCCACCTTTCACAAAGAATTTCCATCCATCAATTGGTTGGACCCTCATCGTATCCGCTATCTCCTCTCAAAAAGCAAGCAAGTATTCAACACCCCGACTATGTTAAGTTGGGAGACTCAAAGCATCTTCTCTCCTTTTCCAAAACCACCTTCTTAGCTTCTCCCTTATGAACTCCAACAGGAACTGAATCGGAAATCCTCTAGCTCGCTTCAGTTCGGAATTAATAGATTCAGCAATGCTGCTTGTTTTTATGTTGTACCTGTCCCCCTTACAATAGACCCTTGTCCATAGGCTGACGTCAGCATTCACCAAATACGTTGCAAGGTCCGGGTTCGCACTCTGTATCTCAGCCACATAGCGGTCAAAATCTGAAACTGTATGAGCATAAGTAGCACATTTCACCAAGTACAAAAGATGTTTCCCTTTAAAATTTTTGACAATGTTATCTTGAAGGTGATAATAACATAGTCCTCGGGTTGTCCAAGGAAACATCTTATCACACGCATTTTTAATGGCTGTGTGCCGGTCGGAGACTATCATCAGAGGCTGATCATCAGATACACAACTAGCCAATTTTGTGAAAAACCATTCCCAAGCAGGATCATCTTCAATATCTACGATCCCAAAAGCCAATGGAAAAATCTGAAAATTCCCATCTTGTGCGGCTGCAACTAACATAACACCTCCATACTTCCCACTTAGGTGAGTCCCATCCACCACAATGACCCTTCTCTGATACTTAAAACCTTTGATACAAGCTCCAAAAGAGAGAAATAGATACTTAAATCTATTCTCAGAATCAAGTTCTATAGCCGTGACAGAATCGAGATTTGCTAAGAAGATTTGCTCGAGATATGATGGCAGACGCGAATACCCATCTTCTGCTGATCCTCTCACCAATGTTTGTGCATATAACAGTGCTTTGTATGAAGTGGTGTAATCAAGTTCCATGCCAAACATATTCTTCATTGCATCAGTGATATGCTGCAGATTCAACCCATCAATGATTCCATAACGATCAATGAAAAGCCTACCAACATACTTCGGAGTACAGTGTCTCTGCTGAACGATTCGGTCTCCAGTTGAGCATGTATGTTTTTCCACATACTTTGTTACCCAAAACGTGTTAGTCCCATGTTTCACACTCGCTCTGATCTTCCATCCACAACTACTAACCCGACATCTTGCCACAAAGAGAGTTTTCGTTGAATTGTATATTCCAAAGGAGAACCTACGCCTCACTGCTGTCAACCGCAGCTCTGAAAGCAGTGCATCCTTGCTAACAAAACTCTGGTTGACATAGATACCGTTACCATTCGATCTTCCTCCTTCAATAGCATATGTGTCTTTGAAATCTTCAAAACACATATCATCATCTTCTTCCTCATCCTCATCCTCATCTTCAACCTTTCCATAAACACTGTAATCATCACCATTTTCGTCCGCTTCAGCAATAATAGAGAAATCAGCATCCTCCTCCCCATCATCATCCTCCAAATCATGATTTTCATCTTCAACCAAATCATCATCATCTTCAAAACATTCTTCAGCTTCATCAGCTTCATAATATTCTTCCCTTTCCTCTGAAACCGTTTCCACCTTGCTACGATCCACCTTGCTACGGCTTGATACACAAAGCCGTACTCCACGCGTTTTGGCTATCTCAAGCAAGTTTCGAACTTGTCTATCACTTGTAACATGAATAGGAAGGGTGTCTGGAGCCATCTATTGCATCATTTTTGCTGGTAATGAGTAGGATATCTCCACAGACTCTGTGCTCATGTCGAGGTTATAATCTTCTTGAGCCATTGCAACAAGTTCAGCATGTGTCGAACCTTCACCCAGAAAAAACATTCTCGCTCCTTTGAAAGTATCAACCACAAAATCCCAACATACATTTTTCAACAACCATTCTCCATACACTGCATGTAACTGACGCATCATCTGAAAAAAATTCAAAATAAAACACATTAGTAAACATAGAGAAAATGAAAGTTTACTAAACATTGACGCATACGACATACCAGTAAGTCGTCTGTAAGACTTAGACGACTTACCAGTAAGTCGTCCGAACAGGTCATTTTGCAATTGATTTTTAAATGGGACGACTTACTTGTAAGTCGTCCAGCTTTGTTTGTTAAACAAAAAAAATCTAGACGACTTACCAGTAAGTCGTCTAGGATAAATGGGCAAGTTTTGCATTTGACCGAATTGTGTCAGATATTTGACTTTTCCTGGACGACATACTGGTAAGTCGTTTCTGGGAAAACAAAAAAACTCAATATTTTATGAAAGCAAGACGACTTACAAGTAAGTCGTCTCAAGTTACTTTGCAATTCGAAAATAAAACTTAAATATTTAACTTTTCCCAGATGACTTACTTGAAAGTCGTCCAATTAGACGACTTACGAGACATTCGTCCCGAGATAAGCAAGGTTTGATGAGAATCTCGGAAAAAAATCTGGACGACTTTGCTTATCCTGGATGACTTTCAAGTAAGTCGTCTAGGGTATTTTCTAGATTTTTTTTTAACAAACTGGTAAGGAAAAGTTAGATTTAGAGAGAGAGAGAGAGAGAGAGAGCTGGTGAATTTGAGATTTTTTTGTATATAGGTTGCAATTTCACTTAATATAAACGATAAAATAAAAGCGATAGTAAGGAAATAGACAAAACAAAAATATTTTCGTAAATGATATTTGGAGATATGATATAATTTTCCTTAACTCGTAATATTTGCTCTAGAATATTCCACAGCGAATAACGAGTTCCATGATAAAAATATGGAAGACAATTCATGTATCACTTGTGATAGTTTCTGCGAAGTAAATAATCTACGAAACACTCTTAAACTTTTCGGAGATTTTTCGCTATTGGTTTTACTGTGTAAAAGTTATTGAAGAAGAATAAGGAGCGACACTTATTTAAAGCGAAGAAGGATAGCCAATTCCCGAATAGTTGTTGCACCTACACACGTTAGGGGAAATCACACGAAAACCTCGAAAGGTATGTGTTATGAAAATTCCCCTAAGATCATCTCTCTTATCAGAACCATAGTAAGACAAAGCAAGTATTTGATGATTCTCCATGTAAATATCAAGCTCTTGTTTCATCACAATCGTACCACACTACAAACATGTTACCTGGAAGTTGAGATTTTCACGAATCAGAACCATAATAAAACAAAGCAATCACTTGATGTTTCTTCACATACATACCACACTACAACGATTTTACCTGGAAGATGAGTCTTCTTTTAAGAATCAAAGCCAGAGTAAACACCACTCCCTCTCAACTGCCTCTTCTCTTCTTCAACGTAATTCTTACCTCTACTCGCTTGCCCCAAATCTCTCTTCTTCTTCTCCTTCTGCGAAAAAGAAAGACTCTTCCTATCACTCCTCAGCTGCGCATTCGCAATAGTCTCCCCACCTGCAACCGCAGCTCTAGTAGCTTCTCGTTCTTGAAAGCTTTCTTTCACTTCCTCTGCTCTCTGTTTATCCTTACCCGTCGCCCACGACCAATCTTCTTTCTCCACAGGAGGAGGGATATCCGGAAGACCAACCGCTTTGTAACCGTGCTGTTGCAGAGACTCATAGTCAAAGGCTTTCTTCTCTTTCTTCGCAAACCTCGCTGCATATAAACAACCAGACAAAGTTGTATAAAGAGATCCCACAATGTCTTTTTTTTCGAGTAACGAGCCGCCGAGACCTAACCGACTAATCTTCTGATCTCACAAAGATAAAACAGGAAAAAAAAAACACACTTTAATTTCTACCTATTGTCTTCTTGCTCTTTCTCTTCTTCTTCTTCCCAGTCTCAGTAGTATCAGCGTTAGAGTCAGAAGATGATGATTCCTCAGATGAGTCTTCACCATCATCATCATTATCATCACCCCATCTCATCATACATTTCTTCATGGTACGAAATGCTACAACGCTGACAAAAAAAATCAAATCTTTATTTAGTTCCAATTTTAACAGACAAGCTTAGTTTCTTACAAGACAAGCTCGAAAGATATATGGTCACAAGTATCAAAATACAGATAAAGGTCGAATCTTTGTAATCTATTTGAGAAACCCAGTAAAATGAAAGAGAGAGCTTTAGACCGTACTTGAATTGGAGGTCCATGAAAGATGCCAAATCTTAATTATAGTATAGTCTGTACCTTGTCTGGGCAGTCGAAGTTGGAAGGTGGACGACGACGGCGGCGAATAGTCGCACGGGGGAATCGAGAGAGGAGCCGAAATGGTTTAGGGACTTGGGAAATGAAGCACCTACGGTAAATAGAAACTATTCAAAATTTTGAAGTGGCCCAAAATGTTTTGTTTTGTTACAGTTTAGTCCTAATTCGTTAGGTTCATAAAATTCGATCAGCTTTGAAATTGGATTCAAATGCATAAGAAAATAAGTAGGAGCTAGCTGATAATCTCACTGTCAGTTACTTACCCACTCAACTATCATCACCACCTTCAGCAATTATTGGGTTCCATACATTTTTGGAGTATATTCAATTTAAAACGGCAAAAACTCCGTTAGATCCTCAACTTCATTTGACAAAAAGACTTAGGTAAAACGGTATCATAAAATATGCATATTTGATCGGAAGTCTAATATATTTGATTAACTGTACTTGACCAGATCTAACACACACATTAAATGTACTGAACTGTTATATAAGTAATCAATGCCAAAAACATTGAAAAGCTATACCGAGATTACTGATTTACTTACGATATACCAGAGATTTGAGCTTTAATATGGTAAAAAACAAGCAGTTTCATAAAGATATAGTAATGCCAACTGGATATCAGATTCTAAAAACTTAAGATCCACAGATAGATATGTATTTACACAAAGAGAGGCATCAATATTTTGGTCTACCAAACAAACAATGTTAGCCAGATCCACCATAGAATCTGAGTTCATAGATAAAGCTGTCGTCCAAGCTGGATGTCTTATAAATTTTTTTGAAGATATTCCTATGTAGGAGAAACTTATGCCACATTTACGAGTAAACTGTGATAGTCAATCAGCTATAACTCATGTTCATAATAATCTCTACAATGGTAAATCTCTTCAAATCAGAAGACGACATAAAACCAGTATACAACTAATCTCAAATCGTGTAATCACAAAAGACCACATACAATCGGCTAGCAACCTAGCTAATGATGATTCCTCAGATGAGTCTTCTTCTTCATCATCGCCATCATCATCACCCCATCTCATTATACATTTCTTCATGGTAAATAATGCTACAACTCTGACAAAGAATCAAATCTTCATTTAGTTCCAATTTTAACAAACAAGCTTTGTTTCTTACAAGACAATCTCAAAAGACATATGGTAACAGAGATCATCAATACATATAAATCTTGTAATCAATTTGAGAAAACCCAGTAAATGAAAAAGAGAGCTTTCAACGCTGAATTAAATTGGGAGTCCATGAAAGATGCCAAATCTAATTAGAGTACAGTTTGTACCTTGTCTGGGCAGTCGAAGTTGGAAGGTGGACGACGACGGCGGCGAAGAATCGCACGCGGGAATCGAGAGAGGAGCGAAATGGTTTAGAGACTTGGGAAATGAAGCACCTACGGTAAATAGAAACTATTCAAGATTTGGAAGTGGCCTAAACTGTATAGTTTTGTTAAAATTTAGTCCTAGGCTAGGTTCATAAAATTTGATCGGCTTTGATATTGGTTTCAAGTGCATAATAACAATGCCTTGGAAAATAAGTAGGAGCTAGCTGATCATCTCACTGTCAGTTACTTGCCACTCAACTATCATCACCACCTTCAGAAATTATTGGGTTCACACATTTGTGGGGTATATTTAATTTAGAACCGCAAAAATTCTGTTAGATCCACAACTTCTTTTGACAAAAAATCATGTGAAACGAATATACACATATGATCAGAAGTCTAATGTACTTGACCAACTATACTAAACCAGATTTAGCACACATGGTAAACATACTGCATCGCTATACAAGTATTCCATGTTATAAATATTGGAAAGCTATAACAAAAGTATCAATTTATTTTACTATATTCCAAATATTTTAGTCTTCAGTATGGTAAAAAATAAGAGTTTTAAAAAGATACAGTGATGCTAACTAGATATCAGATTATAAAACTCAACATCCACAAGTGAGAGAAACTAATCAATCGGCTATAGCTCGAGCTCAGAATAATCTCTACAATGGTAAATCTCGTCAAATCAGAAGATTGCATGAAACTATTAGACAACAAATCTCAAATGGTGACGCAGAGTCAGAAAGAAAGAATTTTCCTCTCGAAGACTTTTTTTCTACCAACTACCCTTCTTCAACCTCTTGCACAATTTGAATTGGTACTGCACAAGCAACCGGCGGTGGCACCCCCGGTCGTCGGAGGCTGCCTACTCTCCTCTTCCTCTTTTTTATTTGTTCCGGTTCTGCTATCTTCTTTATCGTCTTCGTCTTGCTCGTTCTTGTGGGTGGTGTTCCTACACGGTTAGCCTAGATTTGCTCCGGGGAATTTTAAATCTGTGGCTGGTGGCCTCTAATCTGGAGTTTTGGCATTAGCTTTTAATGATTCCATAACTTTGAAAATGGATTATTACTCAATACTCTTCATGATCAATCACCTAATGAGTGTGAAATTGGATCATTTCGAGAAAAATGAGTAAGGCTATATTCTCTAAGTTCACGCATGAAAACCATGACAAGTTCATGGCCACAATGAACACAATAAATAGCTAAGTTCTACAAGAAAATGAACTAATGTTATAGTTGATGTCTCGGTCGACATAAAACACTTGGTGGTTTAAGACATCATTTTCACCTCTTCCTAAAGTAAACCCGTCATATATTAAATATGAGTTGTTCAAAGCTTAAAAAACCACCAACTCAAGCACACTGAATTTCACAAACACTCTCAATAAGTAAGTCTATCTAGTCAAAATTAGTATAAGTATAATAACTAGAGTATATGGAGTCTGCATTTAGACTTCATATATATGTTTAGAGTCATTTATATTCATGTGGGGCATTGTTATAACTCGGTTTTCTGGACAAAATGAATAGGCTGACTTTTTTTGACTTTTGCAGTGGCCTTTCCAGCCAAACCGATGGTCGCCATGGCCAGATTAATAGCTCGTTGGAAAGCTTGCAACGAGCACTACAATCCAGTATATTCAAATACAAAAGAATTAAATTGAATGAAAAATTAAAGTGATGAAATTGGTGTGGACAAATCTATAAAAAATTTGCTAAGTGTTAAACTCAACAAAGTTCCACACCGGAGAGCAAACACAGTTTTGTTTAGTATAAATGTACGTTCACAGGTATATCACAGCTCAAAGGCTTAGAGATGAGAGAGGATGGCTCCCCTCACCCTTATGCGCGTGTCTGTCCGGTTCGGGTTTGGACCATAGGCCCAATAAGATTATTTTTGGAACAAATTACTTTTAGTTTTTGGCCCATTTACAAACTAACAACATCATGTAATTCATTTCCAAACAACTGTAGTTTGTCTTGAAACGAGCACGCATTTCACATGTTTGCCCAAGATATATTAAAATGATAAGAGAGATGATCTTAGGGGAATTTTCATAACACATACCTTTCGAGGTTTTCGTGTGATTTGTAACAGATTAATAGCTCGTTGGAAAGCTTGCAACGAGCACTACAATCCAGTATATTCAAATACAAAAGAATTAAATTGAATGAAAAATTAAAGTGATGAAATTGGTGTGGACAAATCTATAAAAAATTTGCTAAGTGTTAAACTCAACAAAGTTCCACACCGGAGAGCAAACACAGTTTTGTTTAGTATAAATGTACGTTCACAGGTATATCACAGCTCAAAGGCTTAGAGATGAGAGAGGATGGCTCCCCTCACCCTTATGCGCGTGTCTGTCCGGTTCGGGTTTGGACCATAGGCCCAATAAGATTATTTTTGGAACAAATTACTTTTAGTTTTTGGCCCATTTACAAACTAACAACATCATGTAATTCATTTCCAAACAACTGTAGTTTGTCTTGAAACGAGCACGCATTTCACATGTTTGCCCAAGATATATTAAAATATTGAGGTTACATCTTTGTATTATGAATGTGAAGAAACAAGAATTTGATTTCACTAGTAGCTTCAAATTTACATGTGGAATCATTAAATTCTCAGCTTTGTTTGCTATGTTCTTATACGTGAATATCTCAGATTTCAGAATCATCCATTACTCTGTTTACTCTGCTTTTGATTCCTAAAAGGTCAATTTTTAAAGGAAAAAAGTTTATTAAATACACGAAGTTTACACTAATACGGTGAAAATCATCCAATGTACTGAAAATATGTCAATAACTACACGAAGTTTATGTTAATACATGCCACATTTACGAGGTAAATGATAATATGCTGACAACATCACAATCGAATTTAATGGGATCAATCCTTAATTTATGAAATTTAATAAACTTAATTGATTTTATTAATAAACCTAATAATTATTAAACTTAATAAAATTAATAATTTATCAAACTTAATAAACTTAATAAACATAATAATTTTTAAAATTAATAAAATTATTAAACCTAATTGATTTTATTAATACACTTAACAATTATTACTTAATAAAATGAATATTTTATTAAACTTCATAAACTTACTCCTAAACTTAATAAACATAATAATTAATAAATTTATTAAATTTAATAAGTTTAATTAATATAATAATTTTATTAAATTTATTAAATTTAAGAAATTTGAAAATTTTAATAAATTTAATAGATTTAATAGATTTAATAAATTTAAAAATTTATTTAAAAATTTCCTTAAGTTTCTTAAGTTTAATAAATTATTAATTTTATAAAGTTTAAATAATTATTAAGTTTATTAATAAAATCAATTAAATATATTAAGTTTAATATATTTAATAAGTTTAATAAATTTATTAAGTTCAATAATTTTATTAAGTTAAAAAATTATTATGTTTATTAAGTTCAATAAATATATTAATTTTATTAATTTTAATAATTATAAAATTATTAATAAAATCAATTAAGTTTATTAAGTTTCATAAATTACAGATTAACCCCATTAACTTTGCTTAAGATCAATTAAAACTAATTATGATGTTACCACCATATGATCATTTACTTTGTTCATGTAGCATATATTAAAATAAACTTCGTGTACTTATTAACACATTTTCATACATTAAATGGTTTCCACCATATTATTGTAAACTTCGTGTAGCTCGTAAACTTTTTTGTTTTTTTAAATATGTTGATGTAGGCAAGCAAGGAAGAAACCTTAAGTTTCACTTCACTAATAACCACAAATTTACATGAAAATCATCACTCTTACAGCTTTGAAACACTACAAGACTGCAGAAACTTAAGCTTTCCTGAAGATCTTATCCCTCTAAACTATGTGACCTGAAGCTGTAAATCATCTCTCTGGACACAAGCTTCCATCTGTTCTAGCAGTCTGGAACGAGATGAAATGGTTGTTGTTTGAACTCTCTTTTCTCATGGAAGTGTCGACTGGTTTTGCGGTTTCTTTACCGGACAAGATTCAAGAACGAAGTCAAAGAATCAACGTCTCTCTTCTCAGAAGGATACTTGATCGGTCTTGAAGAGTTCTTGGGGAAGACTAGTATCGTCGGGAAGCTACCAAGCTGAAACTCCTGCTTAGCAAACTCTTTCTGGTCAGCATCGGCTCTGAACTTGGCAACCTTAACCCCACCTCCAGCCAGTTTATCAGCCAGTTCATCGTACGATGCTTCCATGGCTTGACAAAAGGGACACCAAGGAGCATAAAGCACAACGATCCAAGGCTCTCTACGGTTCTCCAACTTCATCAAATTCTCAATCCCTTGCCTGCTCAAAGCCACAAGATTCTCACTCTTAAAGATATCTTCAACAACGGGTTTTGACTCTCCATTTACATTATCACCCTTAGCATTCTCCTTGATGTTCCCTCTGTGAAGTCCACACTCCTTAGCCTTAGCATCTTCCCACCACCATCTCCCTTCCCTCTCGTGCTGACCCGGCAACACCGCTCTCGTGCACGGCTCACAACCGATGGAAACATACCCCGCCGCGTGCAGTGTATTAACCGGAACATCCATAGTCCTCAAGAAACTCCACACATCGCTCCCTTCAACATTCGCAACCGGGTTCCACTTCACCAAGCTACCAGCTCCACCATCCAAACCTTCGAAAACCGGATCAACCTGAACAACCGGAATCTCAGACCTCGTTCCAGGAGACTGGTCTTTCCTCTGACCAGTAATCCAAGCTCTTAAACCCTTGAGCGCACGCCTCAAAGGTCTCACCTTTCGCACACGGCAACACTCCTGATGACCATCTTCGTAGAATGAGAACAAACCCTTGCTCCTAACCAAACCTTGAACCTCAGCAGAGTCGGGAAACATATACTCAATCCTAATCCCATAGTGTTTCTCCACCGCATCGAAAAACCGATACGTCTCAGGGTTTAACCTCCCTGTATCCAAACTAAACACTCTATATGGTCTCCCTGTTAAATGAGCATACTCAATCAAAGCAACATCTTCAGCACCACTGCAAGGCAAATCAGTCTAATGAACAAACATATTCGTATTCATGAATCAATCTGAACATGTAATATATACCTGAATGCGATGGCTATATCGTTCCCAAACATCTCGAGAGCGTTATTCATAATCTCAAGAGGTGAAGCATTCTCTAGCTTCTTAGCAAGTTCTTGAAAATCCTCTGTCTCAACTACTACTTCTACTTCCTCTGCGACTTCTGCAACCATTGTTGCTGCAAGAGGGACCATAGAGTCGTTCCTCTTTGGCTCAGCGAAGGGTTTGATGGATGATCGCTTCCCAGATAGATTCAGAGACATTCGAGTGACATTAACACGGTCTAATGACTTCAACGAACCGATTTGTGATACTGTAATTAAATTTGAAAAGCTTTAATTAGATTGCAAATTCGGACACAAAGGAATCGAATTTGATGTAAATAACTCAAACCCATGTTGACCCATCAAACAATTTCTCATATTCCGGCCAAAAGTCTAAAAATTTAATATAGAGAAATCGAAACTTAATTTCACCTTTGGGCTCTGAAGAGATCACAGAACGAGAGAAAGCAGAGCTTGTGATCCCAGGAGAAGAAACTGCCGCTGCCATTCCTTCGCTATAGGATTTCGAATTGAAGAAACACAGATTTGGAGATTTGATTTGATCTTTCCGTTTCCTTCTTTTTTCCAGATGCTTTTGACAGTAAGCGTGGCCTTATATAACAAAGATGAAGAACCAAGTGAAACAAGGTTCATTGAACCTGGACGTGTTGTTGTTTTCGGCAGCCCGAAGATCCTGGTCAAACTTGATGATATGGCTTTTTTTTAAAGTGGATTAATTTTATTTTTATATAGCATCAATTTAGGCCAACCAATAGAGTTTTTTTCCTTTTGTTTAAGAAAAATTGTTTCCTTTTTATTAACAAAATAAACTATCACCAAAAAATTTAACAATACACAAGTGTACCTTTTTTTTTATCAAAATATTTTATACGATATATATTCTTATAATCTTCTCTCTTCCTTAATCACCATATGTCTGAGTATATACTTTGGCTCTAACCGGTGACCAAAGGAATATATGAGAATGGTTAATTCCATTTCATTTCTTAAATTTGACACCATCGATAACGAATAAGAATAGTTAATTTCTCTTCATTCCTTAAATTTAACACCATTTACAAGGAATATTTTTTCTTCAATATTTCTTTTCATTCCTTTTAATTTAAGGAATCATAGAACAAAACTATTCCTTATAAAATCCGAGAAGGAACAATAGAGAATAAATATTCCTACTATTTTGTTCCTCTTTATTTCTTTCCTCGCCTTTCCTATTCTTCCGTTAGTGATCACCAGTTAAAGCCTTTATGTAAAAATATACTTACCAGCAATAATTAACTTTATTGGTTACCAGAGTGAACCCACCCAATAGGCAAATAAATAAACTAATAATACAAATCTATTTTAATGTTTGATTTATTTAAAATAAAAATAGCATTGACATTCCTAAATTTCTCACAACAATTTAAACTATTTATTTGACTATACATTTGTAAAATATAATTATTTATTTTCTCTCAATGTTTATTTTTAACTATAATAATAAGTCAGTAAATTTTCCTAAAATTACATTAGATTAGAGTTAGTAGAGTAAAATTATTTACGCTCTCAGTTATATATTTGTTTCATAAATTAAATTATTTTTATACATTTTTTTCTTAAAACTAATGATATACACAATATAAAGGAAATAACTTATTCTGTATAAGAATTTTGAATTTATGGTTGGTAATGTGTTAGGTTTGCATTTGGATATGATGTATATGGTAATATGTTTGCTTTTTAATAATGTTTTTTCGCAAAGGGTTCATAAGGTAAATTGGAGGAACAATTATATATGATATGAGTTATTTTGTTTGTCTCTAAAGCTAGTTTATAGTATACAATACCGGTTAATTTGATTGCGAGAGAAGTTTAATTTGGCGAAGAAGTATTGGAGTGACTTATTCTGTATAAGAATTTTGAAGTTCTGGTTGGTAATGTTTTAGGTTTGCATTTGGATATGATGTATATGGTAATATGTTTGCTTTTTATTAATGTTTTTCGCGAAGAGTTAATAAGGTAAACTGGAGGAACAATTATATATGATATGAGTTATTTTGTTTGTCTCTAAAGCTAATTTATAGTATACAATACCAGTTAATTTGATTTGCGAGAGAAGTTTAATTTGGCGAAGAAGTATTGGAGTGACTTATTCTGTATAAGAATTTTGAAGTTCTGGTTGGTTATGTGTTAGGTTTGCATTTGGATATGATGTATACGGTCATATGTTTGCTTTTTAATAATGTTTTTTCGCGAAGGTTTTAGAAGGTAAACTGGAGGAAGAATTATATATGATATGAGTTATTTTGTTAGTCTCTAAAGCTAGTTTATAGTATACAATACTGGTTAATTTGATTCGCGAGAGCAGTTTAATTTGGTGAATAAGTATTGGAGTGACATATTTGATAGGCTGCGTAAGCTTTCAAAGGTGTTGGTGTTGTTGGTCTTTTTAAAATTTGTGCCCATAGTCGGTGGGATTACTTTTTTCGTTATGGGCTTGCAAAGTATGGTAGATTAGTTTTACGTAATTATGTTTGTGGGAAGAGTTTTAAGCTTTAGACGGGAAAAAGGTTATGTATGTCGGCCAATTATTGTTTAGATCCTCCCTGGAAAGCTATCTTCACTTTCTTATCGAGTAAAGAATGATATTTGCCAAAGAAATAGAACCCATGTTCAAATGCTTTTGTAATGTCTTTTGATACTTTGTCTAAACATCCAAGATGGCGAAGAGCTTGATAGTGGTAAGAGATCGTAACATTTTTATTTGCATTAGAAGGTATTGTTTATATGATTATTGTTTAATTATGATTCCTTTTGCAACAGGATCAGCTGAGTAACACTGAGGACCAAATATATAATCTTTTATTGAAACAATGGATCGAGAAGCTAGACTTGTATCTTAATAATCAATAAACAATGACTGAAAGCCTAATAATGTCGTACGCGAAACAAAAGGATATGATCAAAAATACGACTAACATACACATAATTAAAATGGAGATCAAGCGAGAAGAATCGTAAATGAAAAACTGGATACGATTGAATGCTCTCATCTATGGACCATATGGTAACTTGTTTCACGACATGGGAGATCGGGCTACGTATTCTACATACTTCAAGATATCTTATGTTGTGTTTTTTAACCCCACTTGGAATCTTCTGTAATTATGCACTTTTTCTTGACAGAAAGAGTTAAGTGTAAACTGAAGTCATCTATTGGATGAATTGGAAAAGGTACTTACGTACAGCTCCAAGCAGAGAGCTATCTGCAATACATTAAAAAAAAAAGAATATGAACAAAATAATATGAATAAATGTTATAGGATTTCATTACTAATGATGGTAATATACCTAATAATATCTACTTTTTCTTAATTATAATATAATTTTACTACGAAGGAGAGTAGTGTTCTCTACTAAGCACATAGTTGTAATAGTCTATCGCTATATTTGATGAAACATAGTATAAGCTTATGGTATTGTACTATGGACTTCTGATAGCAATTAGGGAATGATTAGTGAGAGATTTACTGACTGATCTACTTGCTGCCCTTAGAGGATCATTAAGGCTCAAGCTCTTAAAATCAGGTTCTTAGGCTTTTTTTTTTCTTTTGTCTGAAAAAAATAGAGAACCAATCGCAGGCCGCCACGTGTCGATGGGGCCCGCGAATAGTCTAAGAACCTTGCAAGAGTTGGTTCTTACACAAGGCACATAAGAATTGCCTCTTAAGATATGGTGGGACCCACAGATTTTAAAATTAAATTTTTTTAAGAACCATGGTTAATGATGCTCTTAGCTTTTCACTTGTTCCATTTGTTCGAAAACCCAAAGGCAAATCATATATATATATATTAAAATCAACCCGTTAGACGGGAATTGTGAGACGGTTACAAGCCTGATTTGAACAAATTCCCTAGTCAATGTATTACAAAACTAGTTTCGCCCACCCACTAAACCCGGCACATTCCACTAGCTCGTTTTTGAATCCGAAGGAACCAATTCCCGTTCTCAACCCTTGGCGATAACCACGAATATGTGAGGTTCTCCTCGTCGCCTCGGATGCCGGTACTATCAATGTCACCTCGGGAGTAGCTAGGACTTGTTGAACGCCTCAAAACTTATTACCGCCTCAACCAATTACGCGCTAATGCTATAGGAGAAGGGCATAAAACACAAACCATATAAAAATCGCTCCATAACCTCTGAACAACCTCCAACAGCACTGAAACCGTCCAAGATAAAGAGATCGATGAGGACCTCTAACCTGACCGGAAAGAAGGACGGGAATGGGACAACAGCTGCAATTGAGACAGAATATTCGCTCCAAAACCTGGAAATACAAGCTGGGAGGCATTACCGCAACCATAGTCCCATGGCAAGACAATGACACGGCACTGGGATATGCCTCTCAAACGACTGAACCACTGAAGAAGGAGAGACTCCTAAGACCACTAGAAGCTTCCTTTCCACGTTAGTCGCCTCCTCCGAGAACCGAAGTAAGGCCGCCTTTGATGTCAAATCCATGAACTGGTGGCACAATTCATACAGAATAAACAAACCAGAACAAACATCCCGAGCAAGCAAGTCGACTAAGCTCAGTCGGGAGCTTGTCAATCAATTAACCGGGAAGAGAAAAATTGGATGAGAGAGAGGTCGCAGCTCCGCCTCGAAGAAGCCATAGACGACTATCTCCAACACCGCGACGCTACCACACTTCACACGCCACCACCACGAGCTCCAACACACGCCGGCAGCAAGGTCTAAAGACGCACCTCTGAGTAAGATGACCTCCAGAGCTCACACGGACAGAGAAGATAGAACCCATTAATCCGAGACACCAAGGAAGTAACGAAGCTCCGCTTCCACACGCCCTTCACCTTCAGTCCAATCGAAGCCGTACCAAGACTTCAACCAAGACGTGAAGATGAGCCAATCACTCGCCTCCACGCGCCACCATCCCTCCAGGGGCTTAAGGAACCCCTGCGTAACCCTAAAAGCCGACCTCGACAACAGAAACCACCAATCATCCCGTGTCGACGCTCCATCGCCTAGCTGAACACCGCCGGAGACGCTTCTTCTCTGCAGCAAAGGCGTAACCCGACGAGCCTCCAAGTGCAGAACACCAACCAAAACAGAGAGAGTGGGAGATACTGAGCAGAGGCAAACAGAAACGGAGTGGTGAGGGCGTGAGAGGACCCCTCCGGCGCCGGTACGCGCAGTCACGCGCCGGTCCGGACGTCGGAGAGCTTCAGATCTGAGTTTTCTTCTTCTTCGAGAGACTAGTATATTTCTCTTATATGGCTCTTAACTTTTATAAACTTTACTATAAAGGTAGATTCAGACTTTGAAAGATATTAGCCCCTTACCGAGACAAAGATACGTCACATGGTAGCAACCGCAGCTTGGCAAATGTCGGGATAGGTCTTGAGGTCAAACTCACTGTCGAGACAGTAACGCAGGAGTATTATGGTGTAGAAAGAAAGCAAACCATATATAAACAGTATTATTAGTCCCAACCACCCTCCTTTAGCAGCTTCAAACAAAGGAAAGTATTCCAACTCCACATAGAACGTTCTATCCTGCACATATCCCACATGTTGTAGACAAAGATGATCACCATGAATTGACTAAAGAGCAAAAGATAAACAATTATTTTCTTGGAACCTAGACGTTTTTGGTCTTGACAGCTTTGTTCGTGTACGCTTCCATGTGCTATATGACAATACATTTGAATGCTATTTTGTAATTTGCTCTCATTTTATAAAGATAAAGGTTACGGTATCCAAAACCCATACACACATGTCAGAATATGAAAGAATCTAAACAAAGAAGCATATTCTAATACACACCCTAGATTCTTGTACCGTTGTACTCACGATCAAACAACAGAGAAAAGATTGACAACTTTTCACAATGATTTGCTCTCACATGTTACTACTATCATCAAACCAATCATCTTTAAGACTTTCTAATCTACTTTTACAAATAGAAAACACACAAAATTATGGTAAGTAAAACGCTCACCATTTAGAACAGCTTGGTTGCGGGACATTGGAATCTCATTAGAGACCATGGTTGGTTTCTTGTCCTTCCGCATTGAACCTCAACTTGAAGAATCAGGAGAGAGTAAGCAATGAGAGCCAAATCTGTGTTTGGAGCAGATTCTTGACCAATGACTACTACACCTGAACTGTTGATTAACATCACTATGATAAGTATTATACACTATGCAATCTTCTCACTCTCAAGGTTAATAAATCTTACCCATCCCGATGGATCCTAAACCAAGATCAACAGCCACAGATCGAGAGATGATTTGTTGGTGTCTTTGATATGCAAGAAGGGTCGATTCTGTTTTAGAACTTTTGTTGTGTCAAGGATCACAACCCGCCCGTCTACCAACTGTGAACAAAATAACAAAATTCATCAAGATTACGCAACATAACCGGCTCGGAGAGTTGATGATTCAGTACTCCACCAGGAAATTTACAAAAAAATTATTGTGTGAAAGGATTTAGAACTCATACCTTCTTATAGCAGAACGTCCACCACCTTGCAGTCTAGAGGGTCGCATTGGCTATAGATCATGGGTGGTCGATTAAAGGAGGGCTTTATGAGAGGAAGACGGTTACTGGTCTCATCTGGCACCGGAAGGAAGAAGATGAAAGATCGGTTGCGTGATGGGGGAATAGAAACGCAAAGATGGACACACCCCAAACCGTAATAAAAAGGTAGCGTTTAACTACAGCTAACGTGGATCTATCTATAATAATATGGGCTTAAGTATGTGTAGACGCAGTCCAACGAATTGATATCCAAAAAAAACCCAGAAACTGATTAAATGAAACACACAGTTTAAAAAAGGACACGTGTCGCCACATTGTTGAACTATTCTATGACGTGGCAAGAAGATAATATAAGATACTACAAAAAATTTAAATTTATTGGAAGATTTATCCATAAGCTCACCAATAATATATAATTCGGTCAGTCACCTACCTGAACGTTATAATGCATGTGACAAAAATGAGATTAACACATGTTGTAGTTTGTCTTTCTAATAATAAAATAAGAACCTATCTAATTGCCCGCTGTATGCGAATAACTTCTAGAAGCTCTAAGAGAGAGTTATGGATTAGTTTATTGCCTTATTGTTGATATATATATATATATATATATATCTTATTATATAAATTTTGATTCCTCGAAATTACTAATTAACATGATTACAACATGTGTCAATCGAAAATTTAAGATTGTGACATGTGTTAATCTATCTCATATTTAAAAATATATACATTAAGAATAAGAAAAACGAATTTCGTTAAAAAGTAATTATAAATATTATTAATAGTAATTTTCCATTTTTAAAATCCTAAACAAAAGATAATTGCAAAAGATTATTTGATGGTAATTTTCCTTCTAATATTGTTACATGTATGTAAATATATAATTGTTAAAATATATATACTTAGATAAAAATGAATTTTGGAAAAACTATTTTAAAAATTAATTAATAGTAAAAATTGTTTTAAAATCTTTCATAGTAATTTTGTTTAGAAATTTTCCTTTTCAAAATACTAAACAAAATTTTTTTTAAGAAAATTATTCAATACTAATTTTCCTTTTCAAAAATCTTGAAAATATAAATAACATGATTTAACACATGGCAGTTATATATTTAAGATGTGATTTGTGTTAAATTATCTCATAATTAAAAATATATATTACGATAATAATAAATGATTTTTGCTAAAATTAATTATAAATATTATTTAATAGTAATTTTCCATTTTAAAATCGTAAAAAAATATTATTGCAAAATATTAATTGATAGTAATTTTCCTTTTAATATCATGACATGTGTTAGAACATCACATGATTAAAAATATATATACTAAGAAAATCAACAAAAGAATTTTGAAAAATATTTTAGAAATTATTTAATAGTAAAACAAATTTTAAAAATGATTTAACAGTAAATTTTCAAGAGAAGTTCTATTCTAAAAAAATCATAAATAAAATATTATTTCTACAATAATTTATTTAATTTTAATTTTAATTTTCTAAAATCTTAAAGAAAAGATATTGTAAAACAAATTTTGATAGTAGTTTTCCTCTTAAAATTTTGACACGTGTTAAAATATCTCATGATTAGTAAAATATATAATCATATAATAAAAAAATTCTTTTAAAAATTAATTTTAAAATTATTTAATAGTATTTATCTCTACTTTTTATTTTAAAAATTTTAAACAAAAAAGATTTGTTAAGTAATTTATTTAATACTAATTTTCTTTTTCTAACTTTCTAAAGAAAATATAATCGTAAAAAACTATTTGATAGTGATTGTCCTTTTCTATAATCTTAAACATAAAAAATGTAAAAGCGTGTTTAATAGTATTTTTCCTTTCTTCAAATCCTAATCAAAAAGTATTTGTAGAATAATTATTTCAAATATATTTTTTTATAAGTAATCAACTTTCCTATTTAAATAGTTAATTTTCTTTTTAAAAATCATAAACAAAAAGGAACTACAACTATTCACATGTACATATGATATCACTCAAATTACCCTAAGGAGTGAATTACTCTCTCAAATAAGAGGTTCAGTTGTAGTACTAAGAGATCGAATTCACAGAGAGCTAGGGAACACAAAAGATGTAATCCTTAGTGATTATGCTAGGTTGAAAATATTTTAAAAGTAAATTGCAGTTTTGTGAGCAATGATAAGTTGCTCGATTGAATTGGTTTGGGTTTTAAACTATAAAGAAAAGTAGTTAGATTCAAGGTTACTATTCAGATAATCAGAATTATAATGCTATAGATGCCTAACAAGTTGCATGCATGATATTAAAGAGCTTAAACTCTTAGATGAATCTATCAGCTCTCGCAGTATTTAGATTCGTCTATTGATCAGATGCCGACAATATCGATCGATGTTTTGACAGCGATATCGATCGATATATATTTGGCGTCGATCGATTACTCTTATAGGGGTATCGATCGATATAGCTCAGATCGAGTTGATGTAAGTGCTCACCAAGATCATAGACCGGCTCTTGCATGTCCCTAGAGGATCTTAGCTTATGCAAGATGATATCAGGATGATGATTCACGAATTACTTCATTCCAAGTTCATATTCTAGCTAGCTACTCTAGAATAAGCATTATGGTTCATCATGATAATGAATATCACAACTTAACAATCCATAGTTGGGGCTAATCCTTCATAACTATTTGAACCCTAAATCTAACAATAGAATCTACTCAGACATGGCTAAGTAGTTCATAGCAACAAGGTAATAATAGAGATTCATAGAGATTAGAAGACTGAACACTCAAGTTCCTTAGGATAACAAATCTATTTGTATCTTTCTTCTAGATCTAGAATTCTATAACCTTTGCAAAATGATAATACAAAAGAACTTTGAATTAAGAATGCAATAGTAACTCTGGAAGTGGTGAAAAGATGGGAAAAAGCTTCTTTGCCAAAACACATATACATAACTATAAATATGAGTTCATTAGGTTAAAAACTCGTCAGGGGCAATCTTTTAATTTGGAGATGTCTTGGGCTTCAAGTCGGTTGAGTCCAACTAGTCTTCTTACGCGCTCGATATCCGATCGATGGTACAGGATGTACATCGATCGATTGGTTATCTTGATACGTCATCTTCTACGGATGTGTTGTGGATCGATAACACAGAATGTGCATCGATCGATATTGATCTCTGAATATCGACCTTTGGTCTGATCTTGATAGTCATCTCGGGTGAACTCTCCTTTAAGCTCCAAAAGGCACCTAAAACATCACTTTACTCCAAAATGCTTATGAGCGTGAAAACATACCTAATAGACTCCAAAACATATATTTATATAGTAAAAACATCTTTAGACCATGGGTAAAAGTAGGTAAAATCCATGGTATGTCAACTCCCCCAGACTTACCCTTTTGCTTGTCTTCAAGCAAAAACAATAGGTAGTCCTTTCTGAAAGAGGTTTTAAATAGTAGGGACTCAATTAAATCTTAACTTAAGATCATCACCTCTACTTTGTTGCAAGCCACATCTCATATCTATTAACTACAGAAGTACATTATACCATATCCTAACTTAGCAACCAAATTCATCTAGCCAACAACTTAGCAATCCTGTCTGTCTATCCCTTCTACTGATTTCATTTATGCATAAAAATAAAGGTGTAGGCTTTACCTTGAGAGTATCGATTAAAGAACACATGGATTCAACTCAAGCAAGTTTATGAACACACAGGTAGTCTTCTCTGATCCCTTTCTTCCCTCTTTCTCTCTTCTCTGAATCTTTTTAAATTTTTTATTTTTTATTTTTTTTATTTTAACATCAATGCCAATGAACAGTTTTGTTCATATTATTGATTTTTTCCTTTGACAAAGTGTAGGCGAATAATGGGGTCACAGGTAATTTACCTATCCCTCGCTTCCAACAATGTGTGATCATTCCTTTGAATTAGAATAGTGGGGTTATCGATAATGTACCTACCCCTCTGCATCTCAGGAAATCATCTCAATCTTTTATTTTTGGTGGATGCTGAAGAGAGAGAGAAGGGAACCAAAAACACACAGACCTTTACCTTCCAGACTTGCAAGAGGATTCCGATCCCTTATATACCAAGCCCCAAGACAAGCAAAAGATGTCAGGTTAGGTTGGAAATCAGTTTTGGTTCTTCCAGACAATCATGAAAAGTGTTGTCATAGCTGACTGGTGATCCACTTTAGTATCTATAGTACTTTCTGCAATCAACAAATCTAAGAATGGTGCTAAAGAGTGGTTAGATAAGAAGTGAAATTTTTTCGAAATATCCTTGTCCCCTTCTTGACTCAATAAAAACCAATTTTGAAAACATTTAATGAAATCAAAAGGTAGAATAGCATCAGTAATCTCCCCCCCCCAGACTTAAATCATACACTGTCCTCAGTGTATAACCAGTCGGAGTTAGGGTATAAAGTAAATCATATGTGACTGATATCGAAAACTTGAGAATGATGTACCTGACCGAAGTACGTATCGATCGATGGTGAGTCGCCTTCGTCGATCGTCATGGATATGGTCGTGTCGAGCGATATTGACGGGATCATATCGGTCGATAATGAGGGTAATCGTCTAACAGTTATCTGAAAATAAAACAAGTACGAAAATAAAAACTAAAATAAAATAAAAACTAAGTAAAAATACCTAACAGTGGGTTGCCTCCCACTCAGCGCTTTGTTATAGTCATTTAGCTTGACTTTGGAGGTATGGTGACTAGTGAGGTGAGTTGCAGGTACTTGTTGGGAAACAAGTATCCTCATTGTCTTTCTGCTCTCCGGACCATGTAGCAAAGAAGCTTCTTGTGGCTTCATCTCCTCTGGTCCATCTCTCATTCATCTTTGCTGTTGCATTGCTGATGATCTGTAGCCTCTCTCCAAGATTCTCAATGCTGAACTGATGTTTTCCAAGCTTGTCATAAGTGTGCTCTAATAAGTCCCTCAGTTCCTCTTGCATTGCATCAATTCGAAGTATCATCTTCGTAAGGACTGGATCGGTATCGATCGATGTTGGTGTAGATGTGTCGATCGACTTGGAATGTTTCTTGTCGATCAATGCACTGGTTGGTTTGTCGATCGATGCCAAGGGTGCAGGTCGTTTGCAGTTGTCTCTGAATAGCTGTGACATCTTTCTGCATCTCCTCTATTCTGAATTGTAGTCCATCGATGCTGTTGTTGATCGGGAAGTATGTTTCATCAACTCTTCTGTAGGATACATCTTCCGATATTTCTATGGCAGTGTAGATTTCTTCAGCCATCTTATCCAAATCTGCTCTAGTGCATAACTCTGAACTCCGTGTATCGATCGATGTGTCATGATGTTCATCGGTCGATGTCCGCTCTCTAGTAACTCGTGAAGTTTCTCAGCAAATAACTTCATCTGTCCTTCGATCTCAATCATTCGCCTATCGATCGATGGACGGTTGTCCTCGTCGATCGATGCGATCGTTGCTTCTTGGAAATCAAATTGCTTCTGGAATGTTTCAACCTCTTGCTGCATAGCATCCATTCGTTGTTTCAAAGAAACAATGTTGTTGAGAAGCTCGTCGATCTTGTCTTTGGTGTAGTTGGTCGACGGTGTAGACCTCATATCGATCGATGTATTGTTTACTCTATCGGTCGATATGGGTGGCTTCTTTTGAGATTCCAGCTCTTTACGAAGTGCATTCAATTCCTCCTGGAGGGCATCTTTCTTCTTGTGTACTAGCTCATTAGCACTCTGCAACTAGTTGATGTCTCCTTGAAGACTTGATGTAGTATCTTAAAGTTTCCGCTGCTGGGCTCCAATTTCCCAATTATGAGCACCAATCCTATCATTGATCATGTATGTTACCTCCTTTTTGGTGTAAGTGTTGCACACTAGATCTCCTATAGCGAATTGTTCAGCATGTTCTGGTAGACAGAAACAAGAGCGCTCAAACATTGAGGCTATGTATAGCAGCTTTCTGATGTCTTGTTTGGAAACGTTGATGACGTCTCCATCTTCTTATCTTGCTAACCCATATTCATCTCTCAGAACTCCATATTCGTCCTTCTTTTCCCAAAAGAAACGGCAAACTCGAACTGAAAGCTCGTTTCCCAAACTCGGTGTATATCTATCGATGCAGGATGTTTCCTATCGATCGATGCTCGATGAAAATCTGGATCCTCTGAGTTGAGATGATCTGCAGCTTCACCATCTTGCCTGACTGATGTATCTGCAATGTTCTGCTGATGGTGCTGATGTTCTGGATTGCTGGGTTGCTTTGTGAAGAGATTAACTGATCCATTGGCCATCTGAAGTATTTCTGCAATGTCTTCTCGGATACATGAATGATTCTTCCATCCATTGCTCGTGCATGGCCATCTGGATCCCTGAAAATACCATACTCATCCGGAATTAAAATCCAAAATATGTATTATGTGTTTGTACCTCGGATGGTTGAATGGTTATATCGATCGATGGGGTGGCTGTTGTATCGGTTGATGGGTTGGAAAACCTGTCGATCGTCCGAGGTTGTGCCGTATCGGTTCGATGAGACTGCGTAGGGTTGGGAATTGTGAGTCGGTGTTGCTATTTCTACTGCAAAACTCTGATAATCGTCGCCTAACTGCCAATTGAATAGTCTCCGTCTAGCATCATCGTTCACTGTGTCGATCGATGCTGGTAAGCTAGTATCGATCAATGATATGAAAGACCGTTCGACGATGTCAGTAAGGTTCTACGATCGATGGTGAGAAGGCTTTGTCGATCGATGTCCTGATTCGAGGTTGGGGTGGAGAAGTCTATCTTCATCTTCACGATGAAACTGGTACTCTATTGCTCGCTCCTCCTCATAATCCTCATCATACTCTTCTTCTCTATGAGTAGTATCAATAGCCAGTGCTGGAATGTAATGATCATTCTCCCAACTGTCTATTGAAAAGTCGCCGTCTGGAAACTCGCTCGATGCTTGTGAACAGGTATCAATCTATGACCAAGTGTTGGCGTCGGCGTAAGACAATTGGTATCGATCGATGGGATGTAGCCTCCGTCGGTCGATTCTCTGTGCTCTGTCTCATACTCGGCTTGTGAATCATACTCATGTGCACAAAAGCATGCTGCCACCAATTCTGAGCTCTCTTTCCTTGGAATTTTGATGACGGAACGGATTGTAGTAGATTGTTGGGTCAATCAGGGTAAGGCAAAGCTTGTTTGTTTTTATGTCACAAACAGCTCCAGTTGTAGCCAGGAAGGCTCTTCCAAGTAGTAGAGAAGTGTTGAAGTTTAGCTTGACGTCCAAGACATGGAAGTCTGTTGGTATTAGGGCATCACCAATCTGTAGCTCAAGGTTGCGGACAATTCCTTCAGAGTTCTGCTGAGAACAATCCACAAAGATGATGATTCTTCAGTAGGCTCTATCTTCAGACCTAAATGATCTGCCATAACCTTGGGTAGGATGCTAACTCAAGATACTGTATCGCAGAGAGCGCGAGGAAACTCAATACCTCTTACTGAGCAAGGTATTGTGAACTTCCCTGGATCACTCTTCTTCTCCAGTGTGATCCTCTTCTTCATACTATCTCTGACTTGATTAAACATCCTCCTGATGTTTTCTTCTGTCTCCTTAGTTTCCCTGAAGAACATCCACAATCTGTGTGCAAAGTAGGCTTCTTCAAAGGGTTTCTCTTTAGGTAACCTTAGAACTCTCTTTCTAAAGCTTTCCATCTTCTTCTCATTAACTTCTCTTTTAAGGTGTTTAGGAACCTTCTCTTTCCTTTTTCTGAGAATTCTACGCTCACTTTCCTTTTCTATATCCATAGGATCAATGATATCCGTAGGCTTCTTCATGATGACGGTTGGTGGGTTTCTGGAAGGCTTAGACTGCTCCCTGAGTGCATTAAGTCGTGCGACGTCTATCTTTGGTAGTTGCACTCGTCGTGTGAGAACTGCATATCGATCGATGGCTACTAGGGTGTGTCGGTCGATATCGGCTACACTATGTCGATCGATGGGAGAATCTTGGTGTCGATCGGCCGGATGTTGATGTTGTGGGACCGATAGGGGTGGGCGGATGTGGGTGTCGTGCTGCGAACTCCTCGTTGTCATAATCTTCACGGCATTGCACTCGTAGGTAGATTCCTCGAGGTCCATCAATTGATGCTCGGTAAAGCTTATCGATCGTTTTGCTCTGGGTGATATCGATCGATGACAGTCGAATAGTATCGTCGATATGAACTTGATCCGAACCGTGTTGGACTCGAGCTTGAAATCTTCTTCTTGCATTTTCATGCTTCACCACTTGCTAGAAATCATCATCAGGGATGGCATTCAAGTGGTGGTTAGTAGCAAAGTCTCCCATTCCCTTGTTAAAATTTCTTCTTCTTAGCCTGCTCTAGCGAACCACTGGAGTCTCCAACTTCTTCCATGGGTGCTCAAAGCATCAAGATTTGTGTTCAGGTTAGTGTAGGTAGTCAATCTTTCCATTGAAATCCACTTGAAGTTTAGCTGACTCTCAAGAACTCACAAGCATCTCTTATAGTTTACTTTCCTGGGTGGGTGGGGTGGAATTGTAGAGTGAGTTTCCATAACTCATTTGTTGAGGTTGCTTTTCGTTGTTGTTGGTGTTAGGCTTCGTGAACTCTGGTTTGAAGTTGCTTCTTTGTCCGAGAAGTTTCTTTATCCTCCTTGGTTTCCGATCTCGAAATCCGGTTCAGATCAGTTTACATCTTCTTCTTCTAGAGTCTCTGCATCCTCTACTGAGAGCAAATATGCTTGTTTAGCGCAGACATTATCCAGCTGTGCATGTACTTCATTAATCTGTTCCTTCCAAGGAAATATTTTTGAATTCTTTCACAAAATTCTTTATATTATTCTTTGGATGCCAAGTTGTCTATTAGCTACATCTGGATTCAAGTTGTCTATTAGCTTCTGGCATCTTCGGATTCAAGTTGTCTATTAT
>CM028244.1:31971113-32018832 GCA_016432835.1 Brassica nigra
TGTATAAAATGAATTATTTGGAAAAACTATTTTAAAAAAATTAATTAATAGTAAAAAATTGTTTTAAAATCTTTCATAGTAATTTTGTTTAGAAATTTTCCTTTTCAAAATACTAAACAAAATTTTTTTAAGAAAATTATTCAATACTAATTTTCCTTTTCAAAATCTTGAAAATATAAATAACATGATTTAACACATGGCAGTTATATATTTAAGATGTGATTTGTGTTAAATTATCTCATAATTAAAAAATATATATTACGATAATAATAAATGATTTTTGCTAAAATTAATTATAAATATTATTTAATAGTAATTTTCCATTTTAAAATCGTAAAAAAATATTATTGCAAAATATTAATTGATAGTAATTTTCCTTTTAATATCATGACATGTGTTAGAACATCACATGATTAAAAATATATATACTAAGAAAATCAACAAAAATTTTTGAAAAAATATTTTAGAAATTATTTAATAGTAAAAACAAATTTTAAAATGATTTAACAGTAAATTTTCAAGAGAAGTTCTATTAAAAAAATCATAAATAAAATATTATTTCTACAATAATTTATTTAATTTTAATTTTAATTTTCTAAAATCTTAAAGAAAAGATATTGTAAAACAAATTTTGATAGTAGTTTTCCTCTTAAAATTTTGACACGTGTTAAAATATCTCATGATTAGTAAAATATATAATCATATAATAAAAAAATTCTTTTAAAAATTAATTTTAAAATTATTTAATAGTATTTATCTCTACTTTTTATTTTAAAAATTTTAAACAAAAAGATTTGTTAAGTAATTTATTTAATACTAATTTTCTTTTCTAACTTTCTAAAGAAAATATAATCGTAAAAAAACTATTTGATAGTGATTGTCCTTTTCTATAATCTTAAACATAAAAATGTAAAAGCGTGTTTAATAGTATTTTCCTTTCTTCAAATCCTAATCAAAAGTATTTGTAGAATAATTATTTCAAATATATTTTTATAAGTAATCAACTTTCCTATTTAAATAGTTAATTTTCTTTTTAAAAATCATAAACAAAAAGGAACTACAACTATTCACATGTACATATGATATCACTCAAATTACCCTAAGGGTGAATTACTCTCTCAAATAAGAGGTTCAGGTTGTAGTACTAAGAGATCAATTCACAGAGCTAGGAACACAAAAGATGTAATCCTTAGTGATTATGCTAGGTTGAAAATATTTTAAAGTAAATTGCAGTTTTGTGAGCAATGATAAGTTGCTCGATTGAATTGGTTTGGGTTTTAAACTATAAAGAAAAGTAGTTAGATTCAAGGTTACTATTCAGATAATCGAATTATAATGCTATAGATGCCTAACAAGTTGCATGCATGATATTAAAGAGCTTAAACTCTTAGATGAATCTATCAGCTCTGATATTTAGATTAGATCTATTGATCAGATCATGACAATATCGATCGATGTTTTGACAGCGATATCGATCGATATATATTCGTCGATCGATTATAGGGTATCGATCGATATAGCTCAGATCGAGTTGATGTAAGTGCTCACAAGATCATAGACCGGCTCTTGTCCCTAGAGGATCTTAGCTTCAAGATGATATCAGGATGATGATTCATTACTTCATTCAAGTTCATATTCTAGCTAGCTACTCTAGAATAAGCATTATGGTTCATCATGATAATGAATATCACAACTTAACAATCCATAGTTGGGGCTAATCCTTCATAACTATTTGAACCCTAAATCTAACAATAGAATCTACTCAGACATGGCTAAGTAGTTCATAGCAACAAGGTAATAATAGAGATTCATAGAGATTAGAAGACTGAACACTCAAGTTCCTTAGGATAACAAATCTATTTGTATCTTTCTTCTAGATCTAGAATTCTATAACCTTTGCAAAATGATAATACAAAAGAACTTTGAATTAAGAATGCAATAGTAACTCTGGAAGTGGTGAAAAGATGGGAAAAAGCTTCTTTGCCAAAACACATATACATAACTATAAATATGAGTTCATTAGGTTAAAAACTCGTCAGGGGCAATCTTTTAATTTGGAGATGTCTTGGGCTTCAAGTCGGTTGAGTCCAACTAGTCTTCTTACGCGCTCGATATCCGATCGATGGTACAGGATGTACATCGATCGATTGGTTATCTTGATCGTCATCTTCTACGGATGTGTTGTGGATCGATAACACAGAATGTGCATCGATCGATATTGATCTCTGAATATCGACCTTTGGTCTGATCTTGATAGTCATCTCGGGTGAACTCTCCTTTAAGCTCCAAAAAGGCACCTAAAACATCACTTTACTCCAAAATGCTTATGAGCGTGAAAACATACCTAATAGACTCCAAAACATATATTTATATAGTAAAAACATCTTTAGACCATGGGTAAAAGTAGGTAAAATCCATGGTATGTCAACTCCCCGGACTTACCCTTTTGCTTGTCTTCAAGCAAAACAATATGTAGTCCTTTCGAAAGAGGTTTTAAATAGTAGGGACTCAATTAAATCTTAACTTAAGATCATCACCTCTACTTTGTTGCAAGCCACATCTCATATCTATTAACTACAGAAGTACATTATACCATATCCTAACTTAGCAACCAAATTCATCTAGCCAACAACTTAGCAATCCATGCATACATCCTTCTCTGATTTCATTTATGCATAAAAATAAAGGTGTAGGCTTTACCTTGAGAGTATCGATTAAAGAACACATGGATTCAACTCAAGCAAGTTTATGAACACACAGGTAGTCTTCTCTGATCCCTTTCTTCCCTCTTTCTCTCTTCTCTGAATCTTTTAAATTTTTTATTTTTTATTTTTTTATTTTAACATCAATGCCAATGAACAGTTTTGTTCATATTATTGATTTTTCCTTTGACAAAGTGTAGGCGAATAATGGGGTCACAGGTAATTTACCTATCCCTCGCTTCCAACAATGTGTGATCATTCCTTTGAATTAGAATAGTGGGGTTATCGATAATGTACCTACCCCTCTGCATCTCGGAAATCATCTCAATCTTTTATTTTGGTGGATGCTGAAGAGAGAGAGGAACCAAAACACACAGACCTTTACCTTCCAGACTTGCAAGAGGATTCCGATCCCTTATATACCAAGCCCCAAGACAAGCAAAAGATGTCAGGTTAGGTTGGAAATCAGTTTTGGTTCTTCAGACAATCATGAAAAGTGTTGTCATAGCTGACTGGTGATCCACTTTAGTATCTATAGTACTTTCTGCAATCAACAAATCTAAGAATGGTGCTAAAGAGTGGTTAGATAAGAAGTGAAATTTTTTGAAATATCCTTGTCCTTCTTGACTCAATAAAACCAATTTTGAAAACATTTAATGAAATCAAAAGGTAGAATAGCATCAGTAATCTCCCAGGACTTAAATCATACATGTCCTCAGTGTATAACCAGTCGGAGTTAGGGTATAAAGTAAATCATATGTGACTGATATCGAAAACTTGAGAATGATGTACCTGACCGATGCGTATCGATCGATGGTGAGTCGCCTTCGTCGTCATGGATATGGTCGTGTCGAGCGATATCGACGGGATCATATCGGTCGATAATGAGGGTAATCGTCTAACAGTTATCTGAAAATAAAACAAGTACGAAAATAAAAACTAAAATAAAATAAAAACTAAGTAAAAATACCTAACAGTGGGTTGCCTCCCACTCAGCGCTTTGTTATAGTCATTTAGCTTGACTTTGGAGGTATGGTGACTAGTGAGGTGAGTTGCAGGTACTTGTTGGGAAACAAGTATCCTCATTGTCTTTCTGCTCTCCGGACCATGTAGCAAAGAAGCTTCTTGTGGCTTCATCTCCTCTGGTCCATCTCTCATTCATCTTTGCTGTTGCATTGCTGATGATCTGTAGCCTCTCTCCAAGATTCTCAATGCTGAACTGATGTTTTCCAAGCTTGTCATAAGTGTGCTCTAATAAGTCCCTCAGTTCCTCTTGCATTGCATCAATTCGAAGTATCATCTTCGTAAGGACTGGATCGGTATCGATCGATGTTGGTGTAGATGTGTCGATCGACTTGGAATGTTTCTTGTCGATCAATGCACTGGTTGGTTTGTCGATCGATGCCAAGGGTGCAGGTCGTTTGCGAGTTGTCTCTGAATAGCTGTGACATCTTTCTGCATCTCCTCTGTTCTGAATTGTAGTCCATCGATGCTGTTGTTGATCGGGAAGTATGTTTCATCAACTCTTCTGTAGGATACATCTTCCGATATTTCTATGGCAGTGTAGATTTCTTCAGCCATCTTATCCAAATCTGCTCTAGTGCATAACTCTGAACTCCGTGTATCGATCGATGTGTCATGATGTTCATCGGTCGATGTCTGCTTCTCTAGTAACTCGTGAAGTTTCTCAGCAAATAACTTCATCTGTCCTTCGATCTCAATCATTCGCCTATCGATCGATGGACGGTTGTCCTCGTCGATCGATGCGATCGTTGCTTCTTGGAAATCAAATTGCTTCTGGAATGTTTCAACCTCTTGCTGCATAGCATCCATTCGTTGTTTCAAAGAAACAATGTTGTTGAGAAGCTCGTCGATCTTGTCTTTGGTGTAGTTGGTCGACGGTGTAGACCTCATATCGATCGATGTATTGTTTACTCTATCGGTCGATATGGGTGGCTTCTTTTGAGATTCCAGCTCTTTACGAAGTGCATTCAATTCCTCCTGGAGGGCATCTTTCTTCTTGTGTACTAGCTCATTAGCACTCTGCAACTAGTTGATGTCTCCTTGAAGACTTGATGTAGTATCTTAAAGTTTCCGCTGCTGGGCTCCAATTTCCCAATTATGAGCACCAATCCTATCATTGATCATGTATGTTACCTCCTTTTTGGTGTAAGTGTTGCACACTAGATCTCCTATAGCGAATTGTTCAGCATGTTCTGGTAGACAGAAACAAGAGCGCTCAAACATTGAGGCTATGTATAGCAGCTTTCTGATGTCTTGTTTGGAAACGTTGATGACGTCTCCATCTTCTTATCTTGCTAACCCATATTCATCTCTGTAAACTCCATATTCGTCCTTCTTTTCCCAAAAGAAACGGCAAACTCCGAAACTGAAAGCTCGTTTCCCAAACTCTCGGTGTATATCTATCGATGCAGGATGTTTCCTATCGATCGATGCTCGATGAAAATCTGGATCCTCTGAGTTGAGATGATCTGCAGCTTCACCATCTTGCCTGACTGATGTATCTGCAATGTTCTGCTGATGGTGCTGATGTTCTGGATTGCTGGGTTGCTTTGTGAAGAGATTAACTGATCCATTGGCCATCTGAAGTATTTCTGCAATGTCTTCTCTGGATACATGAATGATTCTTCCATCCATTGCTCGTGCATGGCCATCTGGATCCCTGAAAATACCATACTCATCCGGAATTAAAAATCCAAAATATGTATTATGTGTTTGTACCTCGGATGGTTGAATGGTTATATCGATCGATGGGGTGGCTGTTGTATCGGTTGATGGGTTGGAAAACCTGTCGATCGTCTGAGGTTGTGCCGTATCGGTCGATGAGACTGCGTAGGGTTGGGAATTGTGAGTCGGTGTTGCTATTTCTACTGCAAAACTCTCGTGATAATCGTCTGCCCAACTGCCAATTGAATAGTCTCCGTCTCTAGCATCATCGTCTACTGTGTCGATCGATGCTGGTAAGCTAGTATCGATCAATGATATGAAAGACCGTTCGAACGATGTCAGTAAGGTTCTGTCGATCGATGGTGAGAAGGCTTTGTCGATCGATGTCCTGATTCTGAGGTTGGGGTGGAGAAGTCTATCTTCATCTTCACGATGAAACTGGTACTCTATTGCTCGCTCCTCCTCATAATCCTCATCATACTCTTCTTCTCTATGAGTAGTATCAATAGCCAGTGCTGGAATGTAATGATCATTCTCCCAACTGTCTATTGAAAAGTCGCCGTCTGGAAACTCTGCTTCGATGCTTGTGAACAGGGTATCAATCTATGACCAAGTGTGTTCGTCGGTCGACGTAAGACAATTGGTATCGATCGATGGGATGTAGCCTCCGTCGGTCGATTCTCTGTGCTCTGTCTCATACTCGGCTTGTGAATCATACTCATGTGCACAAAAGCATGCTGCCACCAATTCTGAGCTCTCTTTCCTTGGAATTTTGATGACTGGAACCGGATTGTAGTAGATTGTTGGGTCAATCAGGGTAAGGCAAAGCTTGTTTGTTTTTATGTCACAAACAGCTCCAGTTGTAGCCAGGAAGGCTCTTCCAAGTAGTAGAGAAGTGTTGAAGTTTAGCTTGACGTCCAAGACATGGAAGTCTGTTGGTATTAGGGCATCACCAATCTGTAGCTCAAGGTTGCGGACAATTCCTTCAGAGTTCTGCTGAGAACAATCCACAAAGATGATGATTCTTCAGTAGGCTCTATCTTCAGACCTAAATGATCTGCCATAACCTTGGGTAGGATGCTAACTCAAGATCCTGTATGCTGAGAGGAAACTCAATACCTCTTACTGAGCAAGGTATTGTGAACTTCCCTGGATCACTCTTCTTCTCCAGTGTGATCCTCTTCTTCATACTATCTCTGACTTGATTAAACATCCTCCTGATGTTTTCTTCTGTCTCCTTAGTTTCCCTGAAGAACATCCACAATCTGTGTGCAAAGTAGGCTTCTTCAAAGGGTTTCTCTTTAGGTAACCTTAGAACTCTCTTTCTAAAGCTTTCCATCTTCTTCTCATTAACTTCTCTTTTAAGGTGTTTAGGAACCTTCTCTTTCCTTTTTCTGAGAATTCTACGCTCACTTTCCTTTTCTATATCCATAGGATCAATGATATCCGTAGGCTTCTCCATGATGGCGGTTGGTGGGTTTCTGGAAGGCTTAGACTGCTCCCTGAGTGCATTAAGTCGTGCGACGTCTATCTTTGGTAGTTGCACTCGTCGTGTGAGAACTGCATATCGATCGACGGCTACTAGGGTGTGTCGGTCGATATCGGCTACACTATGTCGATCGATGGGAGAATCTTGGTGTCGATCGACGGATGTTGATGTTGTGTCGACTTCGATAGGGGTGGGCGGATGTGGGTGTCGTGCTGCGAACTCCTCGTGTGTCATAATCTTCACGGCATTGCACTCGTAGGTAGATTCCTCGAGGTCCATCAATTGATGCTCGGTAAAGCTTATCGATCGTTTTGCTCTGGGTGATATCGATCGATGACAGTCAGATAGTATCGATCGATATGAACTTGATCCGAACCGTGTTGGACTCTGAGCTTCGAAATCTTCTTCTTGCAGCTTTTCATGCTTCACCACTTGCTAGAAATCATCATCCAGGATGGCATTCAAGTGGTGGTTAGTAGCAAAGTCTCCCATTCCCCTTGTTAAAATTTCTTGCTTCTTAGCTGCTTCTCCTGTCTGAACCACCTGAGTCTCCAACTTCTTCACATGGGTGCTCAAAGCATCAAGATTTGTGTTCAGGTTAGTGTAGACGGAGTCAATCTTTCCATTGAAATCCACTTGAAGTTTCTGCTGACTCTCAAGAACTCTGTCAAGCATCTCTTATAGTTTACTTTCCTGGGTGGGTGGGGGTGGAATTGTGTAGAGTGAGTTTCCATAACTCATTTGTTGAGGTTGCTTTTTCGTTGTTGTTGGTGTTAGGCTTCTGTGAACTCTGGTTGAAGTTGCTTCTTTGTCCTGAGAAGTTTCTTTATCCTCCTTGGTTTCCAGATCTCTGAAATCCAGTTCCACTGATCCAGTTTACATCTTCTTCTTCTAGAGTCTCTGCATCCTCTACTGAGCAAATATGCTTGTTTAGCAGCTTCTGAACATTATCCAGCTGTGCATGTACTTCATTAATCTGTTCCTTCCCAAGGAACGCTGCAGATTTTGCTTTCACAAAATTCTTTGTATTGTTGCTGGATGCCAAGTTGTCTATTAGCTTCACAGCATCTTCTGGATTCAAGTTGTCTATTAGCTTCACAGCATCTTCCGGATTCAAGTTGTCTATTATCTTCACAGCATCTTTCAGATTCCTTGTGGTGAAGTTACCTTCACTAGTTGTATCCAGAGCCATCTGATACTTCAAAGCGATGCCTCTGTAGAAAGTGAAAAGTAGTTGCACCTTGTTGAATCCATGGTGTGGAGAATCACGCTAGTAGGACTTAAATCTGATCTAGGTATCCTTGAATGTTTCTTCAGGTTCCTGGGTGAATGTAGCAATCTTCCTCCTCCAGTCTTCAGCGCGTGCTTCATCAAAGAAATTACGCAGGAATGCATTTTTGATGTCGCTCCAGGTTGTAAGAGAACCTGGTGGTAACTGCCTGAGCCACTGCAAAGCTTCTCCAGATAGAGAGTATTTGAAAAGCTTGCAGAGAAGATAGTCTTAAGGGACTCCATTGGCTTTTATGGTGGATATGAGATCCTCGAACCTCTCCAAATGGTCCATAGGATGCTCATTGGACAGCCCACAGAAGGGTATCTGTCCCACAAGTGTGTAGTACTGCGGCTTGAGTTCGAAATCTCCTCTCCGAATAGCAGGAGAGCGGATAGCTGATATGTTGGTGTAGAACTGATCTGAACGGTTGTAGTCAGCCAACGTCCTAGTTTGAGCAGCCTCTTCTACAGGTTGAACAATTCCTGCAGGTGCAGCTTCTTGCTCAAAGATGATTTCCCTTTGAGCATTCAGTTTCTGACCTGCTGTATTACGCAAGTGACCATCTTGATCACGCAGGTCTCCATTCTCATCGGTGGTGAGAATAATTGGCGCTACCATGTCTCGCGGTTGAGCATCGATCGATGAAGGATGAGTAGTATCGATCGATGTCGGATAAGCGGTGTCAGTCGATGGTAGAGTAGTGTCGGTCGACAGGAAGGTGCGAGTATCGGTCGACGAAGAAGGTGTCTCGGTCGACTGTGGTAAGCGAGTATCGGTCGACCGAAAGTTGTTGATATCGATCGATGTGGAACGTAGATCTTTGCGGATTTCACGTTCCAAGCTAGCAGGATCTTCTGAGTACAAAATTTGAGGATTCTTGTTGCTTCTAGTACTGCTGGGCATGTACCTGAAAAGACAAAAAAAAAATTTTGTGTCAGAAAACTGATTAACAGAAAAAAAGTAACCTAGACCTAATCATATTTAATCTAATGGCGATCAAAGCTCCCCGGCAACGGCGCCAAATTTGATATCACTCAAATTACCCTAAGGAGTGAATTACTCTCTCAAATAAGAGGTTCAGTTGTAGTACTTAGGGATCGAATTCACAGGGAGCTAGGGAACACAAAAGATGTAATCCTTAGTGATTATGCTAGGTTGAAATTTTTTTAAAAGTAAATTGCAGTTTTGTGAGCAATGGTAAGTTGCTCGATTGAATTGGTTTGGGTTTTAAACTATAAAGAAAAGTAGTTAGATTCAAGGTTACTGTTCAGATAATCAGGATTATAATGCTATAGATGCCTAACAAGTTGCATTCATGATATTAAAGAGTTTTAATTCTTAGATGAATCTATCAGCTCTCGCATTATTTAGATTCGTCTATTGATCAGATGCCGACAATATCGATCGATGTTTTGACAGCGATATCGATCGATATATATATTTGTCGTAGATCGATTACTCTATAGGAGTATCAATCGATATAGCATGTCCCTAGAAGATCTTAGCTTATGCAAGATGATATCAAGATGATGATTAACAAATTAATTCATTCCAAGTTCATATTCTAGTTAGCTACTCTAGAATAAACATTAGGGTTCATCATGATAATGAATATCACAACTTAACAATCCATAGTTGGGGCTAATCTTTCATAACTATTTGAACCCTAAATCTAACAATAGAATCTACTCAGACATGGCTAAGTAGTTCATAGCAACAAGGTAATAATAGAGATTCATAGAGATTAGAAGACTAAACACTCAAGTTCCTCAGGATAACAAATCTCTTTGTATCTTTCTTCTAGATCTAGAATTCTATAACCTTTGCAAAATGATAATAGAAAAGAACTTTGAATTAAGAATGCAATAGTAACTTTGGAAGTGGGGAAAAGATGGGAAAAAGCTTCTTTGCCAAAACACATAGGCATAACTATAAATATGAGTTCATTAGGTTAAAAACTCGTCAGGGGCAATCTTGTAATTTGGAGATGTCTTGGGCTTCAAGTCGGTTGAGTCCAACTAGTCTTCTTACGCGCTCGATATCGATCGATGGTACATGATGTACATCGATCGATTGGTTATCTTGATACGTCATCTTCTACGGATGTGTTGTCGATCGATGCAAATCTCTGAATATCGACCTTTGGTCTGATCTTGATAGTCATCTCGGGTGAACTCTCCTTTAAGCTCCAAAAGGGCACCTAAAACATCACTTTACTCCAAAATGCTCCTCAGCCTGAAAACATACCTAATAGACTCCAAAACATATATTTATATAGTAAAAACATCTTTATACCATGGGTAAAAGTAGGTAAAATCCATGGTATATCAACATATATATATATGATTAAGCTCTCTCATATTTTGTCACTTCTCATATTTCGATACCAAACATAATAAGAGATACAAGAAAAATATTAGGTGAGTATTTCTGTATTTTTTTGGTGTCACATGTTAAAGAAATAACTATAACTATATATCCTGATCTTCACATTAAACTGATGTTGATTTTTTTATAAAATTTTATAATTGTCATGCTGCCGTACGTTAGTTATTGCCACAATTATACTTAGGCGTTTGTACATATAGATGTTATGTTGTTATATATAAGTTAATGGTGGGAGTTAATATGACTATTATTCTTATGTATGATTATGTTTATATGTGTTTGTTCTTATCGACATATAAAATTGGTTATGATATTTTATGTTATGCTACTAAGGAATTTAAATCAAAGAGAAGGACTTTGCAAAGTAACAAAATTACTAATTATTGAAGCAGAAATCATAACCGAAAGTTATGTGAAAAAATGAATTTTACATGCTACTAAGAAAATTGGTTATGCTGTTGTAGGTCATGCTACTAAGGAATTTAAATCAAATAGAAGACCTAGGCAACATGATTATTGAAGCAGAAATCATAATCGAGTGGGAAAATGAATTTTTATTCCTAGAATAAGTCTCATACCAACAAATGCATGATGACATTTAAAACTGAAAAGATCTTAATTCCCTATACGATTTTGCTATTTAGTGACTATCAACAAGAGTTAGGGTTAAAACTTAAAAAATTGGTCTATATATGTCAAGTCCAGTCTTACAATTATACGATGCACTATCAAAAATCACTACAACTACATTAGATTCGGATTTCTTAAAAACATAATGACAATAGTGTTCTATAAAATATTATATATCAATGAATGTTTAATAATATATGATATATAGAAAAAGGTTAAAGACACACAATGGGTGCTAAAGTAATCAAATTTGATGTTTTATCTAGCAATATATTTGATATTTAGATGACTATCAATAATACATATTGATTGTTGTTGTGTAAGATTAATATTTTGAATTTTGGTATTTTTAATATGTCTTAAACAATATGGATGGTTCACAGTTCTATATGTTTCAATTAAATACAACTAATATTATTTTGAAAAATAATTAAAAGTGAAATATTTTTTAAAAATAAAACAGCATGGTTATTGAAATAGAAATACTAATCAAAATTTATAGAAGAAAATATATTATTATCACTAAAATAAGACACCAATATATACTGAAAAAATCGAAGAACTATTGTGAATTTTTTTTAAAATTTTTTTTATGTGTTTGTGAAATTAAACATCAAATAAAATCTGTGCAACGCACGGATCCATATCTAGTATATATATATATATAGTAATAGTAATGCTGAAATTTGTGAAAGGTTAAACCTAAGCACTCTCTAATAAGGATAATAAAATCATTAGCCATTATCATCTAGAAGTAGATAGGATATATCCTTTATATATTATTTGTGAAACATTTCTAAGTTGTAACTTAAGATTTAGTGCTGACGTGTCGTCACTACAGCTCTTCTTACAACCCTTTTTTAATTGGACCAACATTAATCGAGAAATATAAGAGATGCCATTAAGAACCATTAGTGTATTAGTGTATTAATGTATATATCTAAGTCGACACCCCCTGTGTAATTAATACTAGATATTGATCCGTGCATCCGCACATGTATATATTTATTTGTAATAGATAAGATTTATTATTTACTCGTGATTTATAAATAAAGTATAAATGTTTGTATATTTATTGGTTGTTTGTATTGTGGCTAGATGTTAAACTAACCAAAATGATATGTACATAAAATTGATCATTTTTACTACGCGGATCTTTTTATATTATATGTGTTTATGAATTTAGCTATTTATATATTGGTTTACTTTATACTAATTCATCTATTTTTCTAAAACAAATACTTTAAGTTAATTTTTTTTCTTTTTCAAATTTATATGTTTCTCAGATAGTTTTACATGGAGAAATTACTTATAATGACTCCAATCATACATGTAATTACTAGACTAACTCTTCAACTTTTGTAATTACTAGACTAATTCATAGGGCAAACGAAATTACGACAAACCCCTCCTTCATTTTATTTTTTTGTTAAATGCCATTAAAAATTATTAATAGGAAAATGTTTTTATTTTTACTAAAAAAAACAAAAGCCCGTGTAAAGAGTCGTCTCTTTCGAAACCCTAAATCAGACTCCTCTCTTTCACATCCGTCTCCGACAACGTCATTTCCGTCACAGCCTCCTTCCATTTGGTGACCTCCACCCCAACTTCGCCATCGTCTCTGTCGTCCAATAGGAACCCTAAATCCGATTTCAACTCTGTCAAATCCACCTCTATATCGAAGATATTAAACGTGTAAGTCCATCTATGCAATTCTAAGTTTTTTTTACATGTTCTTAACATGTATTCTTTGATTGAATGTTAAATTTTAAAAACTCTAATTCCCAATTTTCTCAACCCTTGGACTTTGATATCGAGTAGTGGTTTTCAGTTTTAATTGTGTTATTCACTGTTTATTTTGTTAGCTCTAATTTCCAATTCGATAACTCCTTGAGTTCGAACACAAAAGATCGGTTCTGGATTTTTCATAAGTTTGGTTATTCTTTCCGATACCTGTTTTAATATATTTTGATCTTTACAAATGCAGGTTGCCACTTTGATTGCGCTTTACGCCAACTGGGAGTTTGCAAAGTTTAGAGGTATCGGATGGGAATGGCCTGGAGGGATCTGAATTGGATTGGAAGCAGACTTGTAATAGAGGTTGGACTGTTCGAGGACGATAGCTTCTGTAGCAAGAAGCAGCTCCATGCAAATTCTTGAGCAGACAGAGCTTCTTGAAATTGGTGTAGATTACTATGGTTTCTGATAATGTTCGTGGGTCTAGTTACAAAGTTGAGAAGCAGTGATTTAGTTTTTTTCTTTCTAGTCACTTATGTTTTGTGTTTGGTCCATTAGTAAACTTTCAAGTAGTGAAAAAGTTAAAAGCCTGGTATGTACTCAGTTTTGACAATGGAAATTTGTTCCAGTTTAGGTTAGTTCTATGTGTGTTCTCTCTGTTTTTCCTCTGTTTCTAGACAATAACTCATGTGGCTTTTAGCAGTTTTGATGGATGATCAAGAATCATGATAAATATCTCCAAGGCAATTTAGAGTAAACTGTTTGGTCAAGGTTTAAGAAAAGGTTTTCGTTTGGTATAACATTATAACATACAAAATTCTGTCTTTTAGAAGTTCTCACACCTTATTTGAACTTACTAATAAGAAACTTTGCTTCGATTAACAAGTAGATGACTACAAAATCTGTGTTGAATTTGGAAAACGTTTAATGCAAAAACAAAGCCTCTACTGAGGCTTATAATGTCGTCATTTATCAAATTTTTCCTAACCAAGTTGATTAAACCTTTTGTCGATCATCCCCATCTATAGAATGGTGAAGAAGGAGAGACAATGTTAATGCTTTAAGTTAAATTTGTTTAATTTGAGATTGAGAATATCAAAGTAAACTGAGTTTGATTCAATGTTAAATTAATTTTGGTTTACTCAAACCAAAATTTCGGTAAAAAAATCTGCCACTTCATAAATAGAAAAAAGTCTACTACAAATTTAAATCGGATATGTAATTCTACCATAACAAAATAAGTCTAGCACAAAAATCTACCATTTATAACAAATCTGCTACATCATTTGACAGATTTATCTTTAAAAAATCTGTTTTCAAATCAAATCGGACAATCAACTCTGTCATATAAACAAATCTGCTATATCATTCAGCAGACATATCTCTAAAAATCTGTTTATAAATCAAATCGGATAATTAACTCTGTCGTACAAACAAATCTGCCGTCTTTAAGAAAGTCTGGCGCCATTGTATTGGCAGATCTAATTTTCTAAACAGATTTTGTAGATAGAATTAATATTCGATAGATTTATTTTTTGTAAACAAATCTGTCATCGATCAATTTTCAAGGATAATTTTGTAATTTGTTTTTTTTACTATAACTATACAAAAGGGTAGTTTAGACCAAAAAAATATTCTAATAATTTTTTAAAATATGAGTTATTCTAGTAATAACACAATATATTTGTGTCATTCTAGTAAACTTCCCTTTACATGTCAAACAAAGAGAATATAAACACTTAAAATAAATAAATATTTTTAGAATTGAGGTAATAATAATATGGAGAATATTTTTTTTCTATACTTCAAAAATTTATGTAGTACTCCCTCCATTTCAAAATGATGCATGTTCTAGAGAAAAAAATTTGTTTGAATGCATTTTTTATATTCCCAATGCAATTTTTGTCAACTAATAATGAAAAATTGTGAAGTTCAAAAACATTAATTGCATTTTTTAAAGCCTTATTGTTTAAAAATATAGAAAATATAAAATTACAGAAAACTATGCATTTGTAACGAAATTTTAATATGTTTTATTAAAAAGTGTGAAAATTCTAGAATATGTATTATTTTGAAACGGAGGGAGTATATAATATTTTATAAATTAAGAAATTATTTCCATTTTTGTATTTTATAATCCAAATAAAATTTTGTGAATTATATTGATATGAGAATTATTTAACATATTTTGTTAAAAATGAAACTGAAATATATAAAGTGATATATATATATATATATATATATAACCATAGTTAATATTTTAAATCAAACTGAAATATTATAATATAAAAATAGTCTTTAACTTCATACAATTATAAATGCTTTGACTTTAATTCTAAACTAATGACTCAAAACACATCTTAACTAAAACAGCATTGAAAACAGTTAGATTAATGGTTTTCAAAATTGTTATTAGGTGATTGCGTGCTTTTAGGTTGACAAAAATGGTTTTATTCAAATTTAGTAGATTACTTGAGTATACCATTCATTAATCACCTGCGATCGAATGAATATTATAGCCTAGATGTTTGAAGATATTCAATTCTAAAAATCAAATAATTAATGTGAATGAAATTTAGAAAACACATTTAGTTAAGATTGTTAATGGGCTTTGCAGAAATTTCTTTATTTTTAGTTAGGATTGAGTGGGATAGGATGATAATTATTGAGGAAAACTAAGGGGTATTTCAAATTTGTTATAAACTAAGGTCTGGTGGAAACCCATATCCGAAGACCCATATTCTTATGTCTTTGTATTTCCTAGCACATATTTTATTAGGGTTTCGAACTTATGTAATTCCCTATATAAAGGGCTCCTTATTGTCTAATAAAGATATAGACTTTCCCCTTATTTTATAACACGTTATCAGCACGATGCTCTAACCCTAAGTCCCCACGAAATATTCTTCAACTCAGCCGAAAATCATCAAATCATAAATGCAAAGGAATCTGCCTCGGAACTTCAAAGAGGCCGTTCTCTCAAACCGTGAGGACCCAGAAAACGATATAGATATCAAATCGAAGCCCTCGCCGAGAGGAATCCGTCAGTGCAAACTGCTTGTCGATCTGACCACCGATGCGCCCTCACGCACAGATACAGTGCACGCCGATTTGCTTTGGAAACCAAATCCGATTCCAACAAGAATTTTCTAGCCGAACTCAAATCCTGTGCAAGGAACCGAGGGAATTAAAATCTAATATCAACAAGGAGTTCAAGCCTAGAGGAATTGCTGCCCGTGCGATCAAACTCTTTTTTCCATTCAGATCAAAAAGACTTCATAGGTAAACTATCTCAAACTTTAAAACTACTTAGAGGTCGAGTTTAATGTAATTAAACTCGAACCATACAAGAGAAAACCGAACGCATATACCTTAATATGCGATCATAGAAATCAAAACCTAACCAACTATGAATGCATAATTTGATTTATATCCTTATAAATCATATAGTATATGTTTAAAACTTAGTAAAAGAAGGTCATAAGTTTTAAACCTAAGAACTAATCTAAACCTAAAATCGCATGACATGAAAATCGCATGTCATGCTTAAAACCGAAAATTGTATAAACTTATACTATCTAATATGATTCTAATAATTCTAAAACTTGAATCATATACCTAAAACTATAGTTTCAGATCTGATTATGTCAATATTCAGATCACATACTTGGTATGCTTGAAAAACCGATTCCTAATGTGTTTAGGAATCACTTTTGGATAACTCTGGTATCTGGGCAGCCACATTCCCAACTATCCCCTCGAAAGGGGTCCAGCGCCCCAACGGAAGGGATGTTAAATCCGTTGTGGCCAAGACTCGAACCCGGGTGGCGGGCAGTACAGCTGTACCTCCTTTACCACCAAGCTACGAGCGCTTGGTTTAGGAATCACTTTTGCTTAAACCTAAAAATCGTATAGCTTTAAAATTAAAACCCCTTGATGAAAACTTTATAAAACTTGTTTTCTCATGCTGTTTAGAGCTTTAAAATCTGATTGTTTGTGTAAGAAAATCTGATTGCATGTTTTTAAAATTAGAAATCGCATGCTAGGCATAAAATTGCAAATCGCATGCTTAATTGAAATTTGATTTGTTTGATCACCTAATCACATCCTAGGATTATTAAAACTTGATTGTATGATCTGTTTGTTAATAGAAATTGCATGTTTTAAGTTTGCAAATCATATGCTCAACATTAAAATCAAAATCGCATGCTAGACATAGAAAATTAAATCGCATGTTTAGGTTTAAAATCTGATTTTGTTAATCACATGTTAGGATCGATAAAACCTAATTGTTTGATCTGATCTCTAATATAAATTAAATTTTTTAATGTTAGAAATCTTAACATAAACATTAAAACTGAAATTGTAGCTAAAACCTAGAACCCTTAAAAGTAGGAAGGTTGTTACAAGGTTGTTACAAAGTTGTTAGGGTTTTTGTCTTGGCCGATTTTATGCTTGTATAACTTGATATTTTTCATGCATAATTACATGTTTGAGGTTGCATAATTAGACTAAGAATAATTACATGTTCTTGTGTCTAAATCCTATTAGAATTAGGATTTGAAATTTAACCTAAAATATGATCGCATGTTTATTGAAATTTCATGAAAATTTAAAACTTAATAAATTTAAATTAGAATTCCAGAATTTGATCATATGAAACCTAGGGATAAAATTTCATGATCAGACTGAAATTATTCATATGCTAATTGATTAAAAATCGATGAGTCCTAGGAAATTGAAATCGCATGATTAAATCTTATTAGAAATAGAAATTGCCTTGATCACATGCTACTGATTGAAATCTGATTTGGATGCTTGATCACATGATATGTTTAAAATCTGAATCGTATGTCTTAACCAAATCTGATTCGCATGCTTCAAACCCAAAATCTGATTTTTTTTGATCGCCTAGCTCGCATGCTAAGAAATTAAAATCTGGATTGATTGTTAAAGATAAAATCCGATTGCATGCAGAATGGAACCTAGATTTGATTTGCTCAATCACATGCTCACATGATCCAAATCTGATTTGCTAGATTATTACTTGATTGAAAATGATGCCTTGCTTGTTTAAAACATAAGAGATTGCATGAAATCCTATCCGCATGATTAAAAGCTTGGCCGTAGGATCAAAACTTCATCATATGCTAAACTTGTTTTAATTACATTGCCTGGCCTATATGTGTTTTTTTTAAACCTTGAATCATTGGCTGAAAAATCTAGCAAATCCGAAACACATAACCAAATCCTAAAACTGTTTGGATTTGGCTTGGCCAAGACTATACATGTTCATATGAACATTTGTATGATCGTTTCTCAAAGCCTTGGCCAAATGATATCTTAGCCAAATTTAAGACATGATCACTTGTTTAAAACTTAAAATCTGATCATAAAATTACTCCTTGGCCGAAATCTATAAGAATCCTAGAACCATTCGGATTTGGCCTGGCCGAAACTTATGTTTGGCCTAATGAACAATCGCATGATCTTTAAAGCCTTGGCCAAATGTAGAAGCTTGGCCTAGCTTAAATCTTGATCAAATGCAAAGTCTAAATTCTCTTGGCCAACCTTAAAAGACCTTGACCGAAGGCAAAAGCTTGGCCAAAGACAAACATTAGCTGATTTTCCTTGGCCACAAAGGTGAAACCTTGGCCAAATAGGAAATCCCTTGGCCAAATTGAAATTTCTATTGGCCAAATATGAAATCTAGTCAAACTAATAGAATCTCTTGGCCGAATTGATATTATCTTCGCCAATTGTGAAACCTTGGCCAAATATGAAATCATCTTGACCGAATCTCCTTGGCCAAAGTCTTTTGAATAATCTATCTTGGCCGAATCTATATCTTAGACAATAATCTATTCAGAATTAATTTATTTCTTGCTATTTGTTGCACACTTTGATTTATTTAATGCATGATGTTTTCAAAATTATTGTCTAAGAGAACAAAATTTGATATTAAATTATCTAAGTTTGGGATTCAATACGAGATAAATGAACATTAAGTGTTATTATCTCGAGGGGGAGAATCAGAAAATCCCAAAATCCCTAAATAAGTTAAGCATCCACGACAACAATAGCCCAAATAGAACTCGGCCAAAATCAAATCTGAAAACGAAATTGCACAACATAAAGATTATATGAAGATTAATGATTGGCAAACCGGTCATGCCATTCCGGTTAAGTATGCGACATTCTATTGAATGGTTTAGGATACGCTGCCCCTTTGAATAAGGGAATTGATAATATGAGTATTCACCATGATATTTCGAAAACAAGCAAGGAATTTCGTGGGCTTGATCACCTACGGATGGACTGATCATCCATCATATGTGACGACATATGGTTGTACATATCCTTGTCAAAATCTGCAATAAGTTTGCAAGTGTAATTGGTGATACCGGTGGATTTATGAATCCTTATAAGTTGCAGCAAAATTTTGTTCGCATAATACCAAAGAACAAATAGAGACTCTCCCATGAATTTGATAAGGGCCAAGAATTAATGTTCCCATATAGAGAACTTAAATAAGTTGCTCCACCACAAAGTTATAAGATGGGATCTGAAATTGAATTAAGTGTTTACGTTGGATATAAATCTCCATAAGAATACATAAGGCCACAAGAGATATGATTAAGGCTAAGCCGTGGATTAGATAAATCCGTATATCCAACATCAGGAAGAGAAATAATAAGCTGGTAAACGATTTCGAGAATGAATAATGATCCTCAAATATGAATATAGAATAAGAGTCCAAAGAATGAATCATTCTCAGAACTTAAACAAGTTAATTGCAAGACATATTTGATGACCCAAACTGAAATATACCAGCGGGTTATGCTCTAATAAAATTGATATTGGACTTAGTTAAGATAAGACGGTTCCATACATTATTCAAAAATAAGAAGAGCATAAAATTGAAATGGCAGATCCGAAATTAAGGTTGTCCAAAGGAAACCTTAGACATGACCATGAACAAAGATCAGGTACCTGAAAATAATAAGATCTAAATGCATTATGTCATGTATGGATTATAAATGGAACCGGTAAAATAATATCGATGTCGATGATGATATAATATTTGAATACAAAAGCGAGGATCATGAAACCAAAGTCTATCATAGAGTGCACTCAGAGAAATTACTCAGAGAAATTGATTAAGCAAATTGATAATGCTTTAAGACGTGGTGTATAAAATCTCTTAAGAGACGAGATGTAGTCAAACCAGTTGGACATAAGTAAGTCTTTGGTGAGAAAACATAATAAGAATGGCAAAATTGCATAAGGTTCTCACAAAGACCTGGAATCAATTATAATGGAGACATACTCCTATGTGGTGGATGCAACGACATTCTGATTACTTATAAGTCTGGCAAATAAAATAAATATCTATACGGTCCACTGGATAACGGAATTTATGTGAAAGTTCCAGAGGGTATCGAACTACCGAACACATCAAGTTCTCGAAAACAATATTGAATATCTTTATGTAAACGACTTGAATATCCTAGGAACCTCTGGAGAAATTTTCCAAAGATAGAATACATCAAGAAAGAATTCGAATTCAACATGAAAGGTTTTGGGAAAACAAGATTATATATTGGATTATACATTGAGCACCTTGAAAAGAAAATCCTTAGGCATCAAATGACATACATAGATAACGTGCTCAAGAAGTTTGATATGGACTAAGCTTATGAATTGACAAGTCCCATAATTATAAGGTCCCTCGGTTTAGAAAATATAATTTAGGCCCTAATGAAGAAAATGAGGAGATTCTTGGTCCCGAAATGCCATGTCTAAGTGCCATAAAGTTTTGACGGATTTGGCGAGCCATACAAGGCTAGATAAATAATTTGTCGTAATCTATTAGCTAGATGTAGTTCATGATCGGCCCAAAGGCACTAGAACAGGATTATACATATTTTTGTTACCTACAAGGAACTAAAGACTTGGGTCCATTTGATACTAACCTACCCGAAGAAGGGTAAATTAGTTTTGGTGATACAGGTTGTTTGTCCGTCCAAGTTCACTCAAGCGAGGATTTGGTGGATCTAATTATTAAGGCGTTACCGACATCCAGAGATTTACTCAACAGGGGGAGTAATACGTGTTGTACTATTTTTCCTTCACCATAGTTTTATCCCATTGGGTTTTCCTGGTAAGGTTTTAATTAGGCAACATCCAAAGCGTATTACAAACCACTTCGGAGATGGTCTTCCAAGGGGGAGTGTTATAAACCAAGGTCTGGTGGAAGCTCATATCCGAAGGCCCATATTCTTATGTCTTTGTATTTCCTAGCACATATTGTATTAGGGTTTCGAACTTATGTAATTTCCTATATAAAGGCTCCTTATTGTCTAATAAAGATATAGACTTTCCCCTTATTTTATAAAAAAATTTGTACATCACTTTTAATAGTTTAGATGGTCCATTAAAGTTTTGTTACGGTTTGTATTGAACCCATTGTAACCGAAAATTTTAAAACAAAAAGGGGCTGTGATTATTTACTACATGTTGTGAATCAGTGAGAAAACTTATGTATTCCATAGCCTAAAGGCTCCATATATATACAAGGTTTAGACCGTCATAAATAGACTGTCATAAGATAAATGAGAAACTAACAATTCCTAGTCTAACTAAGAAAAGGTAAATACAAATATGGAAAAGTGCAAAGTTGATAAGTAAAAGGAAAACATAGTATGGGCCGTCTCTTCCTTCCTCATGTGGTTATCGGCTGTCCACCATATGATTTATAACACTCCCCCTTGGACGCCATAACCGTTCAGGATTCGTAGTATGCTTAATGTTGCCTCATTAAAACCTTACCAGGAAAACCCAGTGGGACAAAACCATGGTGAAGGAAAAAGAGTACAACACACACTACTTCCCCTGATGAATGCATCACAAAAGATCTTTCAGTCGACGCATTCCAAGCTGATGTATGAGCTTCTTCAACGTCGAGGTTGGTAAGGCCTTAGTGAACAGGTCGGCTGAATTGTCACTAGATCGGACCTGTATCACTTGGACTAGACTGGTCTTCTGCATCTCGTGTGTAGAAAAGAATTTGGGCTGGATGTGTTTCGTCCTGTCCCCTTTGATGTATCCATATTTGAGCTGAGCAATACATGCTGCATTATCCTCATACATCACGGTTGGACCCTTGTCTTCTGTCATCCCACAATCTGATCGTATATGTTGGGTCACCGACCTCAACCAGACACACTCACGGCTGGCCTCATGTATGGCCAATATTTCCGAATGATTTGAGGAAGTGGCCACGAGTGTCTGCTTCATTGAACGCCATGAAATGGCCGTTCCACCATCTGTAAACACATAGCCTGTCTGAGATCTAGAATTGTGTGGATCCGAAAGGTATCCAGCATCAGCAAATCCAACAAAACCATCTTTGTTTTTGTTGGTATAAAACAGACCCAAATCTTTCGTTCCTTGTAGGTAACGAAGAACATGTTTTATCCCGTCCCAGTGCCTCTTGGTCGGACAGGAGCTAAACCTAGAAAGTAGATTCACGGGAAAGCATATATCAGGCCGTGTGTGAGTTGCTAAATACATCAATGCTCCTATGGCACTGAGATATGGCACTTCGGGACCAAGGACATCCTCACCATCCTACTTGGGACGAAATGGATCCCTGTCCAGGTTTAGAGACCTCACGACCATAGGGCTGGACAAAGGGTGAGACTCGGACATATTAAATCTCTTGAGTACTTTTTCTGTATATGCCATTTGATGCACAAGGATTCCATCATTTATATACTCAAGCTGTAATCCCAAACAGAATCTTGTCTTTCCAAGATCTTTCATTTCGAATTCTTTCTTAAGATATTCGACTGTTTATGAAATCTCTCCAGAGGTTCCAATGATATTTAAATCATCAACATACACTGCTATAATCACAAAGCCCTTATTTTCGAATTTCTTTGTGAAAATACATGGACTGATCGGATCATTTCTGTATCCTTCTTTTATGAGGTACTCACTTAATCTGTTGTACCACATCCGGGCAGATTGTTCCAGTCCATAAAGTGATTTATTCAACTTTATGCAGTGCTGTTCACGAGAGCTCTCTTTATGTTTTAATTCAATACCCTCTGGGACTTTCATATAGATTTCATTATCCAGTGGGCCATATAGATATGCTGTAACGACATCCATCAATCTCATATCTAGATTTTCTCTTATGGCCAGACTTATTCGGAATCTAAAAGTGGTTGCATCCACCACAGAGGAATATGTTTCCTCATAATCGATTCCTGGTCTCTGTGAGAATCCTTGTGCAATGAGTCGGGCCTTATACCTCACGACTTCACCATTCTCATTTCTCTTCCTCACAAAGACCCATTTGTATCCCACTGGTTTTATATCATTTGGTGTTCGGATTATTGGACCGAAAACACCTCTCTTCTTTAAAGAGTTTAACTCCACGTTTATGGCTTCTTTCCACTTAAGACAATCTTTTCTTTGCATGCATTCATATATAGACGTGGGTTCTTGATCCTCATTATCCATTAGTTCGAGTGCTACCTCATAAGCAAATATATCTGTGATGTCGACATCTTTTCTATTCCATTGTTTTCCAGACAGGACATAATTTATTGAGATCTCATTATTGTCCGGACCATCAGTACCATGAACCCCGGCGTCCCGAGGATCACTGCTTGGTACGTCCGGACCAATATCCATTTCTATGGATTTATGTGCGCTCTCATCTCGGTAAGATCGGCCACTTCCTTGTCTGGGGTTCCAACCTCAGATATAGCACCTTTCTTTGTTTTTCGAGGTTTCTTATCTATGGAACCAATTGGTCTACCACGTTTCAAACATGTTTTGGAATCTGTAGCAACTTGATTGTGTCCCTCTTGAACATCAATCCGAACTGGTGCATTAATAGCTGGTACATGTGACTTAGTCACTCTTTTCGGATCAGCAAAGGAATCTGGCAATTGATTAGCTAGCGTTTGCAAAGGTATTATTTTATGGACCTCAAGATCACACACTTGAGTCCGAGGATCTTGCCAATTTATGGATGTCTGATTCCATGATATTTCTTTTACCAGTTTATTATCTCCCCCTAATGCTGGAAGTTCGGATTCATTAAAATGACAATCCGCATACCTGGCCTTAAATAAATCACCCGTAGTTTGCTTAAGGTATTGTATAATTTTGGGGGAATCAAATCCAACATATATTCCCATCCGTCTTTGTGGTCCCATCTTTGTTCTCTGTGGTGGAGCAATAGGAACATAAATCGCACAGCCAAAGGTTTTTAGATGGGAGAGGTCTGGCTCATGACCCGTAAGTAATTGGGATGGAGAATATTTGTGTTCACTAGATGGCCTGATGCGTATAAGTTCGGCCACATGAAGGACTGCTTGTCCTCATGCTGAAACCGGAAGCCTCGACCTCATGAGTAATGGTCGGGCAATGAGCTGTATTCATTTTATAAATGATTCAGCTAGGCCATTTTGTGTATGTACAAGTACCACGGACTGTTCCACTGTTACCCCCATGGACATACAATAATCATTAAACGCCTGAAAAGTGAATTCACTAGTATTATCAAGACGTATAGTCTTCAAAGGAAAATCTGGAAAATGAGCTCGTAATCTTATTATCTGAGCTAGCAATCTTGGAAATGCCAAGTTGCGGGTCGATAGGAGACAGACATGCGACCATCTGGTCGATGCATCAATAAGGACCATAAAATATTTGAATGTCCCACAATGTGGGTGTATTGGTCCACAAATGTCTCCTTGTATTCTTTCCAGAAAATTAATAGTTTCCTTTGTCACCTTAATAGGTGATGGCTTTACTATGAGTTTCCCTTGTGAACAAGCAGTACACATTAAGTGTTTAGAGATAACCCATTTTTCTTTTAGTGAATGGCCGCTGGTATTATCAATCAATTTACGCATCATAGTTGACCTGGGATGACCCAACCGGTCATGCCATAAGGTGAAATTTTCGATGGCTGTTTTTTTAAATGTGGCATTGGCCTAAATCATACTGACTTTAGCATGGTAAAGACCAGTAGAGAGTGCGGGTATGATTCTAAGACTTTCTTATGGCCTTGGGCGATATCATAGATTTGAAGGAATTCTTTGTCTCCTTCGCCCTTAGTTTCAATATGAAAGCCATTCATTTATTATTAAGTCTTTAATAAGATAATTTCAAGGAAATGACAAGATAGAAATGAAAAACACCAAACAAAGAACAAGCAAAGAACACACAAATGTCGAAATCAATCTTTTAGACAATCTGAAGTTTCATACTCCATAAGATCATCTTTTTCATGATCAAAATCGTTCTCATCATCTTGGGTCACCATGTGGGCTTCAGGATTCTTCCCTTTCATACTTTCTGTGTATAGCTCAACTAGATGCTTGGGAGTCCTACAAGTCTTTGCCCAATGGTTGCTCATTCCACACCTATGGCATATAGATTTGGTCGAGTTGTTTGAGTGCTGCGGTTTGAATGAAGACCCGCGGCCTCGACCATGACCTCGTCCAAACGAGCGTTGATATACCATGGATTTTATCCGTTTTTACCCATGGTATATAAGTGTTTTTACTACTATTATCTATGTTTTGGAGTCTATTAGGTATGTTTTCAGGTTCAGGAGCATTTTGGAGAAAAGTGATGTTTTAGGTGCCTTTTTGGAGCTTAAAGAAGAGTTCACCCGTGATCAAGACCAGAGGTCGACACCCAGAGTTACACATCGATCGATGCACACTCTGTGCTATCGATCGACACACATTAGCCGAAGGACGATTCATCGAGATCATAATCGATCGATGTACACCCTGTACTATCGATCGATATCGAAGCGGCAGAAAGACAAGTTGGACCTGGCCGAACTTGAAGCCCAAGACATCACATTTTACAAGATTGCCCCTGACGAGTTTTTTAATCTAATGAACTCATATTTATATGTGCCTAAGTGTTTTGGCACAAACAAGCTTTTTACCACCACCTTTTTACCTCCATCTTCTTCTACTCATTTCTTTTACTGTTTTCATTACATTGCAAGTTCTCAATAAAGTTCTAATCAGTTCTTTATTTGTTCTTCTTAACAAAGGTTATAGGATTCTAGATCTAGAGGAGAGATCCAAAGATATTTGTGATTGGAACCTAAGTGTTCACCCTCTAATAGATCTATGAACTCCTATTATTACTTTGTTGATATGAACTACTTGGCCATGTCTGAGTAGATTCATTTGTTAGATTTAGGGTTTAAATAGGATATGAGGGATTAGCCCTAGCCTATATTTGCTATAGTTGTGATATTTATTGTTAGGATTGTTCACTAATGTTCTTTCTAGCTTAGCTACCTAGAACATGAACTTGGATTGTATTATTCATTACATACAATTCCTGACAACATCCTAAGCATGCTATGACCCTCTTGAGATATGCGAAAGCTGATCTAAGATCAAGGTGAGCATTGTATCAACTCGCGCATAATGCTTGCTTAGAGCCGTATCGATCAATGTTCCTATAGAGTAATCGATCGACGTAGCTAGAGGTGTATCGGTCGATATTCCTATCGAAACATCGATCGATACAGTCGGCTATACAGCTGACCGCAAACACCATTTAGCATCTAAGTAATAGATGGTCTAAATATTGCGAGAGCTGATGGATTCATTTAATAGTGTTGAGCTCTGACATATCATGCAAGCAACTTGTTAGCATTTATAGTATTTATAATCCTGAATTTCTGAATATCTACCCTGAATCTAACTACTTTTCTTTATTGTCTTAAACCAAAACCTTTCAACTGAGTAAGCTTACCATTACTCAGCAACCCTGCAATTTACTTTAAACCATTTTCAACCTAGCATAGTCACTAAGATTTCATCTTATTTGTACACTAGCTCTCTGTGGATTCGATCCCTAAGTACTACAACTGAACCTCTTATTTGAAAGAGTAAAGTCACTCCTTAGGGTAATTTGAGTGATATCAAATTTGGCGCCATTGCCGGGGAGCTTTGATACAGTAGGATTTAATCTGATTAGGTCTAGGTTATTTTTACTTTAATTTGTTTTCTGACACAAATTTTTTTTTCTTGTCTTTTCAGGTACATGCCCAGCAGTACCAGAAGCAACAAGGAATCTCAACTTTTGTTCTCAGAAGACCCTGCTAGCTTGGAACGTTCAATCCGCAAGGAAATCCGTTCTGCATCGATCGACATCAACAACTGTCTATCGACCGATACCGACACACCCCTGCCGACCGAGACACCGTCTTCGTCGACCGATACTCGCACCTTCCTGTCGACCGACACTACTTCACCGTCGACCGATACATTTCATCCGACATCGATCGATACCCTTTCTGTATATCGATCGATACTGTTCCGCGAGTCATGGTTGCGCCTATTATTCTCATACGAGATGAGAATGGAGACTTGCGTGACCAAGAAGGTCACCTTCATAATGAAGCAGGTCAGAAACTCAATGCTCAGAATGAAGTAATCCCTGAGCCAGAAACTGCACCTACAGGAGCTGTTCAACCTGTAGGAGAGCTACTCGAACACTAGCTGACTACAACCGTACATATCAGTTCTACACCAACAGATCAGCCATTCGTCCCCCTGCTATTCAGAGAGGCGATTTCGAGCTCAAGCCGCAGTACTACACCCTTGTGGGACAGACACCCTACTGTGGGCTGTCCGATGAGCATCCCATGTACCATCTAGAGAGGTTCGAGGATCTCATATCTGCTATCAAAGTCAATGGAGTCCCTGTGGACTACCTCCTCTGTAAGCTCTTCAAACACTCTTTATCTGGAGAAGCTTTGCAGTGGCTTAAGCAGCTACCAGCAGGATCTCTTACATTCGAGGCGACATCAAAAACGCATTTTTGCGTAACTTCTTTGATGATGCGCGCGCTTCAGACTTAAGGAGGAAAATTGCCACATTCAACCAGGAGCCTGGAAAGTCATTCAAGGATACCTGGATCAGATTCAAGTCTTACCAGCGAGATTGTCCACACCATGGATTCAACAAGGTGCAACTGCTCTGCACTTTCTTGAGGCATCGCTGAAATATCGGATGGCTCGACACTGCGAGTGAAGGCAACTTCACCACAAGGAATCCTGAAGATGCTGTGAAGCTAATAGACAACCTAGCATCCATCAACAGCACGAAGAACATTGTAAAAGCAAGATCTGCAGCGTTCCTAGGAAAGGAACAGATAAATGAGGTACAAGCTACACTTGACAATGTTCAGAAACTGCTAAACAAGCAAATCTGCTCAGTGGAGGATGCAGAAGCTGATGAAGAAGATGACTACATAGAAGCATAAGTCAACTGGATCAGTGGAACTGGATTTCAGAGATCTGGAAACCAAGGAAACAGAAACTTCTCAGGACAGAGAGGCAACTTCAACAGCAGCAACCCCAACAACAACAGTAGTTATGGAAACTCATCTTACATGAAGACACCCACACCAACCCCAGAAGGAAAGCTAGAAGACATGCTCAGCAAAGTTCTTGAAAGCCAGAAGCAGTTAGAGGTGAACTTCAATGGAAAGATCGACGCTGTCTACACCACTTTGAACACAAAGCTTGATGCTTTGAGTACTCATGTGAAGAAACTAGAGACATTTTGGGGTTAAAATCGGTCACGACAGAATCAACGACTGAAAGTCTCTGGAAAGTATTTCTCGAAACAAAAAAGTTTCGTATGATTCGAAAAGAATTCATACGAGATTTTTTCAAATTAGAATATCCACTCTCTGTTGGGGTCAAAGACGATTATCTCGAAATCAACAGCTAAGATCATTTCCTGTCTACGGACTTTCCGCACAAAACAATCAATAAAGGTTGGATCGGAAAAGAACGGACGCGACCAAGGCCCCGGGCGCCGGCGCGAGCTCGCCCGTGCTGGTCTCGGGCCCCGGCGCCAGCTCGCCCATGCTGGTCTCGGGCGCCGGTGCCAGCTCGCCCGTGCTGGTCCAGGGCGCTGGCGCCAGCTCGCCCGTGCTGGTCCCGGTCGCCGTCGCGAGTTCATCCGTGTCCTGGCCCCGGGCGCCGGCGCGTCCAGTCTATTCCCAGCCCGTCCGATTTAGATCGCACCTTGTGGCTTCCGAGAAGTCATAACACCTTAGTTACGGACCTAATGTTCCTCGGTTCGGCTCGATTGGAGTTATCCTCGAAGTTTTACGACTAGAGCGAGGAAGGTTGGTTCTTCCGCAAAGTGTATCGTGTAAAATAAGGACGATTGACTCGAACATCGATTGACTCGTGTATGAACGTTCGAGGGCTTAAAACGTGTCCACGGACTCACTTACGTTTCTGGAGATCCAAGCCCAATAGGAGCTATGACGATTTATCCTAACTCACGGAAGTAGGATAAATGCTAAGTTTCTGCGGATAAATGTCAACTCTCGAGGATAACTACGAAGATCTACGGAAAATGGAATATTTTCAAAAGAGATAAACTTGGGTCCAAAGGCGAAAGGGTAAACGGGCCACCGACCTAAAACGACTATATAAGGAGGGCTGAAGCAGAAGAGAAAGGGATCCGAAAATCCGAGAATCTAGACTTAGAGAACTCCTGCTAGCTTGGAAAACTTAGAACTTAGGTGGTTAGGCCAGCGAGGCAGGACTTAGAACGTCTGGCCGCCTCTTGTTCTAGTTTTATCTTCTCCGCAGACCTCTGTTCATCTCGGAAGGATCTAACAATTATTTAACTTCAGAGCTCCGCACATAGAAACCCTAGGCGTTATCTTCGACATGCCTGTTTCTATGACAAACGTTCATACTAGACGAACTCGCCCAGGCAGTTCGATCTCTTGTTCAATTCTTTCTAACTGAACTACGTCCGACTTGATCCTCGAAAGGGGTACGTAGGCAGCCTTTCTTAAGGTCCAGTCCCAAATCTTAACAAAACATTTTCCGCATTTATTTGGTCACTTGTCGTTGGCTGTCGCAGAGAATCCGGACATCAAGAAAAGTAGGTTTTCCTTACTTTCCTCCATCATTATTCATTAAAATCGACGGTGTGAATTTCAGTTCCCACAGTTTGGCGCTAGAAGGAGGGTGGACGGATTACACTTACTCATACAGCCGCAAAACGCTTGATCGAAGCGATGTCCAGAAATATAAAAGAAAAACTTGCAGTTTGCGTCAACGATGGTAAAACAACTCCAGCAGCGACTGTTCCTACGGCCAACGCTTACGCAAACGCCACGGTGCTCGAGCAAATCAAAAACCTAGCCGCGGCTTTCCGCCACAGGAAGAGTACGAAAACGAGCTCGCGATTTCTCTATCTAAACAGAAAAGGCAACGATAAAATCTATCAAACCCCAAAAATTCGTCTTGTTACCAAGTTAGAGAAATCGCAACGAGCAAGGTTTCTACAAAAAACGTTTTTTCGAGAACCTCTCGGAAAAATAAAACTTATTCTCCTCGGAACCTTGGGGAAACCCTAGATTACTCGCGGAATAGAAGCACGGCAAATCGGGTCAGCAATTCCCACTGCCGTACTTCTTCCGAAGAACTCTCGGGAAGCAAACGACGAAACAGGAAAAGAGCTTACCAATGCTTCCCAACCGTCCGAACCACCCAAGGGAGGCCAAAACTCCGACTGTCCCGACCAGTTAGCCATATGACAAGTTCGGTCTGTCTCGACCAGCTCGCCTTACGATAAGCTCGGTCTCTCTCGACCAATTTGCAATATGGCCAGCTTGGTCCTTCTTCACCAGTTTGGGAAGAACAGAGTTGATTTCTACAAACCTACTAAAAACATAAACCGGTTAACTAAGACGTTTTCTGAAATCTAAAAATTTTTGCGTCATTGCGAACTCTCGACTTTTATCCGCTAAGCTTACTTTCGGAAAACTACTCAAAACTCCTTTGGATCAATCCTACGGAAACGAGAGAATTTCTGATTAAGTTTAATAACAAAATTACAGCTCTCCGCAGTGAGAGTGTCGGATATTAAAATTCGGTAACATCTTACGGAAACAACTTCCGTAAGATCAAACTCGGCAATATTTTACGAAACATCATTCGTAAAGTCAAACAAAATCATATCAAACAACAAGGTCCGAGACTTGATCAGTTCGCTCATGGCTTGACGAACTAAGAACCTCACCCGAATGACATCCTGTCCATCGCTCCCTCTTAGCCTGCGTCTCCTTCTTTTGTTTCAACGATTTCGTAAAATCCCTTTGGTACATAAAACGCAATCAGATTCTGCCACGTTGAGTCGGAAACATCTATTCTGTTGGGGTCAAAATCGGTCAACGACGAAATCATCACCCGAAAGTCCTCGAAAGAAAACTAAGTGACGATCAAAACCAAGAAACAGGTTGTCACTAGATGAACTCACGGGAAGGCATGAACGGACCGTGAGCCCCGGGGATCAACGAAGACAAGCAACAGCAGGCACCGGCGGATGCGGGACACGGCACGGACGGCAGGACGCCGGCGCCGGCGGCAGGCATGCGCCGCGCCTGGCGCCCGGCAGGCTCGTCCTCTCCCGTCTAGCGCCCGGCGGCAGGCCTGTCGTCTCCGTCTGGCGCCGGCGGCAGCCTGTCGTCTCCGTCTGGCGCCGGAAAGGGTCCTGGCCCCATATGTGCAATCGTCTCGTGCTCGGCAACGGCAGCATCTTGGTCCCTTAAACCCATGTCCGGATTGTCCAGAACTACAATGATTCTTCCGAAAGCCTTCTCGATTGTTTAAAATTTCATATTTTAAACATCTAAGTTCAAGCCTCATCACTCAAACCCTTGAAGGCGGAAAGTCTACTAATCCAAGTCCATCTCGATCCCGATACTCGAGGAATCTCGAAGATCTTGTTGGGGTCAAAAGCGGTTATCTCGAAACCTACGGCTAAAGATCCTTCCGAACTCAAAGATTTCCGCACGAACGCCAGCGGGGAAAGATCGGGTAATGGAAAAACCACGGCGGAGAAACCCTGGCGCCGGGCGTCCATAGCCAGCCTGGCGCTGGTGGCAGGCGTCCATAAGTCGACCTGGCGCCGGCAACAAGCTGGCGCCGCGGCAGAAGCGTCCAAAGCCGGCCTGGCGCCGCGGCAAGCCAGCCTGGCGCCCGGCAACCCAGCCTGGCGCCGGCGGCAGAGCGTCCATAAGCCGGCCTGGCGCCCGGCGGCAAGCCAACCTGGCGCCGCGGCTGACGTCCCGCGAAGCGGCCTGGAGCGGCAAGCCAGCCTGGCGCCGGCGGCGTCCATAAGCCTGGCGCGGCGAAACCACCCTGGCGCCGATGGCGGCGTCCATGCCGGCCTGGCCCGGCGGCAAGCCGCGGTCGGCGGCCCTCGTCCTGGTCTCGGTCCCATCATGCCGGTCTGATCCCATCTTGGCTTGTTTGGATCAATCCTCGTGAGGTTAGTACGATCACGGTTATTCTAAACACCAAACATTTCGACTATACGAGGAATTGGGGTTCCTTCGGAAATGCCGAAACCTTCAAAGACTATTCTTTCGAAAAACCGTAAAAACGTCTAAGTGGCCCGACATGGCCAAAACGGCCCACTTACGATTTTCCGAAAAGGAAGGATAACTATGACGGTTTATCCTTATCCTCACTTAAGAGATAAATGTCAAGTTTCCAAAAGATAAATGTCAAGTTTTCTGAAGATAAATGTCAAGTTTCCCGATAAACACGAAGATGGACGAAAATGGAAAAAAGCCCGATTCAGCCCGAAGGAAGATAGACCGTCTTAAGAGGAGTATATAAGGAGAGCTTTGGGCGAGGAGCAAATCATCACAAAATTTCCAAAGCACTTAGCACTTAGAGCAATTTAGCATTCTTTTATGTTTTCACTAGCGAGCTGCGACTCAACTAGGATAGACTTAGGCGGCCGGACTAGCGGACATCTCGACAGCTCTTGTAGCCGATTTCTTTGCTTGTTGTACACGCTCAAACGGGAATTCAGAAATAAGATCTCTTTCACTCTATTCTTACGATTTTTATTTTTACAACTTTAATCTCCATTGATCGTATCATGTGTGGCCCAGCAGATATCCGGGACTGTGGGAACCGAAATTCACACCGTCAATTTCTGATAAGTAAGATTGCGGAGGAAAGCCAAGTAAACCCGACTTTCCTTGAAGGTCCGGATTCTCTGCGTCGCCACACGAAATCGATAAAATAAACAGAAGACAAAAAATGGGAATTGAAATATTTGCCCGAAGGCGTTTTATTAGATAAAAGAAACGAGTACAAGGATTCTCCGAAGACAAAGAGATTTCGCGATTTAAAGTAAAGATAGAGTCGGGGCAAACGCGTCCTAAGCCTTGCTCCGTAGTCTAACCACCTAAACCCTAGTTTTTCTAAGCTAGCAGGATGCTCTAAGTCTAATTCTCGGATTTTCGGGATGCCCTTCTCCTCTGCTCTTGCTCTCCTTATATACCCACTTCTAGGTCGGTTTGCCTTAGGGTGATGGGCCCGCCTTTGGGCCCAAGCTTATCTCTTCAGGAAATGTTCCATTTTAAATTCGATCTTAAATAATCATCCTCGAGTTTTCCGCTATCCTTTGGCGACTTAAGCGTTTTATCACGATTTCTTCCACGAAATCCAATCCCTCCAGTTTCTATCGTAAAACATCGAGGGCGATTCCAGCGAATCGAAAGATGTTTATTCCGTAGCCTTGATTGTACCAAACTCACGAGGGTTGATCGAACAAGCTAAGATGGGATCAGACCGAGCACAACGGACCGAGACTAGGGCGAGGGCGTGGACAGCGCCAGACCAGGGTGCGCCCGGCATCAGCGGCCTGCGTGGCGAGTGCCGCCCGTATAGGCGGCAGGTCCAGCGCCAAGCAGTGCGCCGGCGTAGGCGGCCAGCGTCCAGCGGGCCGCCAGCGCCAGGCGAAGTGCCGCCCGGCAGGCGGCCAGCGTGGCAGTTGCCGCCGGTGCCAGGCGGGTGCCGCCCGGTAGAGCCGTCCCGCTTCCAGCGTGCCGCCCGGCTCCAGGCGACCTGCGTCCAGCGATGCGCCCGGCATGGCGAGTGCCGCGGCGCCAGGCGGGTTCGCGGCGCCGGCACCCGGCGACCCGTGTCAGCGTGCCGCCCGGTATGGCGAGTGCCGGCGCCAGGCGGCCAGCGTGGCGTGCCGCCGGCGCCAGGCGCCAGCGTGGCGAGGTGCCGCCCGGCCAGGCGGCCAGCGTGGCAGTGCCGCCGGCATCAGGCGGGGTTCTCAGCATTCTCAGCATAATCATCCTGCTTCCTAAACAAAGAAAAACGTATACAAGCCTTGAAAGAAAGATTAACCCGTTTTCTTTAAGTAAATAAAGAAGGAGTAGGTAAGTATACTATACTCGTATATTTCCATCCTGGAAAACTTTTGCTTCAGCATCAAGACAAGCGCTTTGACAAAGCAAACTCTCGCAGCAATAAGATTCGTCTAAAAAACGCTAGCGGCATAGCCCAACCGTTACAAACATAGTCTTGAAAACTCTACGTCGTCTCTCGTCGGAAACTCGCGACTAGAAATGTGTACCAACGTCAGACTAATAGCACGACGGTGAACTACGAAAATAACGAAATAACCTTCGGTAAAACTCCATGAGTAATTCGAAGCAACTTTCGTCCAAAGGTCGAAATCATAGCGGAAACATCTCCCGTGTAATCCACGGAAACATCGCTACTTTGAAAATCTGTGATTTTCTATCTCCATGAAACCGGTCATCCATTACTTTCGTATAACAAGAACATTTTAAACAAAACAGCCTATGGAAAAAACATGATCGGTCTCATGCAAAACGACTTTGCAGTATGCAAAAGTGAATGAGGAAAACATAATCCGTGGTCGCAAATATCGCAAATAATTTGTGAGAAACACTCTCCAGTTACCTTTACGAAAACCCCCTCTTACATCACTTTTACGAAAAATCCTCTGTATGGTCGAGTCAATTCATACAAAGCAACTTTCGTAAAATAAACATAATGGGTCCAACGGGTAACTGTCATAGACAGTTTTTGCTCCACAAGGTTTCTGACTCCTGCTTTCACTCCCCGCGGTTACGTCCGAGCAGGAAATAATCACGCAGGCGAACCCGCACGTGTCCTGCGTCGATCCCTTAAACTTTGTCCCCCCCGGATAAAATGAAACGATTTTCATGCAAGAAAAAAAAATTTATACGAACCATTCATCGTATAACTGAGACCTAAAGTGGAAGATCGTTTCTAAAAGCCATCAGCCATAACTCAGAAAACTCCGCTATGCTTGGCATGTCTATCTCGGCAAACGCTATTTGGCCCTCGGCCAACTACGCCTTTCCGTAAAGCCCGGACCTGAATTCGGCATCCCCATTAACGACAATCGTAAACCAACATGACCTTAATAAGGGTAATGGTCTGATCATTTACCAACAACTTCCTTGGCTATACGGCTGAATCTAGCCTCCATGCCAATCCAAAACTACTGAGCGACCACTGCTCCAATCGCTTAACGGCTAAAACAACAATCCACGATTTGTTCATAGAACGCCAAGTGACTATTACGCAAGCAATTTGTCGTATAACCCAGAATCGGAAAATCATACGATAAACTCTTCATACCAAAACTCAGTCCTAACAACCATATGGTTAATGGAAGATTTAACCTTATCATCAATCGATTAAGTTCTATACGCCCCGTAAACACGGCATGAAAAGAAACACTCGTGACAAGGCTCCAAGAGTTATACGAGTCATCCTTAAAATATACAAACAAATCCCGGAAGGCCAACACTTCACGAAGCACAGTGAATGTAGACGTTTCTCCCTGGGTCAAATTTACGCGACCCCTTGGTCCTGCGTCCAAACTGAAACAACAGTTTCTGGCTACGAACATTCAAAACATCCCCAAGCCGAACATTTCAACCACGAAATGCGGCAAGGAAAACTCGACCTTCAGCATCATGGCGTTGCTAACGCCGAAGAACATTCTTTTCCTCAAAACGTTCCAGACGAAATCCTCGTCTCTAGAACTCAAAACATACAAACACACCTCTAAACGGTAAAATGCCTCTAAAATGGCATCATTTCTTTGTTGCTGATCACAACAAACGAACCCTAACTTCTAAACAGACATCAGCCGCCCTCGAAAGGATAGGCTCTCTTACATCCGACAAGGATAACATAGCGCGCTATACAAGAAGTCCAAAATTTTGGTTAGCTCTTCCAAACGGAAGTAGCTCGATTCGCACCCAGACAAATCATATAAGCCGATAACAATTCGCGGATTTTAAAACGGTACGAGTCAGGTTAAAATCGCAAACATGCAAAACGAAAGCCGACTTGTCATCGCAAAGCCTCAGTCCGAGAGTAAACCTAGGTCTTGTCCTAAACCCAGCCACGCTGGATCTTGACATCTCATAGACATAGTATCAGTACCCGATACGAGATCCCAAAACTTGTCTCTTCGCTTAAGTCTATTCGTTTCACGAACCTTCGCGTAAATCAGTAAACCGCGAAAAATCTCGCTTTGTACAATCGATGGATACAGTGATCATCAGAGGGTTAATAATGAGACGAAAACTCATATCCTCTCCCTCTAACTTCGAAAAACGGAAGTTCTCTCAATTTAAAAACCACGATTTTATAAATTTGAGCAAAATATTTTAAAAGCCTTAAAAAAAGGAGCAGGGATTCGAAGCCGCTAACGAGTCCTGAAAGATACATCATGGCCTCACAACGGCCAGAACAAAACATAATACCATCAACAGCTACATGCTCGAAAGTCTCTCACGACAAATAACCAGACCATAAAAGTCTCGCTGGAAAACAGATCACAAGGGTCTTAAACTCCAAAACAAACTACGAAGGCTTGATCCCTTCGATGCGTAGGGCAGCATTGAAAGGCGCAGCCCCAATCTTACCACTTTCAGCGGAGCCTTTCAACCATTAATTCCGCCTATCTTACCTGACATGTCTTACCGCCAAGAACATCTTGAAGGTTCTAAAGAGCTGGGGGCTAACTGTTGGGGTCAAAATCGTCCGCGAAGGAATCAACGACTGAAAGTCTCGAAAGTATTTCTAAACAAAAAGTTTAGATGATTTGAAAAGAAGTCATAAGAGATTTTTCAAATTAGAATATCCACTCTCTGCTGGGGATGGCGGTTCTCTGAAATCAACGGCTAAGATCATTTCCGCCTACGGACTTTCCGCAAAAACAATCAACAAAGGTTGGATCAAAGAACGACGCGACCAAGGCCCCGCCGAGCACGCCCAACTTGGCTCTGGGCGCCGGCGCTGAGCTCGCCTGCTGGTCCCGGCGCCGGCGAGCTCGCCGATGCTGGTCCCGGGAGCCGGCGCCAGCTCGCCCATGCTTGTTTCAAAGCGCCAGCGCCAGCTCGCCGTGCTGGTCCCGGCCGGCGGAAGCTCATCCGTGTCCTGGCCCCGGTTCCGCGGCGTCCAGCCTATTCCCAGCCCGTCCGATGATCGCACTGCGTGGCTTCCGTGAAGTCGTAACACCTTTGTTACGGACCTAATTTTCCTCGGTTCGGCTCGATTGGAGTTATCCTCGAAGTTTTACGACTAGAGCTAGGAAGGTTGGTTCTTCCGCAAAGTGTATCGTGTAAAACAAGGACGATCGACTAACATCGATTCATTCGAGGGCTTAAAACGTGTCCACGGACTCACTTGATTTTGGAGATCCAAGCCCAATAGGAGCTATGACGATTTATCCTAACTCACGGAAGTAGGATAAATGCTAAGTTTCTGTGGATAAATGTCAACTCTCGAGGATAACTACGAATATCGATGGAAAATGGAATATTTCCAAAAGAGATAAACTTGGGCCCAAAGGCGAAAGGGTAAACGGGCCACCGACCTAAAACGACTATATAAGGAGGGCTGGAGCAGAAGAGAAAGGGATCCGAAAATCCGAGAATCTAGACTTAGAGAACTCCTGCTAGCTTGGAAAACTTAGAACTTAGGTGGTTAGGCTAGCGAGGCAGGACTTAGAACGTCTGGCCGCCTCTTGTTCTAGTTTTATCTTCTCCGTAGACCTCTGTTCATCTCGGAAGGATCTAACAATTCTTTAACTTCAGAGCTCCGCACATAGAAACCCTAGGCGTTATCTTCGACATGCCTGTTTCTATGACAAACGTTCATACTAGACTTAACTCGCCTTCGTTCGTTCAATTCTTTCTAACTGAACTACGTCCGACTTGATCCTCGAAAGGGGTACGTAGGCAGCCTTTCTTAAGGTCCAGTCCCAAATCTTAACAAAACATTTTCCGCATTTATTTGGTCACTTGTCGTTGGCTGTCGTAGAGAATCCGGACCTCAAGGAAAGTAGGGTTTTCCATACTTTCCTCCATCATTATTCATTAAAATCGACGGTGTGAATTTCGGTTCCCACAAGACTCAGGTGATTCAGACAGGAGAGGCTGTTAAGAAGCAGGAAGCCTTAGGAAAAGGGATTGGAGAAGAAGCAACAGGCCACAACGTCAATGCTATCATAGAAGATGATTTTTGGAGAGTGGTGAAGCATGAGAAGCTGCAAGAGGGAGACTTCCAGATCGAAAGTTCCATGAGTATTGGCGGCAACCACTGGTATCGATCGATGTCCGGACATGAACATCGATCGATGTACGACAACTCCAATCGATCGATGGACTCAGACGAGCATCGACCGATGGATCTTGAAGAATCCACTCACGAGTGCAACGCTGTGAAGATACTTACTCACGAGGAGTTCGCAGCAAAGCACCCACATCCGCCCAGCCCTTACAACATCGACCGACTGGACAGATGTCCCATCGATCGACCGAAGGATAAGGAAATCGATCGACATACTCCAGAACCTGTCGATCGATATTCTGTTATCACACGCCGAGTGTAACTTTCCAAGATAGATGTTGCACGACTTAATGCACTCCGAGAGCAATCTAAGCCTCCCAGAAACCCACCAACCGCCATCATGAAGAAGCCCACGGATACCATTGATCCAATGGAGATAGAAAAGGAAAAAAGATGGCAGAGTTCTTAGAAAAAGGAAAGAGAAGGTTCCTAAACACCTTAAAAGAGGAGTTAATGAGAAGGAGTTGGAAAGTTTCACACAGAGAAACCCTTTGAAGAAGCCTACTTTTCACACAGATCGTGGATGTTTTTTTCAGAGAAACCAAGAAAACAGAAGAAGACATCAAGAGGATGTTCAACCAAGTCAGAGAAAGTATGAAGAAGAGGATTAAACTTGAGAAGAAGGGTGATCCAGAGAAGTTCATTGTTCCTTGCTCAGTCCATGGGATCAACTTCCCATGTGCCCTATGTGACACAGGATATGGAGTTAGCATCCTACCCAAGGTGATAGCAGACCATCTAGGTCTGAAGATAGAGCCTACTGAAGAGTCGTTCATCTTTGTGGATTGTTCTCAGCAGAACTCTGGAGGAATTGTGAGAAACCTTGAGGTTACCATAGGAGAAGCCCTAATACCAGTAGACTTCCATGTCTTGGACGTCAAGGTAACCCTACCTACTTCTTTGCTACTTGGAAGAGCCTTCCTAGCCACAGTTGGAGCGGTCTGCAACCTTCAGACAAACAAACTGTGCATAACCCTAATCAATCCTACGGTCTACTATGATCCGGTACGAGTCATCAAGGTTCCTAAGAAGATCCAAGACGGCTCAGATCTCGTAGCTGTTTGCTATTGTGGAGATGAATACGATTCACAAGACGCATACGAGACGGAGTCCGCAGAATCGATCGATAGCAGCACTGTCTCATCGATCAACTCTGGTGAACTGACATCGATCGACAGTCACACATGGTCATCGATCGATTCACTATTCAACCAGATCGAAGAGGAGTTTCCAGATGGTGACTTCGAAGTAAACGAGTGGGAGAACGACCATTACATCCCACCACATGCTGCAAATACTACTCACATTGAGGAGTATACTGATGATTACGAGTAGGAGAAAGCTATAGAGTGTTATAACCTTCCAGAAGATGAAGATCGACTTCTCCACCACAACCTCAGAATCAACACATCGATCGACAGGGCCTTCTCCCCATCGATCGATACTACTTGCCTCGCATCATTCGACAACACAGTCAACAACAAGCGAGACGGAGACTACTCAATCGGGAGCTGGGCAAGTGATTACCAGCAAGAGAGCTTTGCAGTCGAGACCGCAACGCCAACATACATCACCCGACCCGAGGAAGTCTCAATCGATCGACATGGCACCAACACAATCGATCGATAGGCCTGAACGACCATCGACCGATTCCATTCCTGTGTCATCGACCGATAGATGCATCAAACCATCCCAGGTAACAAATTCAAATGTACTTGATTTCGTAATCTAATCCCGATGAGTTTGGTATTTTCAGGATTCAAAAGGCTTTGCATGCTCAATGGATGGACGAACACTCCACATATCCAGAGGACATTCAGACGCCCTACAGCTTAGCCAACGGATCCCAAAACCTATTCCAGCAGCAACGCTACGGACCAGACCACCATCATAAGCACCAGGAGGCAGACACAACAACCGAGCCAAAGGAAGCTGAGGATAATCATCTCAACACGAAGGACCCAGATTTTCAAAGGAAATCAATCGATACTGAGTCGATGACATCGATCGATAGGTGTCCCTGAATTCAGAAAGAGAGCCTTCGATATGGAGTTCAAAATTCTTTGGGAGCAGAGATAAGTATGGGGTCTATAGAGACGAAAGGGTTTGCTAGAGGAATAGATGGTGATGTCATCAGAGTATCTAAAGACGACATCAAGAAACTGCTTCAAAGGACTTCAATGGACGAGCACTCTTACATCTGTTTACCAGAGCACGCTAGTTCTTTTACAAGAAGAGAATTGGTGCAAGAAATCTACACCAAAGACGAGATCAATGAGATGTTCACTGGTCTACTTGGAGAACGAAAGGGAAAAGCTCTCCATGGAAAAGAGTTTAGAAGATGCCACAGACAAGCTTCGCAGTGAGATGAACTGGATGTTCAGTGCAGACCAGGCATTACTCAAGAAGGTTAAACGTCTTGAGCTGGAACTTGAAGATCTTCGCAACGCACAGAACCATAGCCAGAAAAGTTCAATATCGACCGACGGAGTTAAACCCACATCGATCGATATGAAGCCTGCACCATCGACCACCTACTCAAAACATGAGGTCGACGCGGTTCTTGGAGATATCCGAAGGAACTGAAGAAAGCAGTAAGCTCATTTCAGCAGCAAACTCACCAAGACCTGTGAACCTATCTTTCACAACCTAGGGGATCTAAGCATCTGCACCGAAGAGATGAAGAGATCTATCCGCCTTATCAATGAGGCGCATGCAGATATGAACCCGGCGGCACCTTGCAATCCTTTGGAGGATTGACTCGCCGAGCAGCTGAGAGGAAACTTGCTGATATACACTTCTTAGTAGACAAAGAAGTGGAGGAACTCGCACTACGCATGGATACTATGCAGCGAGGCTGAGAAGTTCCAACGCCAACTCGATTATCAGGCTAAATCAATCGCGATCGATCGATGAACTCAACCTCACGCCGATCGATAAGCGACTGACTGAAATCGACGGCCAAATGAAGCTCTTTGCCGAGAAGACGAGAATCTGCAGAGCAAAATCGACCGATGAACAACATGTTGCATCGATCGATATACAAACTTCAGAAATCTGCACCAGAGCTGATAAGTTAGCTGATGAAGTCTACACGGCAATCACAAGCGGATGATTCACAAGACAGACGCCTAGAGCAGACGATTTCCCGCTAATCAACGAGGTTGGCGGCATGGAATCTAGCATAGAAGGGATGCAGAAAGAAATCAAAGCCATTCAGAGGCAGCATGAGCAGACCTCCACCCTTAGCATCGATCGACAGAAGAACCAGCGATCGATCGACGGAACTCAACAGCCATCGACCGACAATTTAACAAAGGAATCGATCGATACCAGCTCCATCCATGACAAAATGATCCAACGCTTTGATTTAATGCAAGCGGAGCTCAGTGATCTTTCAGAATATGCCTACAGAAATTAGGATGGCACGAGCTCAGCATTGAAAGTCATGAAGAAAGGATTCAAAGGATCAATGATGAGTTGATTGAGATAAAGAAGAAACCAACCAGAGAATATGAAGCCACAAGAAGCCTATTTGACGATGGTTCGGTGAGAAGAAGGATACAGAGGATACTTGTTTCCCAACAAGTACCTGACTTCATCTCAGTAGCTCATTCCATCCAAAGTCAAGCTAGATGACTATAATCAAAGCTTGAGTGGGAGGCAACCCACTGTTAGGTAATTTTTCATTTCGTTTTATCTTTAGGATTTTATTTTTCAGATTTGTTTTTCTTTGCGTTACGATTAGACGATTACCACTGAAATCGATCGATATGAACCAAATAACGATTACGAATTTCACCATCGATCGATACGCATCACGGTCAGGTATATCGCTTCTAACTTTTTGATATCAGTGTATTTATTGTTGCCTATGCCTTCACTGTGGTTATACACCGAGGACAGTGTATGATTTAAGTCCTGGGGATGATTAATGATGCTGTTTACCTTTTGATTTCATCTAAAAATGTTTTCAAAATGGTTTTATTGAGTCAAGAAAGGATAATGATAATTTAAATTTTCACTTTTATCTAACCAATCTTTTAGGCACCATTATTAGATTTGTTGATGCAGAATGTACTATAGATGCTAAAATTGATCACCTATCAACTATGACAACGCTTTCATTGATTGTCTGAGGAACCAAAGCTGATTTCCAACCTAACCTGACATTCTCTACTTGTCTTGGGGCTTGGTATACATGGGATCGATGCTTCAAACAAGTCTGGAAGGTAAAGCCTTGTGTAGATAGTTTTATCACCCTCTCTATCATTTTGAATTTAGATTTAATTTATTTCAGTTTTTATTCAAAAAAAAAATTCAAAATTAGCTTAAATATATGTTCTAGGACTAGTTAGTTATTACTTAGGAAAGAATTTAACAGGACTTGGCGGTTACCTCCCTGACTTGATTCATAAGAGTTCTATAAGTAAAGGATTCAACAGACTTGGTGGTTACCCCTTTCAAGACTTGCTTCGCAATGAATCCTAGGATATAGTCAAAAGAAGTGAACATGACTTGGTGGCTGCAACCATTAAGGCTTGATTCATGGAAGTCCAATCTTGGTCAATGTCTTGCAAATGAAAGCAGACTTGACTAGTAGAGAAATAATAGAGAGAGAGGATATGAACTAATTTTACCTGCAGGTCGAGATACTTGTTTGAGCAACCTTGCATGCTGTGATCGATACTCCCAAGGTAAAGCCTGCACTTTTATTTTTATGTACAGAAATGAAATCAGTAGAGGGGTTAGTCAGACATGATTGCTAAGTTGTTGGCTAGATGATCAAGGTTGTTTGATTAGGATATTGCATAATGTGCTTCTGTGTTGACAGATTCTTAGATGTGGTTTGCAATAAATTAGAGGTTATGATTCTATGTCTGAATTTGATTTAGTCTCTGCTTTTTAAAACCTCTTTCATAAAATCTGCCTGTGTGTTTGCTTGAGGACAAGAAAAATGTTAAGTCTGGGCGAGTTGATATACCATGGTTGTTACCCGTTTTTACCCATGGTATATAAGTGTTTTTACTACTATTATCTATGTTTTGGAGTCTATTAGGTATGTTTTCAGGTTCAGGAGCATTTTGAAGAAAAGTGATGTTTTAGGTGCCTTTTTGGAGTTTAAAGAAGAGTTCACCCGTGATCAAGACCAGAGACACCAGAGTTACACATCGATGGATGCACACTCGTGCTATCGACCATTAGCACAAAGACGATACATTGAGATCATAATCGATCGAATGTAACTGTACTATCGATCGATATCGGTGGCAGAAAGACAAGTTGGACCTCCGAACTTGAAGCCCAAGACATCACATTTTACAATATTGCCCCGACGAATTTTTTAACCTAATGAACTTATATTTATATGTGCCAAAGTGTTTTGGCACAAACAAGCTTTTCCCACCACCTTTTACCTCCATCTTCTTCTACTCATTTCTTTTACTGTTTTCATTACTTTGCAAGTTCTCAATAAAGTTATATTCAGTTTTTTATTTGTTCTTCTTAACAAAGGTTATAGGATTCTAGATCTAGGAGAGATCCAAAGATATTTGTGATTGAAACCTAAGTGTTCACCCTCCAATAGATCTATGAACTCCTATTATTACCTTTGTTGCTATGAACTACTTGGCCATGTCTGAGTAGATTCATTTGTTAGATTTAGGGTTTAAATAGATATGAGGGATTAGCCCCAGCCTATATTTGCTATAGTTGTGATATTTATTGTTAGGATTTTCACTAATGCTTTTCTAGCTTAGCTACCTAGAACATGAACTTGGGTTGTATTATTCATTACATACAATTCTGACAACATCATAAACATGCTAAACTCTTTGAGATATGCTAAAGCTGATCTAAGATCATGGTGAGAATTGTATCAACTCGCACATAATGCTTGCTTAGAGCATATCGATCGATATTCCTTGAGTAATCGACGACGTATAGGGGTGTATCGGTCGATATTCCTATCGAAACATCGATCGATATCATTGGCTATACAGCTGACCGCGAACACCATTTAGCATCTAAGTAATAGATGGTCTATAATGAGCTGACGATGGATTCATTTAATAGTGTTGAACTCGACATATCATGCAAGGAACTTGTTAGCATTTATAGTATTTATAATCCTGAATTCTAATATACCCAATCTAACTACTTTTTCTTTATTGTCTTAAACCAAAATCAACTGAGTAATCTTACCATTACTCAGCAATCCTGCAATTTACTTTAAACCATTTTCAACCTAGCATAGTCACTAAGATTTCATATTATTTGTACACTGATCTCTCAGGATTTGATCCCTAAGTACTACAACTGAACCTCTTATTTGAGAGAGTAAAGTCACCCTTAGGTAATTTGAGTGATATCATGTCCCTGGTTCTGGTCTCACCAGATTGATTACCTCATCCACAGCCAAAATTATTTCACCATGTCCACGCCCCTTAAATCTCCCATCACGGCTGTGATTGAACATGATTAGCCTCTTTATCAGCTGCCAGTAATGCATGGGCTTCATGGTGTGGATCCCGAGGTCTGTTCATCATCAGTAACTCATTGTTTTCAGCAAGTAATAAGCATGAAATCAGACTTGCATATGTCTTGAATTTTTGACGGTACTGTTGCTGAAGCAACATTATTGCTTGTGGAAGGTGGAAAATATTTTCTCAAGCATTTCCTCTTCTATGATATCCTCACCACACAGTTTAAGTTTAGAAACGATCTTAAACATTTCTGAGTTGTATTGATCCACAGACTTAAAGTCTTGGATCCTGAGGTTTTTCCATTCGTTCAGCCTTTGGTAACATGATCGCCTTTTGATGATCGTATCTATGTTTCAATGCATTCCAAAGGTCTAGAGGATTCTCAATGGTTAAGTACTGATCTTTGAGACTCTCAATCAGATGATGGCATAATTAAATATTGCCCCATAATGATCTTTTCGTTAGCACTGTTATTCTCGTAATACAATCAGACCCTTGGATTTTAGGATCTTTGTATCAAGAGCCCATTGTAAGTAATTGTCTCCGAGACATTTAGGCAGTATAATCCAGGTTATTGATTTTCGACATCTGAAATCATATATATATATATATATATATATACTTTTAGAAAATTTATATCTTTATATCAATACTCTATGGCACACGATCAGAAAAACAAATTTCTAAAAGTATATATGATGCAAAACAAGGTTATAATGCATTAGGTCACACCGACCATACTGGATAAAGCCACACGGCTATAATAAAATCAATCCAGCGCTTACTCCTATGTAGTCATCGCATCGATAAACACGAGGCATCATCGATCGATACGGCAATGGTAGGTCAATCGATAACCTATTGATCAAACATGAATGCAATATAAGCCACACGGCTACTGATATGGACAATTGGATTCTATATGATTTTATTGCCACCGGATTTTAAAACACCTTAGCAATCACAATTTCTAAGTGATTTATGAAACAAGAAACATCAAACAATTTTAGTTAATCAAAACAACAAATTTCGGATTAGATCCTAACAATTTGTTTCTAGGTGATTCAAAATTTGGATTTAAATAATCAAGCAATCATTATCAGGATTTTATAATTAATAATCAATCGATTAAGACATCATCGATCGACACGTGCAATGGCAAGTCGATCGATATTCCAGACAGAGAAGCCCAAACTTTTAACCTCAATTAAAATCAAGCAAGCAATCAATCAATAGATTCGATTTTTAAGGTTTTGAATTGTTCCATGCATGGCATGCGGATTGCATCCATGCGGTTTAGGGTTTTAGGTTGATCAATAGATCAAGGAGGGTTAAGCACACGATTTGATAATTAGATCATGGGTTTGAGATTCAAAACCATTATGGTTTCGATTTTAATTGTTAAAACAATCTCAATATGGAATCAGGAATATAGTATGTGCTTCTAGCAACCTAACAACCGTTTGATCTATCAACCTAAACAGAGAACAATCTAAACCAAAACCTAGTTCCACAAATTAGGGTTTCTATTATCCTAGATTGGTTCATCAAAATTTTAATGGTTCAAGACTTTATCAATCAATCGGATTCATTATGGGTTCTCAATTACCGCTTTGAATTACCTTAACCTCAATTAGGGTTGAATCGACCACCGAGAGAAGGAGATCACGAGCTGGTACCGGCCGCAAGAATGGAAGATCCTTGGTTGGATTGCTATCAGACGAAAGAGCTGGTAATGGCAGCGGCTGTGCTATCGGACTGGAACTGCTCGGATGGATGCAAGTCGATCGATGTGGAGGAAACTGTTGCTTGTATCGACGATGTGATGACTGATGGTCGATCGATTTTGGATGAGTAGGATCGATCGATGTATCGGTATTGGTAAGTCGGATGGATCTCGATCTAGGGTTTATGGGATGATCTCGAACCATAAAAGGAAATTAGGGTTAGGGTTTATGAGAAAGTAGTTGGCGGCTTGATTAGGGTTTAGAGGTGGTCGATTTTCAGCTAGGGTTTTTAGAGAACAACTCGTGCTGATAACGTGTTGTGAATCAGTGAGAAAACTTATGTATTCCATAGCCTAAAGGCTCCATATATATACAAGGTTTAGATCGTCATAAATAGACCGTCATAAGATAAATGGGAAACTAACAATTCCTAGTCTAACTAGGAAAAGGTAAATACAAATATGGAAAAGTATAAAGTTGATAAGTAAAAGGAAAACATAGTATGACCGTCTCTTCCTTCCTCATGTGGTTATGGGCTGTCCACCATATATGATTTATAACACTACAATTTGATAACCACGTAACTTCACTGAGATAAAATCTGTCATACGTCCAGGATTAAAAATTATTTGTAAACATGTTAGTAAATTGAGAACACTTCAATGTAAAGATATATATTAGTTTAAACAATCATGACCAGATTCTATGACAAGTGACTTTGAAATCAATATGAGAAATATCTTTAATGTACATGGCATCTTCATATACTGTTCTATCAGTATCTATGGTGGATATAGTGTTTTAACAATATTAGTTAGTGTTGTGTATATAGTGTACTTATTTATTTTGTTCATCGCCGTATTTACACATTCAATTCCTACACTATTGGGACACATTATATTCTTCTGGTTCAATATTATACCGGTCCAGTCATCTTTTTATTTTTATTTTTTTGACCATTGTCCGGTAATTATTAATGAGCCACGTCCAAGGTTGACAAAAAACCGCACCCAACTAAATATATATATTTTAGAAA
>CM028244.1:32018845-32239500 GCA_016432835.1 Brassica nigra
TTCCGTAGCCTTGATTGTACCAAACTCACGAGGGTTGATCCAACAAGCTAAGATGGGATCAGACCGAGCACAACGGACCGGAGACAGACGAGGGCGTGGACCGGCGCCAGACCAGGGTGCCGCCGGGCGCCAGGCCGCCTGCGTGACGGTGCCGCCGGCGAAGGCCCCGCCCTGGTCGCCAGCCGCCAGGTCGGGTGCCGCTGGCGCCAGGCTGCCCGCCGCTGGCCGCCAGTTGTGCCGCCAGGCGCCGCCCGCGACGGTGCCGCCGGCCAGGCCGCCGGGCGCCAGGCCGCCCGCTGCCGCTCCAGGTCGCCCAGGCTCCGCCGCCGGCGCCAGGCGGGTGTTGCCGCCAGGCCGGTTCCGCTGGCGCCCGCCCGCCCGCGGTCCGCTGCGCGGGCGCCAGGCGGTGCGGTGCCGGGCGCCAGGCGGATTTGGTGCCGGGCGCCAGGCCGCCCGCTGACGGTGCCGGGCGCCAGGCCGCCCGCTGCGGATTTCGGCCGCCGCCAGGCCGGGTTCTCAGCATTCTCAGCATAATCATCCTGCTTCCTAAACAAAGAAAAACGATACAAGCCTTCGAAAGAAAGATTAACCCGCTTTCAATAAAAAAGAAGGAGTAGGTAAGTATACTATACTCGATATTTCCATCCTGGAAAACTTTTGCTTCAGCATCAAGACAACGCTTTGACAAAGCAAACTCTCGCAGCAATAAGATTCGCCTAAAACGCTTAGCGCATAGCCCAACCGCTACAAACATAGTCTTGAAAACTCTACGCCGCTCTCGCCGGAAACTCGCGACTAGAAATGTGTACCAACGCCAGACTAATAGCACGACGGTGAACTACTTAAAATAACGAAATAACCTTCGTAAAACTCCATGAGTAATTCAAGCAACTTTCGTCCAAAGGTCGAAATCATAGCGAAACATCTCCCGGTAATCCACGGAAACATCGCTACTTTGAAAATCTGTGATTTTCATCTCCATGAAACCGGTCATCCATTACTTTCGATAACAAGAACATTTTAAACAAAACAGCCTATGGAAAACATGATCGGTCTCATGCAAAACGACTTTGCAGTATGCAAAAGTGAATGAGGAAAACATAACCGCGGGTCGCAAATATCGCAAATAATTTGTGAGAAACACTCTCCAGCTTACCTTTACTAAAACCCTCTTACATCACTTTTACTTAAAAATCCTCTGTATGGTCGAAATAATTCATACAAAGCAACTTTCGTGAAATAAACATAATGGGTCCAACGGGTAACTGTCATAGACAGTTTTGCTCCACAAGGTTTCTGACTCGCCACTCCCCGCCGCTACGTCCGAAAGCAGAAATAATCACGCAGGCTAACCCGCACGCGTCCTGCGCCGATCCCTTTAAACTTTGTCCCCCCCGGATAAAATGAAACGATTTTCATGCGACGGAAAAAAAATTTATACGAACAATTCATCGTATAACTGAGACCTAAAGTGGAAGATCGTTTCTAAAAGCCATCAGCCATAACTCAGAAAACTCCGCTATGCTTGGCATGTCTATCTCGCAAACGCTATTTGGCCCTCAGCCAACTACTCCTCCGAAGCCCGGACCTGAATTCGCATCCCCATTAACGCATAATCGAAACCAACATGACCTTAATAAGGGTAATGGTCTGATCATTTACCAACAACTTCCTTGGCTATACGGCTGAATCTAGCCTCCATGCCAATCCAAAACTACTGAGCGACCACTGCTCCAATCGCTTAACGGCTAAAACAACAATCCACATTTGTTCATAGAACGCCAAGTGACTATTACGCAAGCAATTTGTCGATAACCCAGAATCGAAAATCATAACGATAAACTCTTCATACCAAAACTCAGTCCTAACAACCATATGGTTAATGGAAGATTTAACCTTATCATCAATCGATTAAGTTCTATATACCGAACACGGCATGAAAAGAAACACTCGTGAAAAGGCTCCAAGAGTTATAATGAAGTCATCCTTAAAATATTCAAACAAATCCCGAAGGCCAACACTTCACGGCACAGTGAATGTAGACGCTTCTCCCTGGTCAAATTTACGACCCCTTGGTCCTGCGTCCAAACTGAAACAACAGTTTCTGGCTACGAACATTCGCAAAACATCCCCAAGCCCGCGAACATTTCAACCACGAAATGCGGCACAAGGAAAACTCGACCTTCAGCACTGCGAGACGTTGCTAACGCCAAGAACATTCTTTTCTCAAAACGCTCCAGACGAATCCTCGCCTCTAGAACTCAAAACATACAAACACACCTCTAAACGGTAAAATGCCTCTAAAATGGCATCATTTCTTTGTTGCTGATCACAACAAACGAACCCTAACTTCCTAAACAGACATCAGCCGCTTTCGAAAGGATAGGCTCTCTTACATCCGACAGGATAACATAGCTATACAAGAAGTCCAAAATTTTGGTTAGCTCTTCCAAATGGAAGTAGCTCGATTCGCACTCCAGACAAATCATATAAGCCGATAACAATTCATGGATTTTAAAACGGTACGAGTCAGGTTAAAATCGCAAACATGCAAAACGAAAGCCGACTTGTCATCGCAAAGCCTCAGTCCGAGAGTAAACCTAGGTCTTGTCCTAAACCCAGCCACGCTGGATCTTGACATCTCATAGACATAGTATCAGTACCATAACGAGATCCCAAAACTTGTCTCTTCGCTTAAGTCTATTCGCTTCACGAACCTTCACAGAATCAGTAAACCGCTAAAAATCTCGCTTTGTACAATCGATGGATACAGTGATCATCGAGGGTTAATAATGAGACGAAAACTCATATCCTCTCCTCTAACTTCAAAACGGAAGTTCTCTCAATTTATAAAACCACGATTTTATAAATTTGAGCAAAATATTTTAAAAGCCTTTAAAAAGGAGCAGGATTCAAGCCCAACGCCAGTCCTGAAAGATACATCATGGCCTCACAACGCCAGAACAAAACATAATACCATCAACAGCTACATGCTCGAAAGTCTCTCACGACAAATAACCAGACCATAAAAGTCTCGCTGGAAAACAGATCACAAGGGTCTTAAACTCCAAAACAAACTACGAAGGCTTGATCCCTTCGACATGGGTACGAGGGCAGCATTCGAAAGGCGCAGCCCCAATCTTACCATTTTCAACGGAGCCTTTCAACCATTAATTCCGCCTATCTTACCTGATATGTCTTACCGCCGCAAGAACATCTTGAAGGTTCTAAAGAGCTGGGGCTAACTGTTGGGGTCAAAATCGTCACGAAGGAATCAACGACTGAAAGTCTCGAAAGTATTTCTCAAACAAAAGTTTCGATGATTTGAAAAGAAGTCATAAGAGATTTTCTCAAATTAGAATATCCACTCTCTGTTGGGGTCGATGACGGTTCTCTCAAATCAACGGCTAAGATCATTTCGCCTACGGACTTTCCGCAAAACAATCAACAAAGGTTGATCGAAAAGAACGACGCTAATTAAGGCCCCCGCCCGCCAGCACGCCTAACTTGGCTCTGGGCCGGCGCCGAAGCTCGCCTGCTGGTCCGGCGCCGGCTGAAGCTCGCCTGCTGGTCCCGGAGCCGCGCCAGCTCGCCCATGCTTGTTTGCGCCAGCGCCAGCTCGCCTGCTGGTCCCGGGCCGGGCGCGAAGCTCATCCGTCCTGGCCCGGGTTCCGCGCCCAGCCTATTCCCAGCCCGTCCGATTGATCGCGACGTGGCTTCCGTGAAGTCGTAACACCTTTGTTACGGACCTAATTTTCCTCGGTTCGCCTCGATTGAGTTATCCTCGAAGTTTTACGACTAGAGCTAGGAAGGTTGGTTCTTCCGCAGTGTATCGTAAAACAAGGACGATCGACTCAACATCGATTCTTTAGGCTATACGGTTTATTTTGTGGAAGAGATAATCTTCCGAAATCGTATGAACGCTCGAGGGCTTAAAACGGTCCACGGACTCACTTGATTTTGGAGATCCAAGCCCAATAGAGTTATGACGATTTATCCTAACTCACGGAAGTAGGATAAATGCTAAGTTTCTGTGGATAAATGTCAACTCGAGGATAACTACGAATATCGATGGAAAATGGAATATTTCCAAAAGAGATAAACTTGGGCCCAAAGGCGAAAGGGTAAACGGGCCACCGACCTAAAACGACTATATAAGGAGGGCTGGAGCAGAAGAGAAAGGGATCCAAAATCCGAGAATCTAGACTTAGAGAACTCCCGCTAGCTTGGAAAACTTAGAACTTAGGTGGTTAGGCTAGCGAGGCAGGACTTAGAACGCCTGGGCCTCTTGTTCTAGTTTTATCTTCTCCGTAGACCTCTGTTCATCTCGAAGGATCTAACAATTCTTTAACTTCAGAGTTCGCACATAGAAACCCTAGCGCTATCTTCGACATGCCTGTTTCTATGACAAACGCTTCATACTAGACTAACTCGCCCAGGCAGTTCGACTTTGTTCAATTCTTTCTAACTGAACTACGTCCGACTTGATCCTCGAAAGGGTACGTGAGGGCAGCCTTTCTTAAGGTCCAGTCCCAAATCTTAACAAAACATTTTCCGCATTTATTTGGTCACTTGTCGCTGGCTGTCGTAGAACGGACCTCAAGGAAAGTAGGGTTTTCCATACTTTCCTCCATCATTATTCATTAAAATCGACGGTGTGAATTTGGTTCCCACAAGACTCAGGTGATTCAGACAGAGAGGCTGTTAAGAAGCAGGAAGCCTTAGGAAAAGGGATTGAGAAGAAGCAACAGGCCACAACGTCAATGCTATCATAGAAGATGATTTTGGAGAGTGGTGAAGCATGAGAAGCTGCAAGAGGGAGACTTCCAGATCGAAAAGTATGGACACGGATCGATCGATGTCCGACATGAACATCGATCGATGTACGAAAATCCACTCGACGAAGTGCAACGCTGTGAAGATACTTACTCACAGGAGTTCGCAGCAAAGCACCCACATCCGCCCAGCCCTTACAACATCGACCGACTGGACAGATGTCCCATCGATCGACCGAAGGATAAGGAAATCGATCGACATACTCGAACCGCCGATCGATATCCGCACCGAGTGTAACTTTCCAAGATAGATGTTGCACGACTTAATGCACTCCGAGCAATCTAAGCCTCCCAGAAACCCACCAACCGCCATCATGAAGAAGCCCACGGATACCATTGATCCAATGGAGATAGAAAAGGAAAAAGATGGCAGAGTTCTTAGAAAAAGGAAAGAGAAGGTTCCTAAACACCTTAAAAGAGGAGTTAATGAGAAGGAGTTGGAAAGTTTCACACAGAGAAACCCTTTGAAGAAGCCTACTTTTCACACAGATCGTGGATGTTTTTTCAGAGAAACCAAGAAAACGAAGAAGACATCAAGAGGATGTTCAACCAAGTCAGAGAAAGTATGAAGAAGAGGATTAAACTTGAGAAGAAGGGTGATCCAGAGAAGTTCATTGTTCCTTGCTCAGTCCATGGGATCAACTTCCCATGTGCCCTATGTGACACAGGATATGGAGTTAGCATCCTACCCAAGGTGATAGCAGACCATCTAGGTCTGAAGATAGAGCCCATCAAGAGTCGCTCATCTTTGTGGATTGTTCTCAGCAGAACTCGAGGAATTGTGAGAAACCTTGAGGTTACCATAGGAGAAGCCCTAATACCAGTAGAATTCCATGTCTTGGACGTCAAGGTAACCCTACCTACTTCTTTGCTACTTGGAAAGCCTTCCTAGCCACAGTTGGAGCGGTCTGCAACCTTCGACAAACAAACTGCATAACCCTAATCAATCCTACGGTCTACTATGATCCGGTACGAGTCATCAAGGTTCCTAAGAAGATCCAAGACGGCTCAGATCTCGTAGCTGTTTGCTATTGTGGAGATGAATACGATTCACAAGACGCATACGAGACGGAGTCCGCAGAATCGATCGATAGCAGCACTGTCTCATCGATCAACTCTGGTGAACTGACATCGATCGACAGTCACACATGGTCATCGATCGATTCACTATTCAACCAGATCGAAGAGGAGTTTCCAGATGGTGACTTCGAAGTAAACGAGTGGGAGAACGACCATTACATCCCACCACATGCTGCAAATACTACTCACATTGAGGAGTATACTGATGATTACGAGTAGGAGAAAGCTATAGAGTGTTATAACCTTCCAGAAGATGAAGATCGACTTCTCCACCACAACCTCAGAATCAACACATCGATCGACAGGGCCTTCTCCCCATCGATCGATACTACTTGCCTCGCATCATTCGACAACACAGTCAACAACAAGCGAGACGGAGACTACTCAATCGGGAGCTGGGCAAGTGATTACCAGCAAGAGAGCTTTGCAGTCGAGACCGCAACGCCAACATACATCACCCGACCCGAGGAAGTCTCAATCGATCGACATGGCACCAACACAATCGATCGATAGGCCTGAACGACCATCGACCGATTCCATTCCTGTGTCATCGACCGATAGATGCATCAAACCATCCCAGGTAACAAATTCAAATGTACTTGATTTCGGTAATCTAATCCCGGATGAGTTTGGTATTTTCAGGGATTCAAAAGGCTTTGCATGCTCAATGGATGGACGAACACTCCACATATCCAGAGAGGACATTCCAGACGTCCTACAGTTAGCCAACGGATCCCAAAACCTATTCCAGCAGCAACGCTACGGACCAGACCACCATCATAAGCACCAGGAGGCAGACACAACAACCGAGCCAAAGGAAGCTGAGGATAATCATCTCAACACGAAGGACCCAGATTTTCAAAGGAAATCAATCGATACTGAGTCGATGACATCGATCGATAGGTGTCCTGAATTCAGAAAGAGAGCCTTTCGATATGGAGTTCGAAAATTCTTTTGGGAGCAGCGAGATAAGTATGGGGTCTATAGAGACGAGAAAGGGTTTGCTAGAGGAATAGATGGTGATGTCATCAGAGTATCTAAAGACGACATCAAGAAACTGCTTCAAAGGACTTCAATGGACGAGCACTCTTACATCTGTTTACCAGAGCACGCTAGTTCTTTTACAAGAAGAGAATTGGTGCAAGAAATCTACACCAAAGACGAGATCAATGAGATGTTCACTGGTCTACTTGGAGAACGAAAGTGGGAAAAGCTCTCCATGGAAAAGAGTTTAGAAGATGCCACAGACAAGCTTCGCAGTGAGATGAACTGGATGTTCAGTGCAGACCAGGCATTACTCAAGAAGGTTAAACGTCTTGAGCTGGAACTTGAAGATCTTCGCGCACGAACCATAGCCAGAAAAGTTCAATATCGACCGACGGAGTTAAACCCACATCGATCGATATGAAGCCTGCACCATCGACCACCTACTCAAAACATGAGGTCGACGTGTCTCTTGGAGATATCTGGAAGGAACTGAAGAAAGCAGAAGCTCATTTCAGCAGCAAACTCACCAAGACCTGTGAACCTATCTTTCACAACCTAGGGGATCTAAGCATCTGCACCGAAGAGATGAAGAGATCTATCCGCCTTATCAATGAGGCGCATGCAGATATGAACCCGCCGGCACCTTGCAATCCTTTTGGAGGATTGACTCGTCTGAGAGCAGCTGAGAGGAAACTTGCTGATATACACTTCTTAGTAGACAAAGAAGTGGAGGAACTCGCACTACGCATGGATACTATGCAGCAGGAGGCTGAGAAGTTCCAACGTCAACTCGATTATCAGGCTAAATCAATCGCATCGATCGATGAACTCAACCTCACGTCGATCGATAAGCGACTGACTGAAATCGACGGCCAAATGAAGCTCTTTGCCGAGAAGATTCACGAGAATCTGCAGAAGCAAAAATCGACCGATGAACAACATGTTGCATCGATCGATATACAAACTTCAGAAATCTGCACCAGAGCTGACTTGGATAAGTTAGCTGATGAAGTCTACACGGCAATCACAAGCGTGGATGATTCACAAGACAGACGTCTAGAGCAGACGTATTTCCCGCTAATCAACGAGGTTGGCGGCATGGAATCTAGCATAGAAGGGATGCAGAAAGAAATCAAAGCCATTCAGAGGCAGCTTGCGAGCAGACCTCCACCCTTAGCATCGATCGACAGAAGAACCAGCGCATCGATCGACGGAACTCAACAGCCATCGACCGACAATTTAACAAAGGAATCGATTGATACCAGCTCCATCCATGACAAAATGATCCAACGCCTTGATTTAATGCAAGCGGAGCTCAGTGATCTTTCAGAATATGCCTACGAGAAATTAGGATGGCACGAGCTCAGCATTGAAAGTCATGAAGAAAGGATTCAAAGGATCAATGATGAGTTGATTGAGATAAAGAAGAAACCAACCAGAGAATATGAAGCCACAAGAAGCCTATTTGACGCATGGTTCGGTGAGAAGAAGGATACAGAGGATACTTGTTTCCCAACAAGTACCTGGACTTCATCTCAGTAGCTCATTCCATCCAAAGTCAAGCTAGATGACTATAATCAAAGCGCTGAGTGGGAGGCAACCCACTGTTAGGTAATTTTCATTTCGTTTTATCTTTAGGATTTTTTTTTTTTATTTGTTTTCTTTGCAGTTACGATTAGGCGATTACCACTGAAATCGACCGATATGAACCAAATAAAAGCGTCGGCGACTCACCATCGATCGATCGCATCACGGTCAGGTATATCGCTCTAACTTTTTGATATCAGTGTATTTATTGTTGCCTATGCCTTCACCGACTGGTTATACACGAGGACAGTGTATGATTTAAGTCTGGGGATGATTAATGATGCTGTTTACCTTTTGATTTCATCTAAAAATGTTTTCAAAATGGTTTTATTGAGTCAAGAAAGGGATAATGATAATTTAAATTTTCACTTTTATCTAACCAATCTTTTAGGCACCATTATTAGATTTGTTGATGCAGAATGTACTATAGATGCTAAAATTGATCACCTATCAACTATGACAACGCTTTCATTGATTGTCGGAGGAACCAAAGCTGATTTCCAACCTAACCTGACATTCTCTACTTGTCTTGGGGCTTGGTATACATGGGATCAGATGCTTCAAACAAGTCTGGAAGGTAAAGCCTTGTGTAGATAGTTTTATCACCTCTCTCTATCATTTTGAATTTAGATTTAATTTTATTTCAGTTTTTTATTCAGTTAAAAAAAAAAATTCAAAAATTAGCTTAAATATATGTTCTAGGACTAGTTAGTTATTACTTAGGAAAGAATTCGAACAGGACTTGGCGGTTACCTCCCTCAAGACTTGATTCATAAGAGTTCTATAAGTAAAGGATTCGAACAGGACTTGGTGGTTACCCCTTTCAAGACTTGCATGAATGAATCTAGGATATAGGTCAAAAGAAGTGAACATGACTTGGTGGCTGCAACCATTAAGGCTTGATTCATGGAAGCCTGTCAATCTTGGTCAATGTCTTGCAAATGAAAGCAGACTTGACTAGTAGAGAAATAATAGAGAGAGAGGATATGAACTAATTTTACCTGCAGGTCGAGATACTTGTTTGAGCAACCTTGCATGCTGTGATCGATACTCCCAAGGTAAAGCCTGCACTTTTATTTTATGTACAGAAATGAAATCAGTAGAGGGTTAGTCAGACATGATTGCTAAGTTGTTGGCTAGATGATCAAGGTTGTTTGATTAGGATATTGCATAATGTGCTTCTGTGTTGACAGATTCTTAGATGTGGTTTGCAATAAATTAGAGGTTATGATTCTATGTCTGAATTTGATTTAGTCTCTGCTTTTTAAAACCTCTTTCATAAAATCTGCCTGTGTTTGCTTGAGGACAAGAAAAATGTTAAGTCAGGCGAGTTGATATACCATGGTTGTTACCCGGTTTTACCCATGGTATATAAGTGTTTTTACTACTATTATCTATGTTTTGGAGTCTATTAGGTATGTTTTCAGGTTCAGGAGCATTTTGAAGAAAAGTGATGTTTTAGGTGCCTTTTTGGAGTTTAAAGAAGAGTTCACCCGTGATCAAGACCAGAGGTCGACACCCAGAGTTACACATCGATGGATGCACACTCTGTGCTATCGATCGACACACATTAGCCGAAAGACGATACATTGAGATCATAATCGATCGATGTACACCCTGTACTATCGATCGATATCGAAGCGGCAGAAAGACAAGTTGGACCTGGCCGAACTTGAAGCCCAAGACATCACATTTTACAATATTGCCCCTGACGAATTTTTTTAACCTAATGAACTTATATTTATATGTGCCAAAGTGTTTTGGCACAAACAAGCTTTTTCCCACCACCTTTTTTACCTCCATCTTCTTCTACTCATTTCTTTTACTGTTTTCATTACTTTGCAAGTTCTCAATAAAGTTCTATTCAGTTCTTTATTTGTTCTTCTTAACAAAGGTTATAGGATTCTAGATCTAGAGGAGAGATCCAAAGATATTTGTGATTGAAACCTAAGTGTTCACCCTCCAATAGATCTATGAACTCCTATTATTACCTTGTTGCTATGAACTACTTGGCCATGTCTGAGTAGATTCATTTGTTAGATTTAGGGTTTAAATAGGATATGAGGGATTAGCCCCAGCCTATATTTGCTATAGTTGTGATATTTATTGTTAGGATTTTTCACTAATGCTTTTTCTAGCTTAGCTACCTAGAACATGAACTTGGGTTGTATTATTCATTACATACAATTCCTGACAACATCATAAACATGCTATGAAACTCTTGAGATATGCGAAAGCTGATCTAAGATCATGGTGAGAATTGTATCAACTCGCACATAATGCTTGCTTAGAGCCGTATCGATCGATATTCCTTTAGAGTAATCGATCGACGTAGCTAGAGGTGTATCGGTCGATATTCCTATCGAAACATCGATCGATACTGTCGGCTATACAGCTGACCGCAAACACCATTTAGCATCTAAGTAATAGATGGTCTAAATATTGCGAGAGCTGACGATGGATTCATTTAATAGTGTTGAACTCTGACATATCATGCAAGGAACTTGTTAGCATTTATAGTATTTATAATCCTGAATTCCTGAATACCTACCCTGAATCTAACTACTTTTCTTTATTGTCTTAAACCAAAACCTTTCAACTGAGTAATCTTACCATTACTCAGCAATCCTGCAATTTACTTTAAACCATTTTCAACCTAGCATAGTCACTAAGATTTCATATTATTTGTACACTAGATCTCTGTGGATTTGATCCCTAAGTACTACAACTGAACCTCTTATTTGAGAGAGTAAAGTCACTCCTTAGGTAATTTGAGTGATATCAAGCGTCCCTGGTTCTGGTCTCGACCAGATTGATTACCTCATCCACAGCCAAAATTATTTCGACCATGTCCACGTCCCTTAAATCTCCCACGCCCACGGCTGTGAGATTGAACATGATTAGCCTCTTTATCAGCGTCAGTGGCCGCATGGGCTTCAGGTAATGGTGTGGATCCTGGAGGTCTCATCTCACTGTTCATCATCAGTAACTCATTGTTTTCCTCAGCAAGTAATAAGCATGAAATCAGACTTGCATATGTCTTGAATTCTTTTGCACGGTACTGTTGCTGAAGCAACACATTGCTTGTGTGGAAGGTGGAAAATATTTTCTCAAGCATTTCCTCTTCTATGATATCCTCACCACACAGTTTAAGTTTAGAAACGATCTTAAACATTTCTGAGTTGTATTGATCCACAGACTTAAAGTCTTGGATCCTGAGGTTTTTCCATTCGTGTCTAGCCTTTGGTAACATGATCGTCTTTTGATGATCGTATCTATGTTTCAATGCATTCCAAAGGTCTAGAGGATTCTCAATGGTTAAGTACTGATCTTTGAGACTCTCAATCAGATGATGGCGAATAATTAATATTGCCCCATAATGATCTTTTTCGTTAGCACTGTTATTCTCGGTAATACAATCACCGAGACCCTTGGATTTTAGAAGGATCTTTGTATCAAGAGCCCATTGTAAGTAATTGTCTCCAGAGACATTTAGGGCAGTATAATCCAGGTTATTGATTTTCGACATCTGAAATCATATATATATATATATATATATATACTTTTAGAAAATTTATATCTTTATATCAATACTCTATGGCACACGCATCAGAAAAACAAATTTCTAAAAGTATATATGATGCAAACAATATGATCAAGGTTATAATGCATTAGGTCACACGACCATACTGGATAAAGCCACACGGCTATAATAAATCATCAATCCTAACGCTTGCTAGAGGCGCATCGATCGATACTCCTATAGAGTCATCGATCGATAAACACGAGGCATCATCGATCGATACGTGCAATGGTAGGTCAATCGATCGACCTATTGATCAAACATGAATGCAATATAAGCCACACGGCTACTGATATGGACAATTGGATTCTATATGATTTTATTGCCACCGGATTTTAAAACACCTTAGCAATCACAATTTCTAAGTGATTTATGAAACAAGAAACATCAAACAATTTTAGTTAATTCAAAACAACAAATTTCGGATTAGATCCTAACAATTTGTTTCTAGGTGATTCAAAATTTGGATTTAAATAATCAAGCAATCATTATCAGGATTTTATAATTAATAATCAATCGACACAAGACATCATCGATCGACACGTGCAATGGCAAGTCGATCGATATTCCAGACAGAGAAGCCCAAACTTTTAACCTCAATTAAAATCAAGCAAGCAATCAATCAATAGATTCGATTTTTAAGGTTTTGAATTGTTCCATGCATGGCATGCGGATTGCATCCATGCGGTTTAGGGTTTTAGGTTGATCAATAGATCAAGGGAGGGTTAAGCACACGATTTGATAATTAGATCATGGGTTTTGAGATTCAAAACCATTATGGTTTCGATTTTAATTGTTAAAACAATCTCAATATGGAATCAGGAATATAGTATGTGCTTCTAGCAACCTAACAACCGTTTGATCTATCAACCTAAACAGAGAACAATCTAAACCAAAACCTAGTTCCACAAATTAGGGTTTCTATTATCCTAGATTAGGGTTCATCAAAATTTTAATGGTTCAAGACTTTATCAATCAATCGGATTCATTATGGGTTCTCAATTACCGTTTTGAATTACCTTAACCTCAATTAGGGTTGAATCGACCACCGAGAGAAGGAGATCACGAGCTGGTACCGGCCGCAAGAATGGAAGATCCTTGGTTGGATTGCTATCAGACGAAAGAGCTGGTACGGCAGGCGGCTGTGCTATCGGACTGGAACTGCTCGGATGGATGCAAGTCGATCGATGTGGAGTGAAAACTGTTGCTTGTATCGATCGATGTGATGACTGACTGGTCGATCGATTTTGGATGAGTAGGATCGATCGATGTATCGGTATTGGTGCAAGTCGGATGGATCTCGATCTAGGGTTTATGGGATGATCTCGAACCATAAAAGGAAATTAGGGTTAGGGTTTATGAGAAAGTAGTTGGCGGCTTGATTAGGGTTTAGAGGTGGTCGATTTTCAGCTAGGGTTTTTAGAGAACAACTCGTGCTGATAACGTGTTGTGAATCAGTGAGAAAACTTATGTATTCCATAGCCTAAAGGCTCCATATATATACAAGGTTTAGATCGTCATAAATAGACCGTCATAAGATAAATGGGAAACTAACAATTCCTAGTCTAACTAGGAAAAGGTAAATACAAATATGGAAAAGTATAAAGTTGATAAGTAAAAGGAAAACATAGTATGACCGTCTCTTCCTCATGTGGTTATGGGCTGTCCACCATATATGATTTATAACACTACAATTTGATAACCACGTAACTTCACTGAGATAAAATCTGTCATACGTCCAGGATTAAAATTATTTGTAAACATGTTAGTAAATTGAGAACACTTCAATGTAAAGATATATATTAGTTTAAACAATCATGACCAGATTCTATGACAAGTGACTTTGAAATCAATATGAGAAATATCTTTAATGTACATGGCATCTTCATATACTGTTCTATCAGTATCTATGGTGGATATAGTGTTTTAACAATATTAGTTAGTGTTGTGTATATAGTGTACTTATTTATTTTGTTCATCGCCGTATTTACACATTCAATTCCTACACTATTGGGACACATTATATTCTTCTGGTTCAATATTATACCGGTCCAGTCATCTTTTTTTATTTTTTATTTTTTTTTGACCATTGTCCGGTAATTATTAATGAGCCACGTCCAAGGTTGACAAAAAAAAACCGCACCCAACTAAATATATATATTTTAGAAAGAGCACAAATGCCCAACTAGATATATTCTGACAGTAAAAATCGTTTGACAGTTATGTTATTGTTACTATATCACATTTTTAATTTAATAATTTTTTTTTTGTAAACATTTAATTTAATAATTATCCCCTGCTAAAGGGAACTTTCTAAATGTGATTAAATTACATTTACCTCTACAATAACATTGTAGAACTTTCTTAAATTTGTACGCTGAATCTATAATCACATATATTTCTTGGGAAAGAAGTCTGTAGAGATTAATATGGAGTAGATTAATATGGAGTAATATTATATTTATCACTGGAAATTAAATATATGTGATGCAATCTGTATAATATATTTTATAAATGATATTAAATGTCTTAAGGCATCTCCAACCCAACTCAATATTTTTCTCCAAAATGATGTAAAAGTAAATATGGAGTAACAAATGTTCCAACCCAAATCCACATATCACTATATTTTGAAGTTTACTCCATAAATGGAATAATCAATTTTTTGTATGTTCATTACTCTATTATAGAGTGAATAATGGAGTACTATTAGATTTATTACTGGAAATTAAATATATGTGATGCAATCTGTATAATATATTTCATAAATGATATTAAAAGTCTTATTATTACCTCCACAATTATGGTAGTCTATAAGGTAACGAATTGATTACATAGAATGACACATTTTGTCTTTGTTTTACATCGGTAAACACTTTCCACTTGTGGGACACTTTTTGGTGGGATCTAGAGGTTGGTTTGTCACAATTGCCTTTGCGGAAAATGTGATTCGGTTATGTTTCACGAAGAGAACAGCCTGATATGTGAGTTTTAGGAATTTCGAACTTTAATCTGAACCACAAATATATTGAACTTTGTTTCGCTTGGCGATTTCACTTCCGCTATGTTGGACTAATCCTTCGCAAGGCGATTTTTGTTGTGTTTTTAGTGTTCTTTTCTTCTACGATTTCTCTCTATTTCGTTTGTTTCTAAAGATCTTTTTCTCTGTTTGCTGGAAAGCTGGGTTCTTGATGCTATATAGGAATAAATCTTCGTCATGACTATGCAAAGTCTCCTTAATAATCAAGATCCGAGATTTGTATAAGCTAAGATGATTCGTTGCAGTTCCAGATGAGACGGAGCTTCCCTTATGGTTAAGCGTTCCGACAAGGCTCTGTAACCGGATTCTCTGAAGCTTCTTACCCGTTTTCATCTCTATCAAGTGGAGGAGAACTATTCTTGAATCAACGGTGGCCATAGAAGGAGGAACACGCAAGCAATTTCAAGTGAGACGAGAATGAAGATTGACGTTTCATGTCCGGCGGAGTTCCGGCGACGCCTTCTCTTTCCTCGTTTCGGGAGAGACGAAGCCACGAACGTGCTTACGTGTCATACATGCATCAATAGTTATCTAATGTAGTAGTTGGGCTTCGTTAGAACTGAATGTATAATTATGGACTTGATATTGCTTGTTTACAATTTGCCTTATGGGCTTATAATAAAAGAAAGTTGACAAAAAAAAAAAAAATTCACCTTCCGCCTTCTGTTTGCATTTGCTTTTTTTCTCAAAATTACAGATATATATAAAAAAATATAACGGTTATAATAAGTTATATTAAAAGATTCTCTACATTTTAAGATCTATTTCATATATATATATATATATATATTTGTTATATTTTAATATTTATACAAAAATATTTGTGGACATGGATATAAATATATATTTTTTTTGTCGACGAATATAAATATGTTAATGGACAAATGTTGATATGTACAGATAATACATGACAGAAAAATGTGGACATGGATTCCCAAAGAAACCACGGACGAAAAGAAGTAGATGGAGAAACATGGAAGAGCTTCTATGTACAAATCACAATAGGTTGTACACAAAATTTTATAGATGAAATTTTATTGACAAGGTTGCATAACAAGAAAGTATTACATAAACCACGTGATTATGTGATTTGTGGACAAGGATTAACGAAAAAAGCATGGAAAGATACAGATGGGAAAACATGCTTCGTAGATATGAACATTTATACAAAAAAAATGTTCAAAAATGTTAGATATGAACACCAAAATGTGAATAATAAAATTATAGACTATATGTGAACATGTGTGGACATGGACACTAAAACATTAACATCCATGCTCACACCAAGTTAGATTAAAAATGATATTTAAAACATATAATTTTTTAATATAGATCAAAATTTTGTATTTTCTAGATTTTTATATCTAATCTGATATAAATATATTATATTTTAGCATTTACAATATATTATATTTTATATATTATATTTTAACATTTATACAATGTATATTTGTGGACAATACAGTCTTACGAGTTACCACCGTAAGCTATACAACACCGCTGTGGACGGTGCATCCACAGCCACAACACAACACAACACAACACAACACGGTTGTGGATGGTGCAGCTACAGCCACTGTAAGCTCAAGAGGATGAGCTTTGTACGAGAGGATCAGAGTGACGTCGTTCTACACATACACATACTGATCGATGTGTTACGCACGCTGTAAGTTAGTTATGGAACGATGAAATGGTAGATGATCATTGGTTCCAGGATATAACTTTGAATCAAGAAAAAGAAGATTTGGAAAATATGGACCTATCGTAATATTAGGAAAATAGCATATTCGATAAGGGCTATTTAACTAGGTTGCCATGGGTAGATCTAGGTTAAGTGTGAGATTGTAAAACTTGAGCTAGAGGTTGTTCTGGTCAAGCAATAGAGAGTCGAGTTTAGTGTGTTGAAGCTCGAGCTCTTGTGTTTGGAGATTAGAAATTGGTTCGTCTCTAGTCGTGTGTGACTGAGTGTAATTCGGATTAAACAGATCTAGGTGATTGTTTAAAAGATTTCTAATATACAAGAAAGAGTGTTCTTGGATTCTGTTTGTGTTCTTTCTACTTGGTTGTCCCTGAACTTTCATTTGGTATCAGAGCGGGAAACCTCTGTGGTATCAATCACCACTAACAGGTTGAGATCCTGCGGATTTCATGGACAACATGAAGGAACTGGTAAGGCTGCAAAAGCCCATCATGCTTAATGGTAGTAATTTTGGCCACTGGAAAGCAAGAATGAGGCATGTGATCAGAGGAATTGATGAGGATGCTTGGACAGCTGTAGAAGAAGGATGGTCCCCTCCCACTGTTATAATGGAGAATAAATCTGTAGGTCCAAAACCTAAGGATCAATGGACTGACGCGGACAAAGCAGCCTCGAAGTTTAACTCTAAGGCATTAACGGTGATATTCTCAGCTGTCGACTTGGATCAATTCAAAATTATTCAATCTTGTGAGTCAGCCAAAGCAGCCTGGATACCCTGATAAATCACTTTGAAGGAAACACTAGTGTCCGGCGAACCAGGATCGATCATCTAGCCTCAAGATTCGAGAATTTACTTATGGGAGATGACGAGCCTATTGACGGTTTTATCTCAAAGCTCAGTAAACTGGCTAACGAATCTTCAGTATTGGGAAAGAAGTATGAAGAGAAAGATCTGGTGAAGAAACTGCTGAGATGCCTACCACCTCGCTTTAAAGCATACAAAGCCGTCTTGAACATTTCTGTTGACACAGATGAGATGAAGTTTGATCAGCTATCTGGTATTCTGAAGGTCCATGATCTAGAGAAAACTGATCGGCTAGCTAACACTCAGAAAAGCATTGCCTTTAGTGCGGACTCAAAGGAGGACGACAGAGTTTCAAAGATTAAAGAAAACTTGGGATTAATGGCGAGGAACTTCAATAAGTTCATCAAGCGAGTTGAGAAAGGTGGAAGCAGATCGAACAGTCGATTTCAGAGAAATGAGTCTGACCGTGGAAACATTCAGAATTCAAGACAAGACACATCTAAGAAGAAGAGAGAACTTCAGTGTCATGAGTGTGAGGGATTTGGACACTTCCGGAATGAATGTCCACTAGCTAAGAGGAAAGAGCTTAAGTGCATAGAGTGCAAAGGATATGGTCACACTCGAAGTGAATGCCCAAACACCTTGAAGAAAAATAAATCACTTGTGTGCTTTAGTGACACCGAATCGGACAGTGAAAGTCAGAATGAGGAGCTCCATCTGAAATTTATGGCATTGATTGGACATGAAGAGTCACAGACAGCACCTGGAGAGAGGAAAACCCACTGAACGAGGAAGATGATGATGACCTCAATCACGATCTTGAAACAGAGTACAAAGCTTTGTTTGATCAATTTACCCATCTCAGTCATGAGAATCTTCAATTGGTGAAGGACAGGGCAATGCTGAAAGCACAAGTGAATATTTTGGAACTGGAGAAACCCGTAACTCTACCTCCGACTCATTCAATCCTGACGGAGTCTGATCAAGAAGTTCTTTCCCTGAAGAGAGAAATGTCCGAGCAGGAATGAATACACAAATAATTCGAGTTAAAGTTCAACCAGCTGAGTGAACTTTTCCTTCAAGAAAGAGACAAGTGCAAGCTTCTTGAAAGTCAGCTGAACGAGAATCACAAAAAGATAAGGATGTTGTCAACTGGTACTAAGTCTCTAGATCATCTCCTCACCATTGGACAATCTCCAAGCACCAATCGAGGTCTAGGATTCCAAGGTTCCACATCGAAGTCTGGTGAAGTTGGTCAGGAAGTTAAGTTTGCTAAAGAAGCTTCAAAAGAAGAAAGATCTAAGGAGCCTCAATCTCTTCATACTCAGACCACTATCAGAAAGACTGAGGAAGAAAACGCTGTACGTTCTAGAAGACGAGGCAATGGATGTCATTTCTGCGGTAGGCGGGGTCATCATGTCAGGTTTTGCTACTTCCAAAGAAATTAGTATGAACGGGCTTGGAGGCTGAATCTGTGCTTCGTGGAACCATCTATGTGGGGACATGTCTGGATAGGCAAACGAGATCTGTATCCAAATTACAAAGAACATGTTCAAAAGAAGCTCCACAACGAAAGCCCTGATTCACACACCGAACCGGAACTGAGCCTAGTATGTAATTTCACAAGCACACATGATGACATCAATTGGGTCAGCAATGTAGCCTACACAAGTGCAGAGGGCAGCACCCAACCAGACTTGCCATGGTATTTCGATAGTGGGTGCTCGAAACACATGACAGGTACCTATGAACATCTAGAGAAACTTTAACCCATCAAAGAAGGAAAAGTGACTTTTGGTGATGGAGGACATGGAAAGATACGAGGAGTAGGAATAACCGATAGAGAAGATCTACCTCGTCTCATTAATGTGTACTACATGGACGGTCTTAAGGCAAACCTTATCAGTGTAAGTCAATTGTGTGATGAAGGAGTCGAAGTGATCTTTAACAGTAAAGAATGTCGTGCAGTGGACTCAGAAGGGACCGTAGTGTTATGTGGAGTTCGTTCAGGAAATAATTGTTACATGTGGAAGCCCACAGCTGTATGTTGTTCAGCAACCATGTCAAAGCTTGATCTATGGCATAAGAAGCTAGGACACATTGACACAAATGGTTTGACCAGACTTGTTAATGCAGAGGTTGTCAGAGGAGTTCCAGATTTAGAGTCTAAAACTGACACTGTATGTGGAGCTTGCTGTCAAGGGAAACAAGTCAAGGTGCAACACAAGCAAATCACTGAGATCAGATCAAAGCGTATCTTTGGAGCTTGTTCACATGGATCTCATGCGTCCTATAACTCCTGATAGTATTGCAGGGAAAAAATATATCCTTGTGATGGTGGATGACTTCTCAAGGTACACTTGGGTTGACTTCCTACGAAACAAGTCTGATGCCATCGACAGCTTCAGAATTCTGGCCCTACAACTCAAACAAGAGAAAGGTGGAATTATACAGATCAAGAGTGACCATGGTGGTGAGTTTCAAAATGAACATTTTGATAGCTTCTGTCAGAGTCAAGGAATACGACATCAGTATGCTGCTCCCAGAACCCCTCAGCAAAATGGGATAGTGGAAAGAAAAATCGAACGTTACAAGAGATGGCTAGAGCTATGCTATATGGTAACAGTGTTCCATCAGGTTTCTGGGCTGAGGCGATCAGCACAGCGTGCTATGTGATAAATCGAGTGTATGTCAAACCCAAGACCAAGACTACTCCATATGAAATTATGAAGGGTAAAACTCCAAATCTTAGCCACATGCATGTTTTCGGGTGTCTTTGCTACATCTTAAACGATAAGGATCACTTGGGGAAGTTTGATGCTAGAAGTGATGTTGGAATGTTCTTGGGGTACTCAACAAACAGCTCAGCATACAGAGTGTTTAATCAACGTACCAAGTTCATCGGAGATAAGGTAAATGTCGTGTTTGATGACAATGTTGGTTTTTATCAGGCAAAAGTGACACAAACTGTTGAATGTGTCACTCCGGATAAGCCAGCTCCAGCCATAGCAGAAATTAAGGATGAATCGGAAGGAGAAAAAGAATCAGAAGCTATACGAGTTGATCTGGATCAAGGACAAGTTCACAAAAATCATTCCTCAGCTGATGTTATTGGAGGACTATTCGATGGACGGGTCACACGAAAGAAACAGATAGACTTCAAAGAAATGGTTAAGCTGGCTTGCTTCCTAGTTCAAATGAATCAGGTTGAGTGCTATGTGTCGCAGATAGAGCCCAAGAATCTTCAGGAGGCATTGGATGACGAATACTGGACAGATTCGATGCACCAAGAACTGGAGCAGTTTGAAAGGTTGGATGTGTGGAGATTAGTCCCAAGACCAGAAGGTGTGAATGTCATTGGAACGAAATGGATTTGTGGGAACCGAAATTCGCACCGTCAAATTAAGTTGATTTGAAGGAAAGCCAAGTGAACCAAGCCTTCCCTGAAGGTCCCGGATATCTGCTGGGCCGCACACAACACAATCAGTACGACAAAGAAAATATGAAAACGAAATAAAATCGTAAGAACAAAGAATAGAGCGAAAGATATTATTTCCGAATCCGCGTTTGAGCGTGAACAACAGGTAAGAGCCTTGGCTACGAGAGCTGTCGGCAAGTTCGCTAGTCTAGCAACCTAAGTTCTAACCTAGTTGAGTCGCAGCTCGCTAGTGAAAACAGAAAAGAATGCTAAAACGCTCTAAGTGCTAAGTGCTCTGGAAGTTTTGTGATGCTTTGCTCCTCGCCCAAAGCTCTCCTTATATAATCTTCTTAAGGCGGTCTATCTTCGCGGGCTGAACCGGCTTTTCCATTTTCGTCCATCTTCGGTTTATCGGAAACTTGACATTTATCTTCGAAAACTTGACATTTATCTTAAACTGGACATTTATCTTTTGGAAACTTGACATTTATCTCTTATGTGAGGATAAGGATAAACCGTCATAGTTATCATTCCTTTCGAAAATCGTAAGTGGGCGTTTGGCTACGTCGGGCCGTTTAGACGTTGTTACGGTTTTCTGAAAGAACAGTCTTTGAAGGTTTGGTTTTCGAAGGAACCCCAATTCCTCGTATAGTCGAGATGTTTGGTGTTTTAGAATAACCGTGATCGTACCAAACTCACGAAAATTGATCCAAACAAGCCAAGGTGGGATCAGACCGAGCATGATGGGACCGAGACCAGGGCGAGGGCCGTCGACCGGCGTCGGGCTTGCGGAACGCGTGCCGCCGGCCAGGCGGTATGCCGCGGCAGGGCGGTGTGTTGCGGCGCCAGGCGGTCAGCGCAATCGTGCCGCCGGCGCCAGGCGGGTATGCCCGGCGCCAGGCGGCCAGCGGCGATGCGCCGGCGGCGCCTGCCAGCGCGGCAGCGTGCCGCCCGGCGGCAGCGGCAGCGATGCCACCGGCGCAGGCCCCGTGTTAGCGTGCCGCCCGGCATCAGGCGGCCAGCGTGGCGTGCCGTGCTAGGCCGTCTTGTCCGTGTGTTTTCGTTTGTTCGATCTTCCCGTTAGTCGTTTGTGCGGGAATCTTTGAGTTTTGGAAGGATCTTTAGCCGTAGATTTCGGGATAACCATTTTCAAGGGTTTGAGTAATGTGGCTTGAACTTTAGACGTTTAAAAGATGGACTTCTAAACAATCGAGAAGGCTTTTGCGAAGAGTCATTGTAGTTTGCGGACAATCCGGACATGGGTTTAAGGGACCAAGTGCTGCCGTTGCCGAGATAACGAGACAATTGCATAGACGGGTACTAGGACCCTTGCGCTGGCGCCAGACGGGACAGGGTAAGCCTGCTGCCCGTGCCGTGTCCTGCGTCCACGGTGCCTGCTTGCCTTCGTTGATCCGGGGCTCACGGTCCGTTCATGCCTTCTTGTGAGTTCACCGAGTGGCGACCCGTTTCTTGGTTTTGATCGTCACTTGGTTTTTCTTTCGAGGACTTTCGGGTGACGATTTCGTCGTTGACCGATTTTGACCCAACAGTTAGCCCCAGCTAGCTAGGAATCGTAATGCCGTTGGTCCTGGCTTGCGGTATAGCCGTATGGGAAGGCGTAGAGACGTGTCGTTTGCGAAAGTCGAGGTAAATAGTGATTTTACCTCCTTTATAAGGAGGGAGTAAGAAAGCTCATTCACTCTTACCTTAACATAAAAATTATTCTCTCTCAAGAATACTTTCTCTCACTCTAAGAACAATGTCTTCAAGATCCTCAAAGAGCGATTCTTCTTCCCATTCATCCTCGGGTGATTCTCCTGCCCATGTGACGGTGAAGCAGGAGGAGTTTGTCGAGGAGGAAGCGAAGAATGCGTATTACCGAGCCCTTGTAGGTTCGCCCCCATCACTGCCAGACATCCCTGTTCCGAGGAGACCTCTGAGGCAGCTTGGTGCTCCTTTTACGCCGAGCTTGGTTTCTCGTAAATATCTCACGGTTCTTCGAGATTTTTACCAGGTTCCTGAAGGAGTCAAATTCCGGATCCCTGTCGGTAATGAGAGTGCGAGGAATCCTCTGGAAGGTTTCTTTACATGTTACGAGGCCTTCCTTATTTATTGCCGCATGTGGTTCCCGATCCCTGGCGCCATCGTTCGCTTCATCACTTCGAACACTCGATCAGCCAGCTCAGTGTCCCTGCCTTGGAGAGTTGACTTGGCGTACTGATCTCGAGTTATGAGCTCGGAATCGATCTCAGTCCGGGTGATTTCGAAGGCCTTTGGAGCACTCGGCCGACGGGGAGGGACGGTTACTACTCCATGCTGCCTAAGAATGACATGGCCATAATTCAGGGAACCACTTCGAACCCTAAGTCGTGGCAGGAACGTTTCTTCTATGTCCGAATAGATGGTGAGTCTGTCGAGGAGAGCTGCCTCCATCTATTTCCGCACGCATGGAACTTCAACCGAGGTAATATGACGAAAACTCGTCGTCTATTTCGTTATTCCGGAAGTGCGGGTTTTTAATGAAAAAGTTCCGTTTTGTAGATAACGGGGCGGTTGCGCATTTGCATGGCGATCTTTTCGTCAAGAGGGACCTCCTTCGTCAAAGACCGTTTTTCTGGAAGTCCTTCACTCTCGAACGGATTCGAGGCGATAAGGCTTTACCGGTCGAGACCCTGTCCCATCGTATGACGCCGAACCGGTTACCGAAGCCCGACTCAGAGGCGTAAACAGAGATCTCGTAAAGGGAAAGAGATCGATGGTGGGGAAGGTTCGGAAGATCCTTCACCGTTGGGGAAAAACCCTAGTTTTGTTCCAACGGAAAAAGGCGGAGCCAGCGATTTTCCACTTCCCAACAACTTCTTTGAAGGTCTTCCTCCGGAGTTTGTTACTGATGAGTCGCTGGAGGAAGAAAAGAGGCAATGGATTTTTGCGAAGGTTCCCGGATCAATGAGGTTTTGTTCTTTGAACTTCTTAACCGTATTCTCGATTCCGCATATATGTATGTTTATTGGTCTTGAATTTGTGCAGAGACTAAGAGTGTTTGGCAATGCGCTCGACTCCAGTTTGCAAGTCGCTAACTTCAAGACCACGAAGCTGGCGAGCTTTTCGGTTCGACAAGAGGTAAAGCAGAATGCGAAGCAAGCTGAGCTTCATGCTCGAGCTCTTGTTGGCGGAAAGGAGAGGAAGGAGGATGGTCGCAGCTGAGGTGGCGAGACGGGCGGAATCGTTCGCTGCTGAGTTTCAATGTTTTAAAGAAGCTCAGGAGTTTGTTGGCAATTTCCGCGAGTGCCGGGGCTCGGTCGTAAACCTTTACAAGTCTCAGAACCCGGATTTCTCTTTTGATTCCGAGATCGCTGAGATGAAGGATTTTATGGCCGAGTGCGCCCATGCTGAGTCTTTGGTTCCTCCGGTTGAAGAAAGAGTCCGGAGACTATGGGAACCTATCGAGGTTTCCGAGGATACGGTGGAGGCCGGAGCCGATGAGAACGCCGAGGTTGGTGGGAACGCTCAAGGCGTGAACGAGGAAGTGGACCAGCCTGCTAGTTCATTCGGGATTCCGCATCTGGATTTCTCAATGTTGACTTCCTTTTGTGAATCGTATGTTTTGGCCGTGTGTGGCCGTTTTTTTTAGGAGTTTTATTCTGCGACCGTTGGAGGTTGCGTTCTTACGTTCTGGGACTGGCCGTTGGTGGCTTAGAATCCCGCCGTCTTTGCGGCTTTTATAAATATGAAAATTTGCGAAATTTCGTCTTTTGTTTTGATTTATACTTTCGTCAAGTGTAGAGGAAAGAATGCGAGTAGTCACTTCGTATCCTAACTCTTTTTTGTCGCTTGGTCCGTATGCTACTTTTTAGCGAGCGTTTTTAGGTGTAAGCGATAAGAGACATGTTTTGGGATCTCGTATACGATACTATGTCTGTGAGATGTCAAGATCCAGCAAGACTGGGTTTAGGGCAAGACCTAGGCTTACTCTCAGCTTTAAGGCTGTGCGATGACTGATCGGCTTTCGTTTTGCCTGTTAGTGATTTCTTCCTGATTCTTTTCGTTTAAAGTCCGCGACTAGTCGCCGGCTTATATGACTTGTGTTAAAAGAATCGAGCTATCTTCGGAGTTTATCCGAGACGCTAAACCAAAATTTTGGGTTTCTTGTATAGCGCGCTATGATATCCTTGTCGGATGTAAGAGGACCTTGTAGGTCTGACTACGAGTTTGTATTTGAGTGAAACGTTTCTGAGTGCGTCCGTCGGGGCCAATCGACGGGCATAAGTTGTTTTAAGTCGCAGGTGGACTGTTTTGGCGGATGATACGAGTTTTGTTATCTTTTTCAGAAGTTGCGACGTCTCGCGTTTCTTTCGAAGATATGATTTTCGTTTTTCCGTAGTGTTTACGCGTTAAGTGAGCATAAAAGATAGAAAGAATTTTATTAAAAATTTCGAAAAGTTCGAGTACATTCGGATATTTCGCGTTTTTGTGGGAGTATAGGAGTATACGTACCCACCCCCCTTTTGGTGAGGAGGATAGCTGAACTCGCCGGGTTTCGACGAGCTGCCTACGTACCTCTTTCGAGGATCAAGCCATCTCGTAGTTCTGATAGTTGTCGCAAACGTTTTTACTCCCCGTGCGTTGCCGTTCCGATCGTGCTGGTCGGATCGGCGGTTTGTGCGGGGGTCGAGCTGTCTGCTTTTATGGCGGTGGACTCAGAGGCTTTGTCGCTGTCTTGAATCGTTGCCTGTTTGGATGATTCGATCATCTTTTCGAGTCTTGAATGCTGTGTGATTCCTTTGCTCGTTTTGGGTTGGCGCTGGCGTTCGATCTTTCGCAGTTTGAACTTCGGCTAGGTAACGAGTCTCGACTGTTTCGACTACGGATGGCTGCGATTCGGTTGAGTCGGAAATTTGATGCCGAGGTGATATGTGGATGGTACTGCCTTCATGGCGTTGATCCAAGGGTTCCCATGATGGCGTTGTAGATGGCGGGTTGTCGACTACTGCGAACTTCGGCGATTTTGTGACTTCTTTCGCCATGATCGGAGCTTAATTCTTCGAGGGTCATGGAAGTGGCGCGAGAACCCAGTCAAACGTTTTGGCTCAGAACGACTTCCCAAGGTGGATCTTCATCCTGTAGAGGGTGTCGCGGAAGATAACGTTGACCGTACTTCCCGTATCGGCGAGGATGCGGCCGACCTCGAGATCCTGGATTACCAGGTCGATAACCAAAGGATCGCAATGAGGCTTGTCAATTCCGGCAGTTTCTGTTCCTCGGAAGTGATCGCGTGGTTAGGAATATCGCTATCCGAAACCAGTTGGAACTTGTCTCGGCTTTTCGCCCGTAGGCTTTTATCGACAATACTGAGTCTTGGTAGAACTGTGATCCTCCGATGATCATGTTTACCCTCTGGCGATTGTTGTTGTTTCCTTGTCGTCAGTCTCCTTCGCGTTTTCACCCAATTGGTTTTCGTCGCGGTCCTCGGAGACAGTTTTGTTGGTCTTTGGGCGGTCAGAGTCTAGGAGCAGGTCCTTTATACTCTTGACCTTTGACAGTTCGCCGGTGAGGAGCTTTGCGGCGAGCCGGGCGCCGAGAACCTTGCAGTTCGCAGTGGAGTGACCTCTGGTTTGGTGGAACTCGCAGTAGGAATTATCCTTGTACTGGTTCCTGGTCCAGGTGTTTCCAGAGGTTTTGCCTTGCTCGAGTTGATGGCGTAGTTATGCTCGCCGGCGTCTTCCTTCGTGATGGACGTTTTTGTCGTTACGAGAGGGTTTCTTTTTTGAGGACATTTTCTGTGGTCCGTGCTTCTGCGATAGAAGCTTCATCTCTTCCTCCATGATGATGAAGTCTGTTGCTTTGTGGAGGTTATCCTGGATTGTCCGCGGCTTTTCCAGTAGTATCCACTTCGAACTTCGACTTGTACCAGAGAGTCTTCCTCGGGCGTCGATTGCGACATTGTCGCTGATGCCCGTTACTCTTGCCATCACCAGTTTGAACCTTTGAAGCGGGCGACTTCCTCCTTCTGAGCTAGACTCCATAGGTCAACGTCGGACGTCTCTCTATCCATGAACATGGAGTATTGTTTGAGGAACGCCGAGGCTAGTTGGCGGAAGCTTCCGATGGAGTTCCTTTTGAGCCGGAGAACCATTCGGCGCAGCGCCCTTGAGGTGCTCGGCGAAGAGAAGACAATGACCCGCGTCGTTCGCTCCGAGTTTGCACCTACCCATTGCGATCTGGAAAGACTGCAGGTGCGACTTAGGATCCGTCGTACCGTCATAGACCGGATTTTGATTTTCCTGGTCTGAGATCGTGTTTCGTGATCCGGCGGTGAACGGCGTTTTCGTGCTTCCTCGAAGTCTATCGATCTCGGCGGAACTGGTCGCCTGATGGATTTGCGATTTCACCGCTTTCACTTCGCCACGGTCATCTTAAGAGATTCGCGGAGGTCATGGATCTCGCTATTGCTACCGGCGTTCCTCCGATTTTGTAGGCTGGTTTTGATGGATCCGAGTTTGATCCTCCGAGTTCTTCCTGCTCCATCCAGTAGAGTTCTTCTTCCTCTTATGTCATGGGCCTTTCGAAGGATACCGTCTGCGGCGGACTGGCTTCGGTCCTCTGGTGGATGTCAGCGTCTTCATCGGAAGAATCCGATTGGTCGCTGATATCTAGATCGATCGCTCAACGTCGCTTTCCTTGTTTCCGTGGCGGAGTGGAAGGTTCTGCGAGGTCGTTTGCTGTCCTTTCGAGCCGTTTCCTGAGTGGGCTCTTTTGGGGCATCTTTTTCGTGCTTCGGAGATCGAAGTCGAGTCTTCTTGGCGTGCCTTGGTGGATCAGCGGCAACTTGCTCCTCGCAGTTAAGGTGTCAACCTGTTTTGCGGCGAGGTTATCAGCTTGTCTGTTGTTCGCCCGTGCGGGAGGTAAACAGTTCCTTCATCTGCCTGCGCCTCGGTGTTTGCATCAGCAGTGACTGTGGGCGATCTCCAGCTGGAGTCTTCTCGCGTTGGCGTCGACGGGTGTTCCGTCTGGCTGATCCTTGGTGGCGTGGTAGACATGATCGGCGTGTGCAGTTGCGAGATAGATAGATCCGTAACCCCCCCTCCTTCTAGCGCCAAACTGTGGGAACCGAAATTCGCACCGTCAAATTAAGTTGATTTGAAGGAAAGCCAAGTGAACCAAGCCTTCCGAAGGTCCGGATATCTGCTGGGCGCTGCGACACAATCATGCGACAAAGAAAATATGAAACGAAATAAAATCGTAAGAACAAAGAATAGAGCGAAAGATCTTATTTCCGAATCCGCGTTTGAGCGTGAACAACAGGTAAGAGCCTTGGCTACGAGAACTGTCGGCAAGTTTGCTAGTCTAGCAACCTAAGTTCTAACCTAGTTGAGTCGCAGCTCGCTAGTGAAAACAGAAAAGAATTCTAAAACGCTCTAAGTGCTAAGTGCTCTGGAAGTTTTGTGATGCTTTGCTTCTCGCCCAAAGCTCTCCTTATATACTCTTCTTAAGACGGTCTATCTTCTCGCGGGCTGAACCGGGCTTTTTCCATTTTCGTCCATCTTCGTGTTTATCTTCGGAAAACTTGACATTTATCTTCTGGAAACTTGACATTTATCTTTTGGAAACTTGACATTAATCTCTTATGTGAGGATAAGGATAAACCGTCATAGTTATCCTTCCTTTTCGGAAAATCGTAAGTGGGCCGTTTTGGCTACGTCGGGCTGTTTAGACGTTGTTACGGTTTTTTGAAAGAACAGTCTTTGAAGGTTTCGGTTTTTCCGAAGGAACCCCAATTCCTCGTATAGTCGAGATGTTTGGTGTTTTAGAATAACCGTGATCGTACCAAACTCACGAAGATTGATCCAAACAAGCCAAGGTGGGATCAGACCGAGCATGATGGGACCGAGACCAGGACGAGGGCCGTCGACCGGTGTCGGGGCTTGCCGCCAGTAACAGGCCGGCTTTGGGCAGCGTGCGCGCCAGGCGGTGTGGCGCCAGTAGGCCGGCGTAGCAGCGCCGCCGGCCAGGTGTGCCGCCCGGCGCCAGGCCGTCGCGCGACGCGTGCCCGGCGCCAGGCGGTGTGCCGCCCGCCAGGCCTCCAGCGGCAGCGTGCCACGGCGCCAGGCGGCCAGCGGGCGTGCCACCGGCGCCAGGCGCGTGCGCCGGTGCTAGGCCGTCTTGCCGTCCGTGGGTTTTTCCTTTGTTCGATCTTCCCCGTTAGTCGTTTGTGGGGGGAATCTTTGAGTTTTGGAAGGATCTTTAGCCGTAGATTTCGGGATAACCGTTTTCAAGGGTTTGAGTAATGTGGCTTCGAACTTTAGACGTTTAAAAGATGGACTTCTAAACAATCGAGAAGGCTTTGCGGAAGAATCATTGTAGTTTGCGGACAATCCGGACATGGGTTTAAGGGACCAAGTGCTGCCGTTGCCCGAGATCACGAGACGATTGCATAGACGGGTACTAGGACCCTTGCCGCTGGCGCCAGACGGGACAGGGTAAGCCTGCTGCCCGTGCCGTGTCCTGCGTCCACTGGTGCCTGCTTGCCTTCGTTGATACCCGGGGCTCACGGTCCGTTCATGCCTTCTTGTGAGTTCACCGAGTGACGACCCGTTTCTTGGTTTTGATCGTCACTTGGTTTTTCTTTCGAGGACTTTCGGGTGACGATTTCGTCGTTGACCGATTTTGACCCCAACAGGATTCACAAAAACAAAATAGATGAAGAAGGAAATGTAATCCGAAACAAGTCAAGACTGGTGGCTCAAGGTTACACGCAGGTTGAAGGAGTGGACTTTGATGAAACCTTCGCACCTGTATCTCGCCTTGAATCAATCAGATTGCTATTTGGGATGGCTTGCGGTCTCAGAATAAAACTCTATCAAATGGACGTCAAGAGTGCTTTCCTGAATGGGATTTTGGAAGAAGAAGTTTATGTTTCACAGCCTAAGGGTTTTGAGGATCCACACTTCCCTGATTATGGTACAAACTCAAGAAGGCTCTATATGGACTTAAACAGGCACCACGCGCTTGGTATGAGAGACTGACAGAATTCCTCATGAAGGTCGGGTTTCAGAGAGGAGGGGTTGACAAGACCATGTTCATTGAAGAAAACGGAAAAGACATCATTATCATTCAAGTGTATGTCGATGACATTATCTTCGGGAGCACCTCACAAGCGATGGTAGATGATTTCGTTCAACCTATGAGAAAGGAGTTTGAAATGAGTATGGTTGTGAGCTTAGCTACTTTCTTGGGTTACAAGTCAAGCAACTTGCTGATGGAATCACGGTTTCTCAGAGCACTTATGCTAAGAATTTGATTATGCGGTTTGGAATGCAGACAAGCAAGATTGCCAACACGCCCATGAGTACCACTACAAAACTATCACGGGATGATGATGGTAAGCCAGTCGACGAGAAGCTTTACAGAGCAATGATAGGGAGTCTTCTGTATCTCACTGCAAGTCGACCTGATATTTGTCTAAGTGTGGGTATTTGTGCTGGGTATCAAGCACGACCAAAGGAGTCTCACATGAATGCTGTCAAACGAATCATCAAATATGTGAAAGGTACATTGGATTTCGGTCTTCATTACACTTTTGAAACTAATGTGAATCTTGCAAGTTTTTGTGATGCTGATTAGGCAGGACGTCTAGATGATAGACATAGCACGTCAGGTGGATGTTTCTTTCTCGGAAACAAAATGGTGGCATGGCACAGCAAAAAAACAGAACTGTGTCTCTCTCTCGATTGCTGAAGCCGAGTATATTGCGTTGGGAAGTTGTTGCACACAACTGCTCTGGATGCAATAGATGTTAGTCGACTATGGTATCATCTCTGATCCCATGCTTGTTCATTGTGATAATATGAGTGCCATAAATCTATCTAAGAATCCAGTACAGCACTCACGAACCAAGCATGTGGACATAAGGCATCATTTTGTGAGAGAGTTGGTTGAGATGAAGATTGTGATTCTGGAGCATGTATCAACGGAAAAGCAACTTGCTGATCTTTTTACCAAACCTTTGGGTTATAACACTTTCCTGGGGCTTCGCAAGGCCTTGGGAATTGTTAACCTTTGAATAAGATCTGTCTAAGGGGGAGATTACTGTAAATACGTGGTACCGCATGTCTTCTCCATCGCCTCAACAAAAACCTTGAACCAAGAAGTTCGTATCTGTGGAGCTTTCGCCTTGAGTTCAAAACATGCATTCATCTGGTTCACTGAAGAAAGGCACTCAACTTGGACAAGGATGCTGCAACATTTTTCGTCTGAGTCTTTGATCACTGCCTGGATTGAATAAGGAAACACGATAGAGGATGAGTGTCTTAAGAAGAAAGTGATGTGTCAATCAATAAAGCCAAAAATTGGCAACCAATTATATCTTCTCAGTAAAATCAAAAGGCCTGGAATGATGGATACTCGTTTTTGGAGGCGGGTGTTACAGCACTTGGATTCTAAGTTCGATCACTGTCCAGACTAGGCAGAGGTGATGATGTTGACTCTTTAGGATAACTCACAGTAAAGGTGGATGCATCTCCGTTCAACTTTCACTGTGACACTGACTATTGCACTAGAGTTGACAATCAGTCTCTTGGAGTAAGAAAACCAAACAGTTGTTTTTGGTCTGTCGAGTTAAAATGACGGACTAACAAGATGCCTAATTCGTGTTTCCAGACCATACAGATGAGTGTGATGTTGAACTTGAGGTTGGGAGCCTTGCTTGGATGAATCTCGTCTGTGAGACTCGGCTGAGAAAAAGCTACAGACTTGGGTTGGTTCATTAACTTCAATCGAAAAACGTTTTTGATGATAGATTATCTGTGAGAAGCGACTTCTGTATCTCTCCTTTGGACACAAAGGCATCTAAAGTATGCATGTAAATAAAGTTTTTAATTGTGCTTTGGTGCTTTTCCGGTGATGCTATGCTCCTCAAGTCCCTGATCTCTCTCACGAACTCTCACACTGCTGTAAGTGGCGCCAAGTTCTCCTGGTTCAAAATGTTCTTTTGTGCAAAGTACTTCATACTGGGCATTTTAATCATTTTTGCATTTTAAATACTTAATCTCTTATTTGGGCCTAAGGCCTTATTGCTTTTACTCATGAGTTAAATTGAGTGTGCTAGGATTTTTTCTTTTCTCTCCATCTCGCCGATCCGCATCTCAAAGCTTCTTCCTCTCTCTCTCTCTCTCTCTCTCTCTCTCTCTCTCTCTTATCGGCGACATGCAACCCACAAGAAGGAGTGCCCGATTGAAACAATCCGCGCAACCACCTTGGGAATCTTCTCAGCGATTGACACCACCATTGAGTCAACTCCACTCGCCGGGTTCTTCTTCCTCTCCGCGGAAGCGCTTGCGCCGTCGTATGAGATGTACTTCTCTACCTGAGCCGACTGAACCTGAAATCGAATCTCTCTCAGAAACCAATTCAGATGACGGTGGTGACAATCCTCAAGCTGAGGAAGAGATTCCTGCTATTCCAAAGAACCACGTTATGAGGAAAGCCGGAGCTGTACCGCACTAAGGCTCAGTTTTATCTGGAGCTGTGGAGATCGCAGAGAATGCCTCTCTCTCCAAGGTTCATCAACATGGCAGCCACTGAACGGTATCAAAGTCTGCGCCGCCGGAAGTTCATCAACCAGCACCGCATCTCTCTAACTGATTAGAACTTGGCAGATGTCAGGAGGATTGTGACTGACGTATGCTTGATCCACACCCTAACGGACGTCGACGCCTACCAGCCAAATGTGGTAAGAGAATTTATTGCAAATCTCTCTGATGCTGAGGAACGAGATGATGGGGTCGCTGTGTATGTTAGAGGCTCTCTAGTTGATTTCTCACCGAGCTTGATTAATACCCTGTATTGTATACCTGGGTTTGAGGAAGATCCCAACTGGATTGAAGAGAATATTGATGAAGTATGTGGGTTTCTCACCAATGGTCAGATCAGGTGTTGGGAAAACATGAGCTCCAAGTTTCTCACAGCTACCAAGCAAGTGCTATACAAGCTTGTGTGTTCAAACTGGATCCCTACGATGAACTACACCTCCATGAATCAGGAGAGACTCAAATTTGTCTATATGCTTCATCACATTGAAGGCGGTTTCAACTTTGGGAAGTTGGTGTATGATCAGATTATTGCTATGGGAGAGAGTACGAAGAAAAGGAAGTCTCGACGCATCATGTTTCCGACTCTAATCCAGCAAGTAATTCTATTCCAGCGTATTTTTCCTCCTAACGCTCGAAATGATGAATTTACCGGATTTCCAAAGCTGGTTGTCAAGGATATTAAAGCTGGACGTGGTACTGGGGGAGATGCAAGGTCTGCAAGCCTTGAGGAGGATATTGATTGTGCCATTGCTGACCTCAAAGCCATTCGTCTTCGTATGAGGAGTAAGATCATCTCGTTCTTTTGGTTGAATTACTTGTTATTCACTGATGTTTTTATCTAAATGTGCACCTAAGCAGGGGGAGAGTATGGTCCTCCACGAACTCATGTTGCGTATGGTGGAGCAGAGCTCGAAGGAAGCGACAATGAAGAGGAAGACGGTGACACCGAAGAATTTGATCTTAGCGAGTGACTATGTTTATCTTAGCAAGTGACTTGTTATTCATGAATTAAAGTAGTGGTAGTCGGTCGGTACTTAGGCTGTATCTGATCCTTCTAATGTGTGGTAGTGTCATTATGTTTCGTGGTAAGACTAAGGCGCTTGGTTAAGTGTGACTCCTAAGTATTGCTTTAAGAACTTGGTGTTAAACATGACTTTTGAAGTATTTTTCTCTTGTTCTCCTGATTGTGATTCTTTGATGTAAGCTCAACAGGATGAGATTTGTACGAGAGGATCAGAGTGACGTCGTTCTACACATACTGATCGATGTGTTACGCACGCTGTAAGTTAGTTATGGAACGATGACATGGCAGATGATCATTGGTTCCAGGATATAACTTTGACATCAAGAAAAAGAAGATTTGGAAGATATGGACCTATCATAATATTAGGAAAATAGCATATTCGATAAGGGCTATTTAACTAGGTTGCCATGGGTAGATCTAGGTTAAGTGTGAAATTGTAAAACTTGAGCTAGAGGTTGTTCTGGTCAAGCAATAGAGAGTCGAGTTCAGTGTGTTGAAGCTCGAGCTCTTGTGTTTGGAGATTAGAAATTGGTCCGTCTCTAGTCGTGTGTGACTGAGTGTAATTCGGATTAAACAGATCTAGGTGATTGTTTAAAAGATTTCTAATATACAAGAAAGAGTGTTCTTGGATTCTGTTTGTGTTCTTTCTACTTGGTTGTCCCTGAACTTTCAGCCACAGCCACATCCACAGCACCACACAACACCGCCGCTGCAGAGCACTCCATTTCTCTAGCATCCAAACTTTCATTCACCCTAATAATAAAAGACACGATCCAAAATTATAAATTGTCTGTATGTTTCATGACAATTCATACATAAAACAAATGTTGAGATCTATCGGAATTATGTATAGCAAGTTACCATCTTTTACAATCGATACGACTAGTGCAATCATCAAGAGTGAATCACCTCAGTGACTTTTGAGAACAACCTCGGAGGGAGTTGAGGATCCGCTTCGTCCAGACATATAAGGAAGAACACAAAGAAGACAAAACTCAAAACTTTCAGACGTCGAGAGGTTTCTTCATTTTATCTTATGAAAATGGAATCAAAACAACCACATGCATGTCGGGATCCATAAATCTTAGAAGAGATGTCTCAGAAATACCAATAAAGAATCTTATGAATCTGACCTTGAGTGTCGAAAAACATCGGAGGGAGAAGAGGATCGTCCGGACCTATATGGTAAAAATGTACTATGTTATGGATCTTAAGGAAGAACACAATGGAAATAAAACTCAAAACTTTAATCTACGGGATCTTAGAAATACAAATAAAGAATCTTATGGATCTGACCTTGAGTGTCGGGATTCTTCAATCGATGGGATCTCCGCTTGGACATGGTGCCGGAAAGTTGAAATCGACACCGAGGTTGCCGTAGATTGGAGATTAGAGGATGTGTCTCTAGGCGACTCCGGAGAAAGTGAGTTTGTGGAAACTCTATGGTTTTACTTACTTTCGAGAAGAAAAGGGAAAAAAATCTGAATTATCAGAAGGATAAGGGTTTAGTTTATTTGCAATGGGGAACAGACTCAGTTCCGTTCCGTTTCGTTTAGTTTAGGGTCAGTAGTGTCTAATCTGTGTCCAAAAGTGTTCTAGGGTGTAAAAAATTCTATGGTAACTGGTAAGTAATCGTAATTGTGTATACCTAGAGATAAATGACCATTATTTCACCACTTGTGTTAATGGTAGCCCTTTACTAAACAACCTTACATTCAGTGACGGATCTAGAAAATATTTTAGATGGGGGTAGAAATTTTTTTTTACGTTATATAACACATAAGAGAAGAAAAAAAGAGTAAAATGAGACTTGAACCTTGGTTGAATGGAGGCAAGTACTGAAATTTGACCAGCTAAACTAGAGAATCTTGGATAATTACATGCATTTAAGTTCGCTTTTGATATTTAAGTGGTGGCAACTGCACCCATGTTCTATAGTGTAGATTCGCCACTTCTTACATTAAAGCTCTACTAATATATACAAACATTGGACTCATGACATAATTATTGCAGAACACTAATGTTACTAATGAACAGACATTGGTATTAAAATTTCACACTCCGTGCATGCGCCCGGGTCATCAACTAGTTAATATATTATAACTCCTCTTTATGATCATTACGAATTTACAGTAACTATTCCATTATTCTCTCTCATCGTCGAAACCTCTATTTATTGGTAGATCCTATCACTAATATATGATTTGTTTTGTATTTCAGAAAATATTCATCCAGCTATTATTGCAGGCTAATGGGCTGTATGACTGTTTATACGGTCGCAAAATTAATTGTTGAATTCGGTCCATATACTAACTTAGCACCTTTTTATTTATAGCTATTTGAATTTAGATCATAAAATACTGTTATTTATATATATATATATATGTAATTATATATTTTTTCCTAAACACTTTTTGCGATTTTTTTAACAACAATCTTGATTTCATAAAAAGAAACAAAGTTACTCCACTAAGAGAGAGAGAGTGTACAATAGAATCGACAACTGCTTTTGCTAAAGAATCAGTTATAACACTACTCAAACAATTATTGCAGAACACTAATGTTACTAATATATACAAACATTAAACCCTGATTTTCTTCGCCCAAAGGTTACCATCGTCTACATTACTTCTCAAATTTTCTTTTATCACAGCCAGATCCGTTTCAATAGATTTGAGAACTTCAGAACAATGTCTTGTTCTCTTTATACTCATAGCAGCTTCCTCAACTGAAGCTTCGTTATTGATTCCCATGTCAATGATGCCTCTCTTACCCAATATATCGAAAAGTACTCCCTTGTCAGACCAGCTATCATGCAAGAATGATATGTGACGACCATTCCCCACTTCCTTTTTGTAAAACATCTTTGCAACATCTCTTAATTTCAGCATTTTCCTCCACATCCAAGAGCCCGCTTGAGTATTTTTATTGATTTCCCATAAACTTTTTTTCTTGAGTTGATGTGATCTTGTGCTGATTTATGAAGTTTTGGACATGGAAAATATTCAGAAATAAACCCATGATGTTAGGTAACATGTCCAGCCCATTTTTATGAAGTTACAAGCCCAAGAAAAATCAAAATCAAGTGGTTTCTTCGCTGCCCAAGAAAAGTGACGAAGTCAGAAATTGAATTGCATGGAAGGCTTCTCTCTCTTACATGCAAAGAATGCTTGTTTCAAGAACACTCTCCCTCCTCCATGCACTAATTTATCATTTCCTATGTAATAAAAAGGCTTCTCTCTCTATTTCTGTTTTTTTTTTCTCTTTTATAATTATTTTCGTCAGAGATAAAGTGCTTATGGATACTCTTCCTTTTATATGAACCAGATTTGTGGGAAAATCTTTTTGAAGAGGAGGAGTATGATGTGATATTGGGCTGATTTATGAAGTTTTGGACATGGAAAATATTCAGAAATCTACCCATGATGTTTGGTAACATGTACAGCCCATTTTTATGAAGTTACAAGCCCAAGAAGAATCAAAATCAAGTGGTTTCTTCGCTGCCTAAGAAAAATGACGAAAATCAGAAATTGAATTGCATGGAAGGCTTCTCTCTCTCTTACATGCAAGGAATGCTTGTTTCAAGAACACTCTCTCTCTCCTCCATGCACTAATTTATCATTTCCTGTGTAATAAATATCTAGCGGGCATCCGGGTCCTCGGGTCGGGGTCCGAGTCGGGTCTTGTCGGGTCCTAGAAATTTAGACCCATATAGGTACCTATAATTTTTCGGGTCGGTTCCGGATCGGGTCTTGTCGGGTCCGGGTCGGTTCGGGTCTATAATTAAAAATGCCCATAATTTTCGGATTCGGGTCGGGTCGGGTCCGGGTCGGGTTCGGGTATTTAGGATCTAAAAAATAAATAAAATACTCAAATTCCATTAAATTTAGTCAACATTTGTCATATATATCTAGATTTTACAAAATAACTTAAAATAAACTATTAATATTAAAATGAAACATTTTTAACTCTATATTTTACATTTAAAACTTCATGTTACTTAAAAATGTTACAAAATAATAACAAGATTGTTAATAAAAATATATTTTAAAGTTTTTAAGTCGGGTTTGAATCGGTTCTTATCGGGTCGGGTCTATTCGGGTTCGGTTCTTTTCAAATCCGGGTCTATTCGGGTCGGTTCTTTTCGTGTCCGGGTCTATTCGGATAGAAAAATTTTGGACCCAATAGGTACTTGTAAATTTTCGGTTCGGTTTTAGGTCGGGTATTTTCGGGTCGGTTCCGGTTTGGGTTTTCGGGTCCAAGTTAAAATGCCCAGACCTACTTTGAGTATTATTTTTGGAACCTTGAGAGTGATTCTCATTTCTTTTCAATAGTGTGTAATATCCCTTGATCCATCCGTCTTGGTGTGTCATATCCAAGGGATCAAACCGATCCGTCCTGGTGCATCATATCCAGGGGATCAACCTCATTGTCATCTAGGTGTGTCATATCCTAGGGCATTGAGTTGGAATATCGGAGGCCTTCCGCATCCTTCGTGTGACCATTCGCTCTACACCCCCTTGTGTTTGAAGCTTTACGGTTTCATAGCAGCAAGGCTTATCCCCTTTACCAACTTAGAGTGCCGACTCCTTGGGAGATTTTCATCATGAGTAAATTAGCTTTGATCCATTTACCCCACAACGATTCACCAGACAGCCTCCTCCATATGAGTTTTAATCCGTAGACCTTGTTGACTTCCTTAAGATCTCTAATCCCCAAGCCTCCTTCATTTTTCTCTTTACAAATATCTCTCCAAGCTACTTTGGCTCCCGTAGGTTTTAGCTCTGGTCCTGACCAGAGGAAAGCTGCACAAAGCTGTTCCACCTCCTTCATACAATGACTAGGAAGTCTGAAGACAGCAGCCCAAAAGTTAACCATACTCATTAAAACTGCTTTGATCAGTTGCAATCTTCCTGCATAGGACAGAAACCGCACGTCCAACTATTTATTCTGCCTCGAATTCTTTCTACTAGAGGTAAAAAAATCTTGTTTCCTCATTACCTGAGTCATTAAAGGAAGACCCAAGTATCAAACAGGAAGAGCACCCTCTGCAAATGGGAAGTTGATGAGAATTCTGCTCCTTTCCGTACATGAAACTCTTGCCATGTAAATAGTAGATTTCTCAATACTGATACTTAATCCTGACCGTGCTTCAAACTCATCAAAAACAGACAGTTTTCCTTCAATTGACTCTTTCGATCCATCTACAAATACCATAATATGGTCCGCAAAACAAAGATGTGTGAGAGATGTGGTTTGGCATCTTGGGTGAACCTCAAACTTCTTCTCCTTCACTACTTTATCAATTTTGTGAGATAGCACGTGCATACACCATACAAACAAATAAGGAGAGAGAGAACAACCCTGTCTCAGATCTCTTGCGCTTTGAAAGTACCCTACCAACTCACCATTTACTTGCACCGAGAAAGATGGAGTGGTGATTCATAGCTTGATCAAGTGAATGAATTTTCCAGGCATTGCAATTGCTACCAGACTCTTCGAAAGAAAATCCCATTGCACAGAATCGAACGCCTTGGAAATATCCATTTTCATCACACATCGGGGAGAGATGGCATCTTTATGATAGTCCTTTACTAGTTCCGAAGCTAAGAGCACATTTTCCATCAAGAGTCTTCCTTCGATATAAGCAGACTGGTTCTCAGATATAATACGAGGTAAAATCAGCTTCAAACAATTAGCTAAGATCTTAGATACCACCTTGTATAAAACATTGCAGCAGGCTATAGGCCGATAATCCCTCATCTCCAGTGAATCAGTTTTCTTAGGGATCAGAGCAAGAGTTGTAGAGTTTATGCCTTTAGGGAGGAAACCGTACCTGAAAACTGACTGAACTACAACTGTGAAGTCATGAGCTAAGACAGACCAGGTGTTTTGAAGAACTCACAGGGGAACCCGTCAGGGCCTGGAGACTTGTTAGATGGCATAGAAAACAGCACCTTACACTACAAGAAAAATGCGTTTTAATAGCAGACTAGGATAGCGTTTTTTCGATTTCTGCTATGGTTGACATATCCGTTAGTTTTAGATAGCGTTTGTATTTTTGGAAACGCTATGATAGAGCGGCGTAACTGGAAACGCTACGATAGTATACATTTAATAGCACATAAAATAATAAATGCTATAATAGTGAACTTTTTGAATCCCTAAACCCTAAACAAACTTCTGAACCCTATACTCTAAAAAGCAAAATTTAAACACTAATACAGTAATAATCTTTATAATATTTTAGAACTTAAACTCCAAATCTCAAAATAAAAATTATAAATATTTTAAAATTAAACACCAAACCTATATACATTAAATCCATACCCTATATCATACATAATCTCTAAATCTAAAATCCTAAACTTCATATTTGATAGTTCTAAAATTTCAATACTAAAACATACGTTAAAACCAAAATAAATTTATTATATGTATACTCATAGAATTTCAACACAAAACCTTAAAAAAAATTATCAAAAAAAACCTTAAACTCTTAAACTCTAAACAAACACAATAAACTTAAAACCTTAAAATTTGAATTCTATTTGTTTTAACATAAACACAAATCTACCAAATCATTTTATTCTTTAGTCATATAACCACAAAATTAAAATGCAAGAAAATCATTTCAAAATTTATATATAATTATTTTAAGTTAGACATTTTAAATAGTTATAGATAAATGAAAATATAATTTTCATTAGTTTCTTTTAGGCCTTTGATTGATTTTGATCCAAAGGCTCAAAACTACCCTTTAGTGATCTTTCCCCTTCTTTTTTATTGGTCCATTCTTCAAAATTTAGATTAATATTACTGACCATTGATTACATGTAATCCAATAGTTAAAAATCAATCCCTTTTCATTTCTCTTCCTCTATACTCTATCGTTCTCTTTCATTCACAAGTCTGAGAAATCTTCTAAGTTTCACTCTCCTCATCTCTCTCACACATAAGATGCTTGAGATCTGTCTACACTCACCGGTACTATCCCTCTCTTTCACTCTCTCTCTCTCTCTCTCGTTGTCTCTCTGTCTGTCTCGCTCTCTCTCTGTATCTCTATCTCTCTCTTTCTCTATGTATCTCTATCTTTCTCTCTGTATCACTCTCACTCTTTTTCTGTTGAAGCTAATATTTTTTGCTCTTGGTACATAAGGTCATGAGCAGAGATACTTCTATGTGGCCATGAGCAGCCGTGAGCAGAGTCCCCTGGAAGACGCTGTCTTTGTGGTCGAGCGTGGTGACTACACCACTCAATCATCCTGTTTCGATGCTTCTTTTGTTCTCAAGAGATTCATTCTGGTGGTGAAGGAAGCCTGGTTTTGTTACTAGGTTTAGTTAGTAAATAGGTTTAGGTTTAAGTTTGGTTTAGTTTTGGTTAATACTTTTAATTTGTAAATCATTTTTTTTGTAAACCAGTTTAATTATAAATCATTTTATTTAATAAAAATTAAATATATAAATGAGTTTAAATTTTAATTATATTTCTAATTTTTAATTATTTTTTATTTTTAATTATTTTTTATAATAGAAATAATAGCGAAAATTATACGATATTAAAGAATATTTAATTGCAGATAGAAAAGCGCTATCGTAGCAGAAGAAAAGATAGCAGCGCTAAAAACCGCTATGTAATGTCTTTAACCTATTATGACGGGCGATGATACAGCGTTTCAAAAACCGCTATCGTATCGTTATATAGCATTTTTCGTCCGCTAATAAAACCCATTTTTCTTGTAGTGTTAGGAATCTCCTCCTCTGAAACTTCTGCTTCTAGCATACTGCAATCCTCTGAAGTACATCTAAACTCAAGCAGTTCTTGCATCTCTTCTTCAGAAACTCCCTGATAGATGGTAGGATTTAGAGGTTGATTGTTTGTAGTTTTTAGATTAGTTTTTGGTTTTTGCTTTTCCAAAAACTATTTTTTACCCAATCAAGCTTTTTGAGATTTGGTTTTCCTAAATTATAGGGAAACTAGTTTTTTAAATAACTGTCAAATTCTAAACAAAAACCAAAAACCAGTTTTTTCTAGCTTTGTTGCTTGAAATTTTTTTTACCTTTACGTAAAACACTTTACTAAGGCCTTCTTAATTGCTAATAATGATCCCTGAGAGCTTCTATATAAATATAAAGCATTTTACATATATTATTATAACACAGCTTTTAATAAAACTATAACAATATTCGAATACTTGAATACTATTTTATCGAATAATAAATCGATGTCACATTTTTAATTTAATATTGTAAATTACATCTATGTTAATCATAACAAAGCTTTATTGTACTAAAACTATGATAATATTTGAATGTTATTTTATCTAATAATAAACTGATGTAAAAAATAACTCCTATAAAAAAATTTAACTTATTAATAAAATAAAAATAAATTTAATTATTTGAAGTTAGTCACTACAAAAACTACTATATATTTATACAAATGCATTGTTGATTACTTTTGATTTTATTTAGGGAAATTAGTTTTTTGTTATTTCTTTTATTATTTCATACATATAAGTTATGTTTCCTATTTTTTGGTTTTATGGGATTCATGATAATTTTATTTCTGCATCTTTATGGGATTCACGATAATTTTATTTTGTTTTTGCAGTTTTATTTAATTTTTGAATGCCTTTTTAAAACCTCAAATTTTTTATTTAAAATATTTTTGTTGAATAAGTTTATGTGTGTTTTGATTATAGTATTTTATTTTTTATTTTTTCAGAATAGACATTTTTTTATATAAAAATTAATTCATTAATTTTAAAAACAAAAACCAAAAACTAAAAACTAAAATCTAAAATCTAAAACAACCATTCATGATTTTCAAAAAGCTAAAATCTACTGCAAAATCAAAAACCAAAAACTAAAAACTAAAATCTAAAAACCAAAAACCAAAATCCAAAAACTAGAAACTAAAATCTAAAAACCAATGAAACAATCATCACCTTAGATTAAGAAACTCAGAAAAAAATCTCTCAGCTTCATTCTATATATCCACTTGCTTTGTAACTGTATTTCCATCCAAGCATCTTACTTCCAGAATAGTATTTTGTGCTTGTCGAGATCTGATAGCGTTATGAAAATTTTTGTTGTTCTGGTCACCAACATCCAGCCAGTGCAACTTAGATCTCTGCTTAAGAAACCCCTCTTCAAGACTAGCGACATGTAGCCATCTCTCTTATGCCTCAGCTTCTTCCTTGATAGCAATGTCACTCGGATTGGATAATGTACTCTACTGATTTTCACAAAGAATACCATGCGCCTCCTTTGCTCTTTTAGTTAGATTGCGCAGCTTATCTCTTCCTAGCTCTCTAATAAGAGGCTTCAGATTCTTTAGTTTCTTGGAAAACCGGAACATTGCTGATGTAGAATGAAATAGAACCGGAGTTGAATCCCAATATTCCTTGATCATAGGGAGAAAGTTAGGAAGACTTCCAATCACACTTATAAATTTGAATGGTCTTCTTATTTTCTCACTAGGAGGCCTGGTTTGGATCTTACATCTCATATGATTTGAACAGCCTCCTGGTTCAAAAACTGAATAAGCTGTGGGGAACCGTTGAAGAGCCACATCATTCATTAACACCCTATTCAGCTTCTTACATATAACTCCTTCTTCTCTTTTATTACACCAAGTGAACCGGGGGCCTTGGTAACGGATATCCGAGAAATGGCAATGTAGAACCATTCTCTGGAAATCTCTCATACCAGTCGGAAGCCTTCCCAAGTTAGAGAAACCCAAACTTTCTTCTACTTCTAAAATTTCATTAAAGTCTTCCATAAGCATCCAAGCCTTATTCCGAAACAGAGGAGAATTTTTTGATGGAAAAAATACTCCCATAACGTCTTTCTTTCTTCCACATGATTTCTTGCATAGATAAAAGTAGAAAAGAACTCTTCTTCCTCTTAAACTCCAACTGAAACAGTAATTAGCTGATCTATTTTAAAAATTGGTGTCATACGAACAGACTCTCTTCTTCCTCCTGCACTGCATTCGTAATTTGTCATGTGCGACCACTCCCTGAATAGCGAATTTAGAATTCTATCCACCTTCCTTTCTTTTACCCTTGTTTCCAATATACATCAAAACTTCATCTCTTTACTACTTATCCACTCTTTTATCATGGAATGTTTTACAAAGTTTTGTTAAATACGCACAAATTCTAGAAGAAACTCATCATATTAATGATTTCGGCCCGAAGGCCTTATGCTCTTAGCTGGATTTCATCCTGAGCTCTAGCCTTCTGACCTCTCTTCATACCCTTCTGCATCACTGCCTTATCTTTCTCTTTAACCTGTTGAGCTAGAATGTTGTCTTCCAACAAATCACACTCTAACTCTTCTATCTGAGCATTCTCTTCATTTGCATCTGATTCTGTATTCTGCTTCTCTTCTCCCAATATCTCCCCTTCCTCTGCTTCATCCAAACTTAAAATGGAGAACTTTGATGTTGATATATATATATATATATATATATATATCAGCTTCGTTCCTCCGTGGCGAGTTTGATTGTAATCTCCCCAGCTTTTATTGGAGATACAAAAGACCATTTATTCGTAGCAACTTCCTGACTCAGTTCCTTTCCAGTATTCTTCTCTTCTATCCTCTCTTTTTGTTCATTAACCTCCACTAGGTTCAGTACACTTACTCCCTCTTCCTTTTCAATCTCCTCAATTCCGGTCTCTTGTACTTTAACTTCTTCTTCCCTAATAGAGCAAAATCCTTCTTGCTTCTTCTCTTTTCCATTCATCACACACACCTTTTTAGCATGGCCCCATATATCGCAAAGATTGCATCTCGATGGCAACCAAGGATAATGGAACTCCACTGTAAACTCGTTACCTTCTTTTGAGAATGTAATTTCTTTTGGCGGAGCCTTTGAAACATCTACATTCACAAACACCTTTGCCACTTCAAAATTTGTGCACGCAATTGTCTCTGGGTGAAGTTACACTGGAAATCCCACTGAGCTCGTTATGAAGCTTAGCGTCTCCCATGAGAACATATGAAGAGGAACATTCTTCAAATGAACCCACATTGGTATTGCTTCTTCTTCTTGCTTCTCTTCCTCTATTTTGGGTGTCCATTTCGAGACTACCATTGGTACACCGGCTATGTTCAACATACCTCTTTGTAGGATCTTTTCTCGAGCTTTTGGATTCGGTACAGTGAACCTCATCATTGTTGCATTCACATCGTATACATCTACTTTCGCAGCAGAATCACCGTAACGCCACCATGTGGACTTTCGCAACATGAGGAGCCAAATCAAGGAACTTCCCAACCACAAAATCTTCCCATAACAGAGTTGAATCCTTGAGAACCACATCCGGAATCTCCATTATGTGCTTCCCATCCTTAGTCAAAACCTCAACCTCGTGCTTCTTTAAGATTTTCTTATCCTAAGCAACGATACCCAGGATTGATCACCTTTCTTCAAAATCTCAATCCGATCTGATGAACCCTCAATTTCAACACCATCCCGAACCTCAGAGCTCAATGTGTCTGTCCTCAGAAGATCAGATAGATCCGGCGGAAGCATCGTATCCATCATTGGAACCCTTGCTGAAAATCGCACTCAATATCGCACTCAGAATCGCCTCACCAAAATGCAGCGTTTTCAGAGTTTCCTTAACTTTTTTTAAAAAAAATCGAAGGCATTCTTTAGCATAAGAACTTAAGCACTAAGGGTTGATGCTACATAGAGGCGGTTTAAAGAATGGTGCTCAAGTGAGAAAAATGACATATCAGTATAAGTCCAACCCAATCTGTTGGTCATAAACATTATCCCAAGATGCATAAGCAAAACAGTTTAAACCATGGGTTAAAGTAGAGAGATGATGGAAACCTGTAGAAGGCAATCGGTGGAGAAGTCAAGATTGACAGTCCTCATACAAACTCCAGGGACCTTTAATAGCTTTAAGAGCTATCTCTGCTTTCTTAGTCTTTGAAAAGAAAATTATTCCTATTCTTCCACATGTGCCAATAAATCCAAGGTGAATTGGATACTTGCCATACCATGGGGGGAGGTAATTTGACAAGACCTTTTCTGTTCAGCAATAGCTCGCCGATGGGAGAAAAAAGGGTGGCCACTAGTTTAAACAGAGCTGAAACTAGATTATAGACTCGTGCAACTCCCCACATTGTTTACATTTTGGATCTGTTTGGAGAACATGTGCAGACAAAGATTCCCCTCTGTTGAGCTAAAATTTTTGCTCTGCAAAGGAATATTTCGATTCCGGAGGACATTGATGTTCCAAATACATTTCTTCTAGTGAAAATCATCATGTTAGAGAAGTTCAACTAATAGCCTCAAAGTTTCATAGCCCCGGTTTAGTGAAAACACTCTTGTCTTCTAAATAACTCATCTGACTTATTGAAAGAGCATGGAATGAGTTGTCTAATAAGGATCTCATACTGAAGGTATGTGAAATCTAATAGCTTTCCGTTTTCAGTAGCAAGAGTTTGGAACGAAGAGGTCAGTAACTATAAAAAATGATTAGATATATTGTTTTTTTATTTTTTTTGGGAAGGTGTAAGGGGAGTGGACGTGGTAACCAAGACTCCCGCTAAACACTGAATACATAGTCGATCCTACTGCTTCAACCCAAACCTTTCTTGAGTAGATCCCCACCCCAATGGATCATTTGCCATCCACGGACACCGAGGAATGACATGACTCTCCATAAAAGAAGCAGAGCGTGGTAGTACTTGAAGAGAGAAATTCTACACTAGCAGAGAAGCCGAATCATGCAATATACGCCAAGAGTTCTCTGACAACATCGCTTGATTGTAATATTCAATATCCCAGAAGCCCAAACCTCTGAGATTCTATGAAAGGGTAAGTTTATCCCACACTACCCATTATACTTTCTTAATGTTCGGCATCACATCCCAGAAAAAGCGTATGAGGACGAATTGGATTTGTTTGCAGAAAGATGCTGATAGCTTAAAACAAGATATAGCATACTTGTGCATCGTTGTGAGCACTGATTTGAGTATGACTTGTTTGCCCGCAACTAAGAGAAATATATCATATAACCCTATGACAAATGTGACCGACAATAATGCCATGTTTCCATTTCCCAAAAGTGATCGGGAAGGCCTAGATACTCTATGATACCTCCAACTTGTCTATCAAAAGAGATCTTTTAACTTTATTTTAGGCTTCCATTAAAGTTTTGTACGAGACATTAATAGCCGACATCTTTACATTTATGCACTGGCCCCAATGTTTTTTCATATCTCTTGGAGACATAAGGCCAGCACAATGGTCAGATCTTATGAAAAACATTGTGTTGTCCTAACAAAAGATGATTGATCGAGAGGTATTACGAGCAACGTTTATACCTGGTAATACATTGGAGGAATTGAGCTTTACTTCAAAAGTTGAATATGCATGAGGAATGTAGATCACCTTGGCGTAAACCTATGGGGTGGAAGGACTGTTCTCTAGGGTGCCCCGTTAATTAGAAACGAGGATGAGATTGACCGGACACATCCCATCTCAGAAGAAATCCCACTCGCTACTCAGCACCGCCATGCTCCCTCTTATCAAAAAGCTCAGGATAAAGGAAAAGATATAAGACTTGTTCAACGTAGTGGTGGTTTATGAGCAATTGATGAGAAGACGAAATGAAACCATCGAAGATGAGAAAAAGAACAAAAAAGAAGAAGTTAAAATTTATGAACATTAGATTCAATATTGATCTAATGGTTGTCATTAGTGATCCAAGTCAATTTTTATCAACCAATAAGATGTCAATGATTTACTTTGAATTTGTGACCATTAGACTTTTTTTTGTTTGTTATTGCATATGTGACCATTAGGGTTTGTGTTAGAGTTATGGTGATTATAGTTTGAGTTTGGAGTTCTAGGATTAATATTTGAGACTAAATATTGAAAAAATATAGATATGAAATCTCAAATTTTAAAGTTTGTGTTTAGGGAGTGTTTAGAATTTAGAATTTTAAAATTTGTATTTGAGGTTTAGGTTTAGATATAAGTTAAGTTAAGATTTTGTTAATTTTATAAGTACTAGCTTTTAATATAAAAATCAAATTCTTACAAAATATAAAGTTTACATGTGGATATTTTAACTATATTTAGATATTGCGGTTTTTATCATTTAAAAAAAATAATAATTATAAAACAATTTAGAGTCTAAAGATTAGGTCTGAAGTTTATGTTAAAGGGTTTGGAGTACATACAGTGTTTGGAATATAAAATTAAGATTTGAGATTAAATTTTGAAATTTTGAATATAAGTTAAAGATTTTGAGGTTAAATTATGGAAATATTAAAATTGTAAGGTTTCTGTTTAGAGTATAGTATTGGTAAAAGTTTTAATTTATTTTACTTAAGGGGGAAATCTTTGTTACTACATAATTTATAAAATAATTTTTAATATAAAAATTTCTAATTTTAAAGTTGATAATATATTATGAAATTTTTAAATTAGATATTTTTAAATTTAAATTCCTAAAATAACCTAGAAAAATATAATAAGAATAAATTGCTAAATCTGACACATTAGTAAATCTAGGGGGATTTTAGTTTAATTATTTGGAAATTATTAAATTTCTGCAGTGTGGTATCTCCAGTACTGAATTGTTTTATGATCAGCAAAAAAATTGGTTGGAAAGGAAACAGAATTTGTGTAATGTGTATATTCATGGTATTTTTCTTGGACAATGTTCAAGTTAATTATATCACTTGGTTTAAAATAATGATAATAAGTTATAACTTGACTATTTGAGGCTTTATGTCTTAATTTTTGTTGTTGTTGTCAACAATTTTTAAAATGCCGGTCAGAATTGGTTGGTAATACATTTGTAGAAAATTATTAAGCTATACATATCCTATACATCAATTCTTGGTTAATTTTGACTTATTTAAATAAAATTTGTATATAGTTTTATTTTCTGATTTTTTAAACAAATCTAGTAGTATTAATTGATATTTATAACTTTATTATACATATTATTACCATGAGAAAAAAATGGTGTTAAATTTTATTTTCTCTACAAGTTCAAATTTCAATTTCTTTTTAAGAGGTATAGTTAAACAAGAAACAAACAAACACTATTTATTTGCATTAAATATTTTCTTCCTAGTTATTTATTTTGGGAATTCCATCCTCTAGAAACAAAATTCTATAAATATTTGAATTAAAATGTGAATCAGTACATACTGAAAATCAGATTACAAGTTTCATCGGAAAACATAGGCGATGGAAAAACCGATTGTTAGATTTTACACTAAGTCAAAGATGCCGCGGCTGCGATGGGCCACTGATCTCCACCACTATTTTGTTTATGTTGTTGAACGACTCGGTGGTGAAAAAAGTAAACAAATTTTTTTGTTTTTGTTTTTCCAAACAATAATTACAGTTCCTCTATTAAAAATTATGTATCAAAATCAATATTTTTGTTTTGCTTTTATATACTTTGATACTTTCACCTCCTTCAAAATTTATAAACAATTTGATATTATATATTTTGATATTTTTATCTTATATATTTATAGTTTGACTGTATAAAAATATTTATTTTATTGTTAAAATTGCAGAAGCAACCCCTAAGAGGATTGTGCAGGCAATGGGTGTGAAAAGTCTCACACTATCGCATGTGAAAAGCCATCTGCAGGTCATTATATACACACACAAACTGTCTATAAGTATCACTATATATGCAAATTTTCAGTGTGTGATTTATATTTGTCTGTGCTGGTGGTTACTGAATTAAACGAATCTGTTGATCTCAATAGATGTATAGGAACAAGAAGCGGAGAGAGTCAGTACAAGGTAAATAAATATCACAAGCACTTTAATTTAAAGCTACATAGGAATGTTTGATTGTTCATTTGTACATGATCCAATAAAAGTGAGTTCACAGCAGATATTATAATTGTTTTGTGATGTCCATGGTTTGTTTCATTTCATTTGGATATAATTTTTTTTTAATTCGTAGGCTTCGCTCTGAAACATTTTGGGGCGGAGAACAAAAACAAATTGTATCTTAAAATGAACAAAAATGGTAATAAAGTTCTAAAATGGTAACAGTTTTTAAGGCATTAGACAACTGAGTGACATAAGATTTTATGAAATGAACGGTAAAAAATTTAAATATTCTAAACAAGGCCGGAAGTACATGTTTATTGGTCTTCCACTCAGGATCGGCATTGTTTGTATTGATATGAAATTAGCTGAATTTATGTTGTAATTTGAAAACTTAAATGGTATTTAATGATTTTATAAATATTTATTTTTAAAAAAAAATGTCCAGAAATTGAAATCAGAATTTTCATGGAAAAAAGATTCAAGTCAACAAATCATATATTTGATTTTCTTTATAATATACAATATTGATTTTGCTTGGTAAAATTACACATGCGATTTTTAAAAATCAAATTGGAACGGAAAATTGAACAAACCATATAATATTTTGCCTTATTTTAAATTACGTGTGTACAATTATATAGCAGAAAGAAGAATGAGACGAGAAATGAGGTGGCGGCAATCTCAACAACACCTTCAAATCTATGAACGCCTTCGAGACGCTACCAATTTTATGCAAAATCAATCAAGGTTCATGCGATAATTAATCTCCTATATATTATTTGAGTTTTGTTTTTGAAAAAAAAATAACTTCAATTTTGTATGAGTTATAATTTGAATTTGATGAGTTATCAATATCTAACATTTTTTATGAATTATTCTGGGGTTCACCAACCAATAAAATTTTATTATTAAATATTCAGTATCTTTTAAAAACGGACACAAAATATTGTCAAATTATATTATTTTTTAAAATAAAAGGTTAAATAAATAAAAAATAATAGTAGTTACAAAATATCAATTTTTTAAAAAATAATGTTTAGTACTGTCAGCAAAACACTAAATCCTAAATCTTAAACTCTAATTAACCTTTAGGTGAACACTAAACCCTTTGATAAATCCTAAATCTTTGAATTTAAATTTAAGAGTTTATGATTTATCCAAGGATTTAGGGTTTTGGGTTTTGGGTTTTGCTGACTGCGTTAAAAATAGTTAAAAAAAAAATTCAAGGATTTAGAATTTATCCAAAGGTTTAAGATTTAGTATTTTGCTGACGGTATTAAAAAAAAAATTTTAACCCAAGAATAATTCTTTTTTTATTGATTATATGGTAGATTTACTAGTAATTTACTCTCTAGACAAATTTAACAACTTGCCATTAAAATCGTCTGCCTCTAAACATTATTATTAACCAATTTATATTAAAGATCCATTATGAAAAAATCTGTCATATTGGACAATACTTATAATATATAAATCTTAAATGTTATAATATTTTAGATTGAGCATATTTTTAAAAAATGATAGCTAATTTATGATATTTCAAACAATTTCTCTAAAATCATCGAATCGTTTATTTATATATAAATTATTTTTTATGTTTTCTATATAATGATAATCTTTGTTTTGGATTTCATGTAGGCTAAGCGATATGAAAGAAAAAACAATCGCATTTCTGAAACCAAGTAACAAAACTATGGAGGTATCTTGCAAGTCTCTGTTTCAATCTTCATGAGTGATCTTTCTTTTCCTTTGTATTAAATTATAACCGTGAGGGATTATTAATATGTAGATTCCATGAAGATCATCTAAATAATGTTTATATATCGCGTCATATACACAAGATCATAACCCCCTTTCCCCCTCCAAAAAATATATATACCACCCTACACTCATTGCTAAAACTATGATATTTATCAAAACTTACCCATAATAATGATATCAAACGATTTTCGATATTATTTCCCAATTACATACCTTTTTCTATTTTTTTTTTGTTGATTTTGGATAGGCTATCATTTAAAACAAGATAATCTATGTGACAATAAATACTTGCGAATGAATTTGTTTGTTTTTTGTTTTTAAAGTTATTAGAACATGGTTGTTTATAATTCTTATCATATATATGATTGGTTTATGGTAGGTCAGACATGCTGACGACGGCGTGGTTGCTGCTGGCGATGGTGCAGATGTTCGTTTAAACTCGACAGGACTTGTGAATGGTGAAGAGAAATTGTCCCTTGGACTCACTCTTGGACTCAAGTACTAAGAGGACTTCGGTTTCTATCCTTTTTAAGTTTTCTATATTTATGTAATTCTTATTTCATACAATGGGATGAGAACAATAAAAATGAACGAAATGCGTTCCAATAAAAAACGAGGAATACATTGGGTAAAATGGGAGAAGTTGTGCTTACCTAGGAAGGAAAGTGGAATTGGTTTTCGTATGATCCATGAATTTAACCTGGCCTTGCTAGCAAAACAATTATGGAGATTAGTTCAAAACCCGGACTCATTGGTCGCTAGGGTACTGAGGGGACGATACTATAGATTAAGTTCGCCTTTGCGTACAATCTCAGTCAGCAGTCCATCTTATGTGTGGACTAGCATTTCAGCAGCACGAAAACTTTTGCGTCTGAGGATTAGACAGAAAATACATTCCGGATGTGAGGTCAGAGTGTGGGAGGACCCTTGGATTCCCACTATACCTGCCACGCCAGCTCAACCTCTGGCCCCAGTCTTACATCCGAACATGAGAGTAAGCGATCTCATTGATAGAGAATCGAAGGAATGGAATGGAGAGCTCCTAGAGAATTATATCGCACATGCGGATATACCTCTCATTCGGAGTATGGCCATAAGCTCAACTCACCGTCGTGACACTTTCTGCTGGAATTATACCAAGAATGGACAATACACTGTCAAATCTGGCTATTGGGTGGCTAAGAACATACTGAAAGTGGAGGAAGAAATAGAGGTTTTAGAACCAATTATTACTAAACTTCAAGACTTTGCTTGGCAGATAAAGGCACCTCAGAAGATATGTCATCTTATATGGCAATTGATTACTGGTCATGTGGCAGTAACGCGGAACCTAATTTGACGTAATATGAGATGTGACAATTATTGCCCGAGATGTGGAGAACAAGAGGAATCTGTTACACATGCAATCTTTGAATGCCCCCCAGCTCTTCAAGTTTGGTCACTATCTGCCACTCCGTCAAGTCCAGGCATTTTCCCAGTTTCAAGTCTTTATGCAAACATGGATTACCTTTTCTGGAGGAAGAATAACATTGTCGAGCCCGAATTGGACAGAGACCCTTATCCCTGGATAATATGGTACATTTGGAAGGCTATAAATGATAAGCTCTTCAGAGGAATTGATAGGGACCCATTAGAGCTAGTTCGTTATGCTGAGAGTGAGTGCCAAGCCTGGTTCAATGCAAATGAGATGGTACAATCTAATCTACCGGAACAAAACATGGAAGAACCTCAAGTCTTAAGCTTGAGCAATATTTGCATGATTGATGGATCGTGGACATCCACATCCCGGTTTAGTGGATATGGATGGGTCTGGATGGACAGCTTCGGGAAAACACAACTCATGGGAACGCGAAATTTCATAAGACGTGAGTCTGCTTTACATTCAGAACTTGAAGCATTGCGATGGGCGATGGGCGATGGAGAATATGCTTCAATACTCGACATGCCAGAGTTTCGGAACGGATTGTATGGAATTAATCGCCATGATTAAGGAACCTCGTGCTTGGCCAAGATTTGCAACAGAACTCGAAAGGATAGAGACTCTACAGATTTGCTTTCCAGATTTCAAGATCACTTATATTCCACGAGAGCATAATCGGATTTCAGACTCTTTAGCTAGGACTGCGAGGTCTTTTCATAGAGAGCTTTATTTCATTTGTTGTTCTATTCCGGTCTGGTTACCCAGACCACCTCTAGTTTGAGTAATAGAATAGCCGTTTGATGTAAAAAAAAAAGAACAATATAATATAAAATGTTACTATATGATTTTTCATCCATTATTTGGGTGAAATATTATTTGTATAATAAATATTTTATTGTAGACAAGAATCTCTTCTTATCATTCATTGAGACCTCGTTCTTCTTCTCAATATTTATTGGCAAAACATTTGCTAGTAACTTGAGCTATATCTCTGCCCCTTTGGCGAAGCCCCTGAAATCATAGACCATTTAAAGATTTTTTGACAAAATTTCTAGTTTCTGAATGTTTTGACCTTGTAGACACTTCCAAATCCACCTTGACCAAGCTTAGTTTAAGGCAAGAGTCAGTTGAACACAAATTTTATAAGTCTTTGACTGGATAAAATTTTGGATTATGTGAAGAGAAAATCTAGATCAAATGTCTTTTGGATTATAAATAAAAAATCATTCATTTAAATAAAATAGAAAAGTAAAAGATCTCACATTGCTTATAACAAGAACAATCTTGTACTATATATATGGCATCCCTTTAACATGATTCATAGTTTTGTGGGGATACTATGGAGAAAGAGTGAAAGAAACCAATATACAAGCCACACAGGCACAAGCCGATAAACTATGGACTTTAGCCTATAAAATATGTTCATTTTGGGAAAAATTCATATCAATATTCTTTTGCATAATTTTCTAGATAAATCCTAAAAAATTTTGTCTAAATATCTCAATAAATATAAACGTTTTAGACTGTGTCAATATACTTACTGAAAAACTTTCAGATAATTATCGGAATATTTCCATTTTTCTCTCTTGCATGACAAATATGAATATTTCCAGAATATTATTTTCTTTAATGTTTGTCCTTAGCTTGTTGATCAAGCTTCTTTCCCATATAAAAAAGCGTATAACCTTTTCATTATCTTATATGTTTAAATTGGACACTCGGGGTCCCAATTGGATTTTGGTTTTGTCCAAATCGGGTCTCGGTTTTTTGGGTTTGTCAAAATCATTCCCATTTGGATTATATAAAAGTTTGGTTCGGGATCGGTTCGGGTTATATCAGGTTTGGGTCGGGGTTAGTAAATCTTCAAAGAACCGGTACAACCCGATGTACTTTTGGGTTCGGATCTTAATCGGTTCTTCGGTTTAAAAGTACCTGATTTGTTCCTACTTTGTAACCAAATCATAAGTGAAATCAGATTTTCGGTTTTAAATTACTTAATTGATACCTATTTTGTAACCAAAACATAAGTAAAATCGATTCAAAATAAGAAAGAAACATCAAAATTGATCATTCAAAATCAAATGAAAAGTAAACGTAGTTATTGATAGAAAGAAAACCAAATAATTAAAAGAAAAAAACGAAAACCAAATTCTCATTTTCAAGCTTTAACCGCCACCTTCAACCATCAGTGTTCATGTAATATAACCACCAACCTTCATGTGATAGATAATTATTTTAGATGTTCTGTAATATCTTAGTGTATGTTGGATACATATTAGAGATCATGTTTTTTTTTTGTCATCAACAATAACAGACTCATATAGACTATGTAAACCAACTAGGTAGCTCCGCATCCATATGAACGACGAAAGACGACTGCTTTCTAGTACTGCATGCAAGACTGTTCGCCTTAGTGTTTGTCGCTCGAGGTACGTAGATGATGTCTGAGCTATGAAAAGTTTCCTTCAGGGTCTTGATATCTTCCAAATAACTTGCAAAAGCTGGCCATTCTTCTGGTTCGAAATAATCTTCACCAATTGAGAACAATCTGTTGCAAACATGACCCGATATTGACGTAAATTCCTCATGCATTCTATAGCCCAAATTAGTTCCTCAATCTCCGCATGAAGGGGAGAGAGACTAGTTCTAACATTTCTCGCTCCCAATAAACCATCAAAACCTTCCAAAGTACTGTACCACCCCTGACCTGAAAAATTTTCGGTCTCTTTCTAGGAACCATCTGTGAAGCACCACCGTCCTGGAATTACCGGTAAAGTCGTCTCTGCCCTTTGTTGTGATATCCTATGTGAGTTCATAACCTGAGCTTCAGCCCATAATGTTGATTCTGTTTCCGCTAATCGTAGCGTTTCCTTTGGGTCTATGTCCAATTCACTGAAGACCTTATTATTCCGAGCTTTCCATATATATCATAATATCCAGGCGAACTGATGGTCATCCATTTTCGGTAAAACTCTCCAAAAAAAGATGATCCATATTTGTAAATAAAGAACTTGTTGGAAAAATAGCTGAATTAGTTGGTATCTTTGATAATGCCCAAACCTGAATAGCTGGAGGACATTCAAAAAACATATGATTTATCGTTTCCACTGTGGATCCACATCTGGTGCAATATATGTCCCCTTGGATTCCCCTCGTTTGGAGATTATTCCTAACCGCTATGCACCCTGATACCAATTGCCATAAAAAAATGCTTTATTTTCGGTGGACACTTTAGTTTCCAGCAAAAAGCCTTTAATAAATCTATTGTAGGACCATATACGTCTGGAGGTTTACACTTGTCCGGATAAACCCTCTCCACCTGATATCCAGACTTAACCGTATATTTACCATTATTCGTGAAGTGCCATCCATCTCTATCCAAAATCCCAGTCCTACTCAACGGAATGCTTTCAATGATTTTAGCATCCTGAGGATCCACTAAAGCCTGAATTACCTGCGAGTTCCAAGTCCGCGAATCTGAATCAATGAGGGAATCAACTGTAAGATCAGGGGAAACATTATGATGATTTTTATTAGAGATCATGTTACAAGTTATTTTTTTAATATTGTGGGTCCTATCGGATATCCATTTTGTTTCGAGTTTGGTTCGGATAATACCCATAACCTAAAATACTATAAAATAAGATCCATTCAGTATTTATGTCGGGTTCGGATCGGTTCAGATTCTTTTTTATCGGATCGGATTCGGTTTATTTGCCCAGCCCTACTTAAATGCAATAAGAAACTTCAAGCAGAAACATTAGTCGTCTAATTAGAAAGTCTCGAGAATATTTGTAGAAGTTATAGTTCACATATTCAGTTTCGGGTGTTGCAAAACAGTCTCGTCACAGTTGTATTTTGAGATTCAAAAATCACATTGCACCATCACACATTACATGCGATTTATTGATTTAAGAAAAAGAAATAAAATTTCGACTCCGTGAATTCGTTAAAATTTCTTGCTTTATATTATCGTTTCATATGCTTTCTGTTTCGTGATTTTCAATCAGGATTTTTGCGGTCATATAGAATTATTTGTTGCAGTTTATATCATAGAAAAACAAACGACAACACTGTCAACATAAAAGAAAGAAAAAAAAATTCAGAGCAATATGCACTATACTTTTAATCTAAATGAGGTTTGAACCGACCTGAACCAAGATTTTGGTTTCTAGTAATGATTTGGTTGTTCAGATTAAACCAATCGACTATGTTTTAAAATTGATGCAGCTATGGGTTCAGATCGCCCCCACCCCCACCTCCACCGCAAACTGATCAGTTACTCAGTTAGCCATATACTTTTAGATTTCTATTAAATTACGTTAAAACAATACCTAATTCTATTAAAGTTTATCAAAAACAAAGAAAAGTTTCTAAATCAAAGAATTTTAACCAACTAACTGAACTAATTAAACTTATCAAAACTTAATTAACTGACTTCAACCAAATTTGAACTTAAAATAGAAACCTTTGGTTTAATAAAAAAGATAATCTTTGAAATATCTGATACCAGTGGCAGAACCAGCATAATTTCTTATAGGGGTCATTTATTAAAACAATTATGTAATTACTTAGAAAATATTCAGATGGGCCAAAGAAAAGATTTGAACTTGTGCTAAGGGGGTCAAAGCTATAGGATTTTAACCAAATGTTCCACAGAAAAAACTATTGTACATAAGCTAAATTCTTTTTTTTTTTGTAAAGTCATGGGGGTCAACTGACCACCCTCCCCACTACATGGCCCGCCACTCAGATACCCAACGTAAACTGAGTCATATTTTTCAGTTATTTAAAGTATAATTTGCTCGAACCGAATTATACGACTAACAAAAATATCCAAACCGAGCTCGCAAGCCCAACTTTGTCACTGGAACTAGTTGCACAATGAAACTCTTCGAAAAATTTCCGAAGAACCTTAACCTGTAAAGTGAGAAGCTCTTCATTCTTTTCAATGAATACCTGGCTCTCTCCGCTTTCTTTAAGATTCATCGGACTATACACATGTATGAATAATACCACATGCGAAACACTCTCACTACTGAAATTATGTAGAGATTAATGGACCATAAGCTTTGATCTCTAAAGAGTGTGTGAATATAAGTTCACATATCGGTAGTTTTAAAGGTACATGAATAATATATAAGAGATTTGGGCCACTCCACTTACTGGTATTTGATTTTAAGTTGGAATCCAAAATTTTTAACATGGTATAAGAACAGACCAATACACTGACCCATTAATCCGGCGCGGAAAGTTATCAGATCGTCCCACTAATTGATGACCTAATGAAAGCTCAATTATGTATAGCTAGTAAATGAAGTAGGCCACTCTTACTAACTATTAAAAAGTTTGGAATAGATCCACACACTCTTATAATTCTGTCCAGAAGTGATTTGTGCTCTCGGACCTGATAATGATGGTCTGCGAGATTAATGGTTATAAAGGCCATTATCTCGAAGGAGGGTGCTGAGATTATATAGAGATTAATGAGTCATAACTTTGATTTCTAAAGAGTGTGTGAATATAAGCTCACATACCATACATTTCAATGACACATAAATAATTTCAATAGTACATGGCCACTCAACTTATTGCCAATTGATTTAAGCTGGAATGCAATAAACTTAACACACACCTTATATGTAGAACCGTTCTAAGAAATAAAAACGAAGTGGAGAGTGCGAGAATTTTGAGAGGCTTACATTTGTTTCTGGAGGTAGTTGTTCAATTTGTTTGAAAATTAATGTGTCGATCACATCCTATTATCAAGATCGGTTTAGAATCTATAATAAACAGGATATCGGATTTAAAAGTTTCTCATCAATTTGAAGTGTCTCATGCCGAGTTCATTATATCATAAACTCTATTATTATAATTCGTCGCGACCAAGTTCATTTTTTTTTAATAATATGTAAAATTTATTCAGAAAAGGTAGTTCTTACAGCCTTTAGCTACTTGAAACAGAACAAGATTTCAAAACAGAACATGTTTCTTTTTGAAGAAACTAACGGCCAGACAGCCAAAGTTGGAGAACACTTTCGTCGTAACTCTTTAAAATCATTGTTTGGCGCTGATTACAAATTTGCCTATCAATCATTAGAATCAGACGATCTGCTGGGACAGGTTGGGAACCATGTCGACGGTTGCTCCTTTCTCTTCATATGGAGTGTATCGCCACTTGGAAACTATATCGCAGAAGGAAGAGCTTCGTCGTGGTCTGAAAAATGATCTGCAAGAAGCATTAGGATGTCTTGCCAGTGATGTGTGAACCGAGAGAGCAAGAGTTTCTGGACAAGGCCCTTCCATATCTGATGCGAGTAGGTGCATTAGAAAAATAGATGTTCCCGGCTTTCCAGATGTTGATTGCAGAGAACACAGCCTGCATCAATATTTCTTATTGAGAGAAGCATTCGATCACCAGTTGTTAATCGGTTGTGCATTGCTAGCCAAGCCATAAAGGCATATTTAGTGTCGAGTAGGAGAACCAAGTGCTTTCATACCAACTCACTGTTGGAGCAGAGCTCTGGATAAGATACCAAGTATTCCAAGTGCTAAATGCTGGTTTGAAAGTATCCATATTATATTTCCAGACTGGCACAACCTCTCTCACGGACATCTTCCCTCATTGCTTATGCAATGCCTCCTCTATCATGGTATAAATATCGCAGCGATGGCGTCGTGTGCGACGTTGAACTACCGACGCAACATTTGCTCTCAAAGTGATTCCCATATTAATGCATTCCCTGTCTCAAATAGTTCATTTCTCACAATGAAATGGAGATTTATTGTAGGAGATTAGCTTCAATTCCTCCTCTGAACGACTGTGACGAGTAAAGAGCCTAACAAGGAAAGCGGAGTTTGTTGGATAATTCCAAGCTTGTGGAAACTTAACATATTATTAGATATTTAATATGTTAAGGATAAACACAAAAAGAAAATCTAGAAATAGGAAAAAGAAGTTTTTTATTAGATTAGGTTTGTATTTTCCATATCCCACATGTTAGAGGGAATTGTCTTTCATATAAATAGAAGTCTAATGGAGAGGTGTTCCATAAGATCGAATAAGAAAGAGATCAATGATCTAAGAAAGATACATTGAGAGCTTTAGTTTTGAGTAGTTTCTAAAGCTAATAAGAAAAGTTGTTTTTATAATTCTTTGTGTTTCTGGAAATCATAGAGATTTGAAAGTTGGCATAGAGAAAAAAGAAAGGAGTAGCCGACTCTATCTCCTATAAATACAAAGGAGAAGTCGTCTGAAGGATTGATTAACAACCACATTGAACGCGATAACACAAGTTTAAGGGCTTTCAGCTCCTTGCTTTGTAAACTAAATACGTCATTCAACAGCTTGATAAGTCTCTTTGGCAATTTTGATAATTTGTTTTTTTTTTCTAGCTGATTTTCTTGGATAAAGACTCCTTTTAGATAACCAACACTAAAATTTGTATTATCTTAAAAGTATGCCAAATTAGATTAAAAATTTCTTGCTTGGGAAGTTAACCTGATGGAGAAGTGTTGAGAACTGAATTTAGTACAACTGACCAGAGACATAATAACATATAATTTTGCATCCTAGATATCTGGATTTTCTAGATGCTGGAGATCATACATCCAGATGCAACGTCTAAATATACATATTTTAAAGTGTACTTACATCCAGTTGAGCATTTGCATCCATATGCAACGTGTGGATGCAAAACCGAACATGGCCTATATCATCTTACGAAAAAAATCAGTTTATTGGATCTTTGTAGTAACACAGTTGGAGACACCTAATGATCAACTTATGTATAACTCAACGGCAACTCAACTCCGTGAAGATGTTATTGCTCATTGACATTTCACTAGTATCAGGTTGGGATTGATTCCCAGTGAAAGCAGGAGCCCTAGGCAAAGGGATGGTGACAGTTTCACTGCCAAGCCAAAGTATAACAGAGCTCATGGTTGGTCTATTCGCTTCATTCTCTTGGGCGCACAATAAACCAATCTGGATCAACTTGATGATCTCGTTTCTCGGGTCTTTCATCAGTAAAGGATCAATTACGATCTCAGGCTTTCCTTCAACCCATCTCTTCCATGCCTGTACCAATAAAGAAAAGTTCTTACTCTCCGTACGTATGCTAGAAGTAAAAGAAGTGAACCAAGACTTGTGAGGAAACTTACGAAAGCTGTAAGTCCTTCTCCTTCAAAACTATTGTTCTTTTGACCACTTATCATCTCTAGAAGCATAACACCGAAGCTGAAAACGTCGGATTTAGCTGAGATTTGCCCGTGATTCAGGTATTCAGGAGCCATATATCCACTGCATACATTAATTGATGAATGTTTGAAACATTATGTTAAACTTAGAACATTTAGAGCATCAACATTAATAAGTTTTTCAATGATCTCTCAAGAATTAAAAAAGAAAAGAAAGAAAATTTTTTAGGAAGACATAAAAACTCTTCACATGAGAGACTACTACTTTTTAGAGATTCTTCACATTTGCCAAGTTGTCTTTAGCTAATATTATTTAAATATTAAAAATTTAAGTGAGAAATTTAATGATTTTCTTAAACAATGTTGATTTTCTTAGACCATCAGCAATGGACCTGTTGAATAATTCATTCAACTGATTAAACCATTGTAAAGAGGGTGTTTAATTAAAAATGAGCATACATGGATTCACAATAGTTGAATAATTTCAACTAGTTGAATAATTTCAACTAGTTGAAAGAGCACAAAATGGATTCCATTTTACAATATATTCTATTGTGATTGGTTGTTCAGATTTGTATGATTTTTTTATTTCCACCTAATATTTCAACCTTGTTTATTTTATAGTTAAATATTTTTTACGTGATAAAAATTATATCAAAATTTATCATTTTAATGATCTATAAATAGAAACTAGTTTCATTTCATTTGGTTATATAACAAAAATGTCATTTTATTGTAATTTATATATTTTTACCAATATTAGTTTTTAAGAACTCAATCATATCATAGTATATTTGTTTCAATAAAATTATTTATTTTTTGAAAAATAATAAAGAATACTAATAAAATAAATTTAAACTTATTAAAACTATGTCACTTTAATTATTTAATTTAGTTATAATCAAAAATATATATTATGTAGCTATCAAAATTATATGAATTAAAATTTGTGGGGTAAGAAGTTTAATTTTATTAAGCAACACCATTATAGTGATAAAATTTATATAGGTGTTGAATTAATAGGTGGAAGAAAGAAAGATGATGTGGATTGTAAAGGGAAAATTGTAAATATGGAACAAAAAAATAGTAGATTGTCCATATGCCATAATATGAGCTATAAGTTGTCCACCTAGTATAAATATTTCTGTAAACCCAATTAAACCCGTTATCTCAGCCCAAAACGTTTTTTTAAATTTAATTGTAAAAGAATAAGTTAAAAGTTAAAAAAAAAAACAGAGGGTAAATAAACAAAAGGGGCATTTGTTAAAAAAACAAAAGGCACATAATCGATTCCCTAATCCTTATGTCATCAAAAAGGAACTTGTCAATTCCACAACCAGTACTCACCCTCGTTTTTCCTTATCAACAGCAAATCCCCATACTATGAAGGGATCAAATTTTCACAACCCACAAGAGGCATAAATATGCATCTTCTTCAACAAGAGATTCAAAAATTTTGGGTGGTTTCAAAAAAAAGTAGAGATCGTGTGATGAAGAAGAAGAACACGTTTTCTTAAAAAAAGAACTTAGGAAACAAGAAAAATATAGAAAATATTGATTTTAGAATATATTCTCAACAAATTTTGGAGAGATTTAAGGAAAATATACATTTCGAACTTGGTAGAATATACATTCTGCTGCCGTAGAAAGTAGATAAAACAGTAGATTGAATAACACAGCAAAGGTAGAATAGAATATTTTGGTAGAAAGAGCAAGCGTGCTTCTGTAGATATATTAGGAAATAATAGTTAATGAAATCTACCTTGTATCAGAAATATGGAAATTGGCAGCTGACTTATTCTACAATGGTAGAATTGTATTTATTGGGAGTTGAATTATTCTATGATTGAAGAATTGTATTTAATGGCAGATATGATTGTCTATCAGCTATAGATATCTATGTTATTAACCGAATTTACAATCTACGATCCGTAGATAGTAGATTATGTTTTCTACCATTCGAAGATCAAAATATGAAATTTTGATATACTAATATTTAGTCTTTAAAAATATTTTTAATGATTGTTTCTTGTTGATGTACATTTTGAATATTTTTCCATATTTTTCTGACTGTTAAAATAATTGATATGAATTTTTAAAGTTGTCCAGGGATATCTGAGTCCAAAACGAGCCAAAAAAAAAGATTTATGACAAATGGACAATGTAGTTGTTTTTATGTTCCTTTTAGCAACTTTTTCTTGTAAAAATGTATAAATTAGGGTGTTGAATTCATAAAACCATTGCACGTAGTCTTATATTTTTCTTTTTTGATTTATAAATTCTTACCGGGTTCCAGCTATTCCCCTTGTCTCAGCTCGAGTCTCGTCAGTCTCGAACAACCTTGCGATCCCAAAATCTGCAACTTTAGGGTTCATCTCTGCATCTAAAAGTATGTTGCTTGCCTTCAAGTCCCGGTGAATAATCTTCAGCTGAGAATCTTCATGGAGATATACAAGGCCTCGAGCAATGCCTTCTATAATCTTGAACCTCACCTCCCATGTAAGAAGGGAACGCTTCTCTTCATCTGTATATTTCACAGAAAACAGTCTTTGGATAAACAAAAATATTTATTGTAACCGATATGCAGCATCTCACGACGACTCACCAAATATAAAATGATCAAGACTAGAATTGGGCACAAACTCGTAGACAAGAATCTCTTCATCTCCTTCATTACAGAACCCAATTAGCTTAACCAAGTTCTTATGTTGGAGTCTTGCCAAGAGCGAGACCTCATTCTTGAACTCTGTACTTCCTTGTCCTGAACCACTTACTAATCTCTTCACTGCTATCTCTTGCCCGTTCGGTAAAATCCCCTGAAACCAATCATCTCGCAATTAAATTATTGACCCATATCAGGATTTGACAAGAACTATTAGTTTATGAATGTTTTATTAACCTTGTACACAGTTCCAGATCCACCGTGACCAATCATATTTCCAGGCGAAAAGTTATCGGTAGCAGAGAGTATCACGGCAAGACCAAACCGTAACTTCGATTGTCCATCAGAATCAGAGCATTCTGTAACATACAAACAAAAAATATCAAACCTTTATTCTACAAAAAAAATAACTAAGCTTCACTGCATCAAACAAACAACTTGCCACCGTTGATAGTTTTGTTGTAGGACTTCCTCCTCTGATCAAAGATGATGATGAGACCAACAAACACAAAGAGATTAATAACCGTTGGAACCACAATTATCACGATAGTTCCATTCCGAATCCTGTTTCCTGCAACAAAAAAAAACAATAAAAAAAACAAAAACTCATCAATTTGCAACCAACAAAAGAAGATTATGTAACTAGAAGATAACCTAACATATAATATACCTTTCTTGTCATTTCCAGGTTTTAACTCAGTATCTCCTTGAGGAAGAGTCGAAGAACGACTAATCATAGACACTCTTGTCATATTCTCTGAAGATCCAGGAATGGGATAAAGATCCCACCGGAAAAAACAGCTCGGAAGCCGATCCGCACCGCCCTGGCTTCCCCAGTTAATGTTTTGAAAGTAAAAGACACCCTGCCTTAGACATTTGTTGCATTCACTAGATAAAATGTCAGGAGTACATTGCATCATCATGTAAACATTTGCAAATTCTGTGAACTCTGCTCTTATGACGCTATAAAACTTGAGCACAACTGAGGAATTTTCAGGAGCTGAAATTGCAGACTGCAATGTTAGGTTAACCAGTGCTTCCCATTCTCGTCGAAAAAGCTTAAGGCTCTTAGGTTCCTCTATCTGTAGAGGATTATTTGAAAAAGCAGGCGGGAGAAGCTCGAGAGTCGCGAAAACAGAGTGATTAGCGTACCTTACAAGGCAAGAAACGTTGCCACTGTCTCTAGTGGTCCACCTGAAGGAATTTATTCGATTTGGACATATTTGTTGTGATTCTCGACTCGCTTGCTCCACGCAGTTCACACAAGCTTGCTCCTCGTAGCCTCGTCCACAAAGGGCAAGACCGTAAACTTTGTTGGTGCCTTCTCCGGTTGAAGTGTTGTAGAACCCGTCATTAGCAATGATGTTACTTGCAAGAGAAGAGAATAGAGAGTTGAGGTTTGCGCTGTAAGTGCTGTTAACGGCGAATAGGCTGCTTTCACAAAGTGCTTTAACGTCTAAAAAGGTTAAAAGGAGAAGAAAGCTAGAAAAGAGAATAACAGCACATAATTTTCTCATTTTGATTCTAAGTATATTTTTTTCCTTTAATGTCATATTGTCATTGCTTAGAAATAGGCTATATTTATATGATGAATATTGACAACGACGCCCACGTTAGTCCAAAATTTAAATATTTATAACGAAAAATTTAATATGAAATAAGATATTTATAATTTAAATTTATTATTGACATATATCACAATCATGTCAATTGATAACTTAAAAAAAACAAATTTTATACAATAAAATATAATGAAACAACCCACAAATTATAAATATTATACATATTAAAAGCGCAACATTCTCCGAAGACACTAAAATGAGTTTTGTTCACCAAAAGAATACGCAAGAAAAAAGTGACTAAATTTTCATTAAAGTAATAAAAGATCTTTCTTCTACTTTTACTTTATAAATATATAAATATAAAATTATTTAAATAAATGAAAAGTAATAATAATTTTGTTTTACTACTTTTGAATAAGAAATTTTAAATTTAATTTTTTTGTCTTTTCTCATTTTTCAGCATTTTCAATTTTTTTTATTTCAAATCCGTGAAAATTCATTTTTTAACTATTAAAAAATTTTAATTTTTTTTAAATCCTACTCTACCCTTTAACACTTCACCGGCTCACCATCAAATCTAAATAATAAGTTTAGATTAATTACTCTTAAAGGCATAATTGTCTATATACTTTTTAATAAAATATTTTGGTCATTTTGACACTTGTGTACTATATTTATGATAAAACTTTTTAGTGTTATCTTAAAGAATTTTTTCTGTTAGAGATGATAAAATAATATTTTAAAATAGAATTTATTTTAAAATAATTAAATTATGCAAGTGAAAATAGGAGGAAATTGCCTTTGGTTAAAAGGTTTAAATCGTGTAGACTCAATCCTTTGAAATAACGTGGAAATAGGTACAAACGGAACAAAAATTCGGATCAAGCTAAAGACTAAAGAAGTTAATGTTTCTATCTGCTCTCTAATAAAAAAAGTAATGTGGTAAAACATTTTTTTAAAGGTGTATGCAGTCTCGTAATCTATTCTATAGAAAAACTGCACTATACAAACAAATTAGTTTTATATAAAATATAACAGAAATTGCTAAGAAAATTTAAAATAAGCCTAGGATTCTCTTTAAGAGTGTATTGGTTATTAACTAACATTACAGTCATCATAAATCAAGCATAAAATTGTGTTCTTAAACAAATAAACATAAAACATACACACTTGGTTTGCGTATTTTATATATTGAAAGGCTATTATGTTGTGCCAAAAAAATAGATAGTATTGGAATCCAGTCCAGAATAAAATAACCAACAAAACATAAATCTTTGAATGGATGGATCCAATATTGAAGTTAGCACGGCTAATTAATCGGCTGAGGTGTTCTCTCCTCGGGGAATCCGAGTGAGCTTGAACTTGTCGAACTGATAAGCGAGACCGTGGACTACTTTATGGTAAACTTCTGTGCATTCCTCTCGAGCCTGTTTTTCTCCGTTGAACTGGCTGGTGACCAGCTGAGAGTCATTGTATAATTTGAAATCTCGAACTCCAATTCTGATAGCTTTACGAAGTCTTGTGATCAAAGCTTTGTACTTGGCCTCGTTATTATAAGCGGTGAATCCAATTCTTAATAATTTTTCTGAGACTTTTTCGGTAGAGGAGGTCAATTTTATTCCTACCCCTGATCTGTGGCGAGATGATGCCCCGTCGACATGTGTAGGATCCATACTCTAGATTGATTGGTTTCGATGGGAACACTGGGTGCGAGTTTGATTATGAAATCATCGAGGACCTGAGATTTTTCTCAAGTTTGTGGCCAATATTCAATATCATATTCGCAAAGTTCGATAACCCATTTTGGTAGTCGTCGTGATTGGCTTGGACTGTGTAGACATGTTTGCATTGGCTGCGAAGCCATTACTACTATGGACTGTGATTGGAAATAGGGTCGTAACTTTTGTGTTGAAATCATTACTATCAAAGCGAGTATCTTCATTGATGTGTATCTTGTCTCAGTGTCGAGGAGGGGCTTGATTACGTTGAAGATTTTTTTTTCTCACCTTGTTCTTCATGTATTAGAACTCTTCTGACTGTGGCATATGATCAAACTATGTACAAATATACAGGTTTTCTTTCCTATGGTCTGGCCAGTATAGGTGGCTCGGTGAGTGATATGCTCAAATTTACCTTTAGAGCAACTCTGCAATTTCAGAGTATCAACTGTAATACTTAGGATCAAATTCACATGAACTGAAATCTATCAAATAGAACTTTGGATTTTGAAATAAGCTAGATCAATAATAAGAAAGCCACAAAAACAGTAAATTAAAACGGTTGTAAGTTGTGGAAGAAAAGCGCTATATTTAGAAAAATCAACAGGTAATCTAGAATTGAAGTCAAACATATGCCAATGGTTTATCAAGAACAGTTCTAGAATACAAATCACAGCAATCATATTAGTCAACTTTCGTTTTAAAAACTATCTATGTCTAGATCCTAGAATCCCAAATTTCTTTGTGAATTCAAACAATTAAGAGTTAAAATGAGTTTTGTTTACCAAAAGAATACACAAGGAGGAAAATAACCAGAAAATGTTTTATTTAAAAGGTAAAAGACCCTTCTACCTTTATTTTATAAATATCTAAATATAAATAACTATTTGAATAAATAATAAAAAGTATTAGTAATTTTATTCTTTAATATTTTCGAAAAGATATTTTCAAATTTAACTTTTACTCTTTTTTCTTTAATTTTCTCAAATTTTTTATTTGAAATTCAATAATTATTTTTGATACTATTTTAAAATTTTAAATATTATCTATTTTTATTTTTAAAATTCTAAACCCTACCCCCTCCCCCTCAAATCTTACTCATATGTTTTGATTAATTTACCTTAGGAGTATAATTGTCTATATACCTTTTCAATGAAATATTTTGGTGATTTTGACATTTGTGTAGTATATTTATGATAAAACTTTTAGGGTTATCTTTGAGAATTTCTCTATTAGAGATGATAAAATAATATTTTAAAATAACTTTTAGCTTATGCAAGTGAAAATAGGAGGAAATTGCCTTTGGACTTGGAGGGTACATCGGATTTTAGTTGATTACGTAAGGTTGTTTTAGTTGATTAAAACTTTTCGGTTTATCTTTGAAAATTTCTCTATTAGAGATGATAAAATAATGGGGTATTTTCCAAAAAGGACTCAAAACCTGATTTTGAATACAAAAGTTTATCCCAAATTTAATCAAATGCAAAAGTAACTCAAAAGATTAGTGAAATTATAACATCCCCTTATGACCAAACAAAAAATATGTATTCAGTTTTACCATTATAACTCTGTGTGTGAGAAGACTCAGTTTCCTAGAGAAGACTTCTTTATAAGTCCTCTCGTTTAGTAGATCTTAAAAATAATTTAAAATTTTTTATAAAAAATATTTTGATGGGAAAAAAACTGAAATCTTGTAATAATTATTTCTCGATGATGTAAATTAGTTTATCTAAAATTAAATTATTTTCAACATAGATGAGTGAATGTAGATTAGTTCATGATATTCTTTGGTTTAGGGTTTGGTAACATATGTTATAGTATTGTTGGTATTTTTAGGGTTAAGATTATAAAATCTTACCTTTATTTTTTAAAAAATTGACCTATATATGTTTAGTAACTATCTAATAACTTGATTTAAATACCTTGTAAGTTTCTTTTAAGTTTAAGAAAATGTTTTTTTTTTGCTTAGTTATTTGATTTTAGGGTCTGTAAAACTCACAGAAGACTTAAAAAGAAGTCTTCTGAAACATCCCGCCTAAATTTTAGTAGAATTTTGGGTTCCCGCCTAAATTTTATTAGAATTTAGGTTTCCTGCCTAAATCGAAGTCTTATCTTAAAAGTCATTAATAAATTTTATTAAAAATAATTTGAAAGGGAACAAATTGAAATCATGTGTTAATAAACAATTCTAAATGATGAAAATTTAGTTTTAATAAAATTGAATTAATTTATAGATGAGTGAATGTAGATTAAGTCATAATAGTCTTTGGTTTAGGGTATGGTAATATATGTTGTAGTATTGTTGGTATTTTTGTAGGTTTAGATTCTGAAATCTTATAATTTTAATTTTTTTTTATTTGACCTAACCTATATGTGTTTAGTGACTATCTAGTCACTTGATTTAAACATTTTCTAAGTTTCTTTTAAGTTTAAAGAAGTTTTTTTTCTTAGTTATTTGATTATAGAGTCTGGAAGACTCACAGACAACTTCCCAAGAAGTCTTCTGACATATCCCGCCTAAATTTTAGTATAATTTAGGATTCCCACCTAAATTTTAGAAGAATTTTGGTTTTCCGCCTAAATCGAATTCTCCCAGAAGTCTTCTCATATATTACCTCTTAAAAGTAAATTATAAAAATAAAATATATTATCAAAAATTGAATTATTTTCAACATAGATGAGTGAATGTAGATTGATTCATGATAGTAATTAGATTTTGAAATCTTAACTTAAATTTTTTTTTTAGTTTTGTGCATATTAAACACTTTAAAAGTTTTGTGCATATTAAACACTTTTAAAGCTGATTTTATATTTAATGAAGTGTTTTTTTGCTATTTAGTTATTTATTTGATTTTAGGGTCTAAAAGACTTTCCAATTGGAATATTTGTCTCCATACATAAATAAAATTTACACATTATGTATCTTCCTCTCAAATGGCTGCAACAAAAATGTAATGTTTCTTACTTTAAAACTCTCCAACCTCTCTCTATACTCTTTGAACAGCAATACACCAACTTTATATCCATTTTTTCATTTTTTTCTTATGTCTTCTCACTAATTTATCTTCTTTTTGCAGGTTTTTCATTACATGGTTCTCATCTTTCAAAGGTAAATCTATGAATTTTGGATATGTATTTTTGTGTGTTTTATTTGTTAGATTCTAAAAAAATGTTCATTCAACCTAATGTAATTTTTTTGTTTATTATTTAAGCATAAACATTTTATTTTTGAAATTTTTCTTTGCTTTGAAGCCATTTGAATGTTTTTGATTTTGCAGGTCTTTTTTCAGATCTGAGACAGACTTTGAAAATTTTCTCAGAAGACTTTTCAGTCTAATGCATTTTATGCTAGAAGACTTCACATGAAGTCTTCTGCTCAAAGTGGTACAAATTTAGGATATGTATTTTTATGTTTTATATATTAGATTCTAAAAAGTTATAGATTCAACCTAATGTTACTCTTTTGTTTATTATTTAACTATAAAATTTTATTTTTGAAGTTTCTCTATTTTGAAGTCATTTGAATGTTTTTGAATATGCAGACTTTTTGGATATGATGCAGACTTTAGAAGACTTCTCATGAGACTCTCAGAAGACTTCTTGGAAGACTTCTTGGGAAGTCTTCTAGCATAATATGCACTGGAAGACTTCCCACGAAGTCTTCTGCCCAAAGTGGTACAAATTTTGGATATGTATATGTGTGTATTATACATTATATTCTAAAAAATTATAGATTCAATATAATGTGGCTATTTTGTTTATTATTTAAGAATTAAAATTTATTTTTAAAGTTTTCTTCTTTTTGAAGCCATTTGAATGCTTTTGAATAGGCAGATTATTCAGATCTAAGTCAGACTTCTCAGAAGACTCTTGAGAAGTCTTCTAATGTTTTTTTATGCTGGAAGACTACCCACTAAGTCTCCAGGAAGTCTTCTACCCGAAGTGGTACAAAGGGATGATGTCAAGTAGAGGTAGAGTCCAAGTTTATCTATTTTGAGGAATGATATCTAGCTAAATGTGTAATAGTTTTGTTTGTGGTATGTTTTATGATTTGTATGTGTACTATTTTAGCTGTGAATGCTTTTGTAAACATGAAGAGATGTTAATCAAAAGAATTTGGTAAATATGTTCATGTTTTGCCAAAAGTACTTGATATTATTGAAGTTACTGATACAACATACCAAGAATTTTTTTAAACCATTCTACCCACTCATAACAAAACACAACAACACAAAAACTTAGTCAAATTTACTAAAACTAAGAGAGAAGACTTCTCAAGAAAACTTTGTCAAATTTATAAAAGATCAAACTATACATAAGTCTCACTAGAAGAATTTTTGGAAGACTTCACTAAAAGTCTTATGTAGGGATGGGCAAAAAACCGAACCGAACCGAGTCGAACAGATCCAACCAAACTGAAACTGATCCAAACCGAACCGAAGTCTATTATCAAATAGTTAGGTTTAAGATTTTTCCAACCCGAACCCAACCGAACCGAAACCGATCCGAAACGAACTGAATTAAACCATACTCATAAACAATGTGCTTTTGTTATTATTTGAGTTAAACATACTAGCAATATAAAATATATTAAAATCCTAAGACTAAAGTCATTGTTAACTTTACTAACGATGTTGTTTGTTTTAATTTTCTATTTACTTTAGTTAACTTGTGTTTGATTGTGTTCTTATAATTTTTTTTGTGGTTTGTTAAGGTTTTTGTTTCAGTTTTATATTAGGTTTAGTTTACATAGTTTATTTTTAAAGGGCATATTAACGATGTTTTTTTATTTTCTATTTACTGTAATTAACTTTGATTTGATTTTGTTCTTATAAATGTTTTTTGTTTTTAAAAGTTTTTTGATTCCGTTTTATATCGAATTTAGTCAGCATAATTTAGTTTTTCATAGTCACCAACATGATGATTTCCTGACGATGTGTTTATGTTTTAAAACATGATTTCTCTTAAAAGAACTAAACAAGGGAAACACGGTTGAACCGAACCGAAACACAAACCAAAATGTATTCAAACCGAACCAAAACTGATCCAAACCAAACTAATTATGGTTTACTTTGGTTGGAAAAAATATAGAACTGAATTAACCAAACCGAACTGAACCTGAACCGAACCGATAAAATAACCGAAGTGCCCACCTACTCTTGTGGGAAGCCTTTCTTAAACATTATCAATAAAATAATAATTTTTGAGATAATTCTTTAAAATTAATGAGAGAACAAGTTAAGTCTTCTCTCAGAAGTCTTCTCGGAAGACTTCTCCAGAAGTATTCTCAGTAGACTTAACGAGAATTAATCGGAAAACTAAAATTTAAGCTGGAAAATTATACTTTAAGTGAAATTTGAAATTTTACAGTTGAAATTTTAAACTACATGAAAGTTAAAAAGTATGTCTTATGATCTAAGAAGAAAAATTAAATCACATGACTTGATATTCTTGAAGTTACTTAACTGTTTTGAAAATTAAAAAACAATATCTAGAATTTAATTCTCTTGAAAATACAAATTTTACAAAAACAAATTTAGAAGACATTCCCCAGAAGTCTTCTCAGACAAGACTTCTTAATAAGTATTCTCGGATTAGCTAGAAACATAAATAAACATGAATGTTTGTAACCTCATAATTATCACCAATTAAGTTATAAATTATACTCATGAGTCCCAATATTGACAAATAAACATGAATTAACAAGAAAATATTAAAAAATCATGTTTAAGTTTGTTGAAAATTGAAGTTTAATAAAGATAGACGTTGAAGACTTCCTAATACTTCTTAATAAGTCTTCCATTTAGGTCATTTTTTCAATTGCAAATTTACGAAGGAAGACTTCTTAAGAAGTCTACTCTACAGAAGACATCTTCAGAAGTCTTCATTTGTAAATATTGGTTTACTTTTGAATTTGAAAAATTCTCTAAAATGCCAGGGAAGACTTTTAGTAGAAGACTTTAGAAGACTTTAGACTTAGAAAGTCTTCTGAAAGTCTTCCCGAAGTCTTCTGAAAGTCTTCCCGAAGTCTTTCTTTCAGTTGACTATATTTGATTTTTCCAGAGAAGACTTCTCTAGATGTCTTCCGTCGGAAAACTTCTAAAGAAGTCTTCACTCGTAACCAAAACATTAATTTCAATTACTCGTAACCAAATGTTTGACCAAAACACGGAATAAAATTTAAGAAGACTTTTAAACACGAAATAAAACACGGTATTATTTTTCAATTGCAAAAGTAACCCACGCAAACTTCTTGTGGCACTGAGAAGACTTCAGGAAGAATTCTATAGAAGTATTTCCTGAGAAGACTTCCTGAGAAGTTTTCTATAAAAAGTCAAATTTCTGACAAGCTTCGGTCAATTGCAAAACTAATATATTTATCTGAGAATTTTTTTTTTAAACAAAGGAAAGTTAGAAGACTTCTAGGGAAGTATTCTTGATAGAGAACACATCTAGCGAAGTCTTCTGAAAGTCTTCCTGAAGTCTTCTAAAAGTCTTCTCGAACAGATCTGAAAAAAGGATTTTATACCTTGAACTTGTGAGATGACTTCCTTAGCTTCTCCAAGCACCTATAACTTTACTATAAAAGCTACCAACTTGTTAATGACCAAGAATCATGCATGAGTTTCAGTATCTCTATGAACTTTACAGAGCTCGGTATCAAAATCTTGATTTTTTGAATGAATTTAAAGAAAAAGTGAAAGAGATGTGATTTGTGTGCATAAGTAATGAGATATGAAGAGTAGAAATCGAAACTTTTGTGAACTAAAAGCTTCAAATTGGTTGTTTATGGTGTTAGTTGTATTGATGACAATGAGAATATTTTAAATATTTGATTAAGATGAGGATGATAAGATAAAAGATTCATTTTCAAAAAAAAGAAAAAAAAGTAATTGTATTTTTGTGAATAATTCAAACTTTTAGGGTGAATAGGGAAAAAAATTTCAAACAATAATGAGTTATTTTTGTTGACTTCAAATTTTAAGTCATAATTGAAAAAAAGCCCTAAAATAATATTTAGAAATAGTTTTTTTTTAATTATTAATTTATGCAAGTGAAAATAGGAGGAAATTGCCTTTGGACTTGGAGGGTACATCGGATTTTAGTTGATTACGTAAGGTTGTTTTATTTGATTGATTTTTTTTTTGTCTTAAATATTTTTGGTTGCTTCTGCAGTTTTGCCAAGGCTTTTGGAAAGAGAATGTATAACTTTAATGTGCTAGATAGGTTCATGCTTCAGAGAGGAGACTTTCATGGAAGATCAATACGTAATTTCACCGGTGCAGCGTAGAGAGGAATACTATTTTTCATATTTTTTTTTTTGCATTTAATTATCGTAGAGTTTGGCTTATCGTATATTAACGCAACGGATGGACTAGAAATTTTAGAGCTTTCTTTCTTTCTTTTTTTTTTTCCTTCTTTTTCCATGTTGGGGACCATGTAAAGTTGCGTTGATATTAAGTTTTCAAAACCAAAAACAACAATGGAAGTATAACTTTCTTCATCTGTATAAACCCGGGAAAATGGTCATTTCATATCCGGCATATCACATCACGATATATTCAATTCATATCCGATTCATATCACTGTGCAAAAACATACTTATTTATCTTTTTAGTGCAATCATACATAAGTCGCCATATCAGCCACCTCGTCATCGAATTTTACTGACAAAGATGTCAGATGTATAAAAAAAATCTAAAAAAGCAAAGTGACCGTTTTACAAAAATAATTTATTAGAAAAAGTAAAATTTTATAAATTTATATTATTTAGTAAAATTAACAAAATTAATTATATAATAAATTTAATCTTATAAATTTTAATCTTATATGATTTCACCAAAAAGATAAACAACATGTGTGTTATTTGAAAATTTTGAAAAATTCAGGTATGTTTTTGCACGGTGATATAAATCGAGTATGAATTGAACTTATCGTGATTTGTTTGGTATGAAATGGCCGTTTTCCCGTAGAAACCTCTTGATCTAATAGTTTGACTTAGAGTTTTTAATGTTTTATACTAGAAAGTTTGGATTTTGAATCTTGAAAAATGAAATTATACATACTAAGAAAGAAAATGATTATAAAATATTTTTAACAGGCTACTTCCTTTATTTCTTAAAAGTGTTACTTTTGCATTTTTTTTACACAAAGAATCTCATTTTAGAATTTTAATACAATTAATACATAATTTCTGGTTAATATTAATTACAAAATGTATTATTTTTATAAATAATTATATTTATCTCAAATACTATTGGTTTAATAGATGTAGTTAACGAAAACTTTAATGCATGTCAATCATTTTCTTATATGCGAAAAATGTCTAAGACCCGATTAGCAAAGCAGATGAGTTTATAGCGATATCTATAAAAGCAATATACTTTTGCTAAACTGTTTAATAGATTGATTGGTATATAATATATTTATTTATAATGAATATATTTCTAATATATATATTTATTTATTTTATTATATATATATATATATATTATATTAATATATAAAAATATATAATTATTTTATTTTATTTACTAATTTCAAAATTATGTTTATATCGAAAATGTTATTTAAAAATAAATTTTACAATTAAAACATCTATTTTAAAAATAATATTTCGCATTTAAAATATAATTTATTTATATGATTAATTTAATTATATTATATTTTAAAATATAATATAATTTCTATAATTAATTAAAAATATAATTTATATATAATATAATTTATATAATTAATTAAAAATATAATTTATATAATTGATTAAAAATATAATTTATATAATTAATTAAAATTATAATTTATATAATTAATTTAGTTAAATATAATTAAATTATATTTTAAATGTGAAATAATATTTTAAAAATATTTATATGGTAAATTTATTTTAGAAATCAAAGTTTTATTTTCTGGATATAAAAAATAATTTTTTGATATTATTAAAATCAAATAAATGAACTAATTATATATTATTCTTAAATTTATAAATTATAAATGCAAATGCTCTTCCAAAAGCTTCATATGAGAGCATTTGCCAGAGAGCATTTGGAGGACATTAGCATTTAGTAAATGCTTTTCTAAATGTTTTTCTAACAAATGTTGATTGGATAATGTAGAGCATAATGCTAATGCTAATGCTCTACCAATCAAGACCTAAGTGACTCTTTTTTATGAAACATAGGGAGTGCAAAATAACTGTCAATGTGGATTTTATATGAGGATTCAAAATACCACAATCAGACATAAATCTTCATAAATCAATTAGATTTTCCGACTGTATTATTTCTCATAGCTTGTAATAACATAATTATCTAGTGTTTAAAAAGGTAAACATAGATATTAGAGAAAGTTATGTCGAAGCTTGATAATTGATCGGATTGCAAAATTGAATGTTTGTTCATGTTAATTATTTCCTCACAGAAGACATTCTCTTTATCAATTTAGTAGTAACATTCCGTTCTGAAAGTTATAGTTGTCAGTTGCTGTGCGACCATGGATTTTATCGCCAGACTAAATAACTATTTTCAAGTATAAACTTAGTGGAGAGACTTCTATGTAAGTAGCCAAAGGGTTAAATCGTTTAGACTCAATCTTTTAAATAACGTGGAAATAGCTACAAACAAAACCAAAATTTGTATCCAGCTAAAGACTAGGCCATGTTCATTTCTGTATCTAGACGATGCATCTGGATGTTAGCATTCAGATGTTGTTCGTTTAAACACTACATCATCAGCATTTGGATGTAGTATCTAGATGCAATATTTATAATATTTTGAATATCTAGATATTTGAGATGCTTGAAAAAGTTTGGATCCTACATTTACATCTCAAAATCCAAAATACCTAAATACCCTTAGTACAAATATATAAATTAACTAAACTAGTTATTATAATTATTATATAATTTTCTTAATAGGAAAATCGCAAATTTATGTCAAAACTAAAAGCGATTTTCCATCAAAACCAAAACGAGGTTTCTGCTGAAACCCAAAAGCGTGTTTTCTGTTGAAACTTGGAAAACACGTTTTCCAACAAAATTCATAAGCGTTTTCTCGTCCAAACCCAAAATCTTTTCCGTAAAATTCAGAAAACGTGTTTTGTGCCAAAACCGAAAAATGTGTTTTCTCGTCAAAACCGGAAAATGTTTTCTCTTTGAAACCCGGAAAATCGTTTTCAGCCAAAACCCGAAAACACATTTTCCAGCTGAAACACGAAAAGGGTTTTCTTGCGAAACCAGAAAATGTGTTTTGTCAAAATCAAAAGCGCTTTTCGCCAAAACTCGAAAACCGAAACGAGTTTTCTGCCGAAACCAAGAAAATGTGTTTTCTCGCCGAAACCAAGAAAATGTGTTTTCCCAATGAAATCCAAAAAACGTGTTTTTTTGCCAAAACCCAAAAACAGGTTTTTTTTTTGTCAAAACCCAAAAACATGTTTTTCTGCCCAAACAATTTTCCAGCTAAAATCCGAAAACGTTTTTTCCTGCCGAAAACTGAAGACGCGTTTTCCCGTCAAAATCAGGAAAACGCATTTTCTCGTTGAAACCCAAAATTGCATTTCATGCTAAAAACCCGAAAAATGTTTTTCTAGTCAAAACCTTAAATCACTTTCAACCGCCAAATTCCAAAAAACATGTTTTCCCGCCGAAACTTGGAAAATAGTTTTCCCGCCGAAACCCGAAATCGCATTTTCTTGTCGAAACCCGAAAAACGCATTTCCCGCCAAAACAAAAAAATTTATAATTTATTTGAATATTATAATACGTCATTACTAAAAATAAAAATCATGCCTTTTTAGTCATTTTAACTACTAGTATTCAAATGTTATTATGAAATAAAAAACGAACAACTTAACATCCAAATGTTGCATCTGGATGTAATGACTAACTAGAAAAACTAACAACATCTAGATGCAGTATCTAGATGTTGCATTCAGATGCTGCATCCAGATGCTGGACCAAATACATAAACGAATTAGGCCTAAAGAAGTTCATGTTTCTAACTGCTCTCTAATTAAAAAGTAATTTGGTCACACACTTTTTAAAAGGTGTATGCAGTCTCGTAATCTATTCTATTGAAAAACTGCACTATAGAAAAAATTAGTTTTATATAAAACATTACAGAAATTGCTACTGAAATTTCAATCTAGGATTCTCATTAAGAATGTATGGGTTATTAACTGACATTATCCTCATCATAAGTTCAAGCATAAAATTGTGTGCTTATACAAATAAACATACACGCTTGGTTTTTGTACTTTTTTTATAATAAAAATCTATTCTATCGTTTAAACAAGAAATGGTCTTGAAATCTAGACCAGAATAAAACAACCACCAAATATAAATTTTTAAATGGATAGATCCAAAGTTGAATCACGGCTAAAGAAACATCTGAGGGAGTTCTCTCCTCGAGGAAACCGAGTGAGCTCGAACTTGTTCAACTGATTAGCGAGATTGTGGACTACTTTAAGGTATACTTTCATTTGTTCCTCTCGAGCCTCGTATTCTCTGTTGAACTGGATGGTGACCAGCTGAAAGTCTGCTCTATTATTTTAATTCTCGAACTCCGATTCTGATGGGTAGATGAAGGCTTGTCATCAAAGCTTTGCCTTCGACCTTGTTATCAGAAGTGGTGAATCCAAGGATGAATTATTGTTCAAAGACTTTTTCGGTAGAGGAGGTCAATTTTATTCATACCCCTGATTTGTGGCGAGATGATGCACCGTCGACATGTAGGATCCATACTCTGCATTGATTGGTTTCAATAGATTCACTGGGTGCGACTTTGATTACGAAATCATCGAGGACCTGAGATTTGGTCAAGTTTGTGGCTGATATTCGATATCGTACTTGCAAAGTTTGATAAGCCATTTTGGTAGACGTCATGATTGGATCGGACTGTGTGTAATTGTTCGCATTGGCAGCAAAGTCATTCCTGTTATGTAGAAATGGGATCGCAACTTTCATGCTGACATCGCTAGTGTCAATGCGAGTTTCTTCACTGATCTGTAACTTATATCAGTGTCGAGGACGGTCTTGATTACATGGAAGATTGTTTTTTTTCTCACCTTTGCCTTCGCGTATTAGAACTATGCTGACTGTGGCAGATGATACAACTATGTACAAGTATACAAGATCTCTTTCCTATGGTTTGGTAAGTAGAGGTGGCTCACTGAGTGATATGTTCATATTTACCATAAGAGCAACTCTGAAATTTCAGAGTGTCAATTGTAATACCTAGGGATCAAATCCATATGGATTGAAATCACTCAATAGACTTTTGGTTTTGGAAATAAGCTAGATCAATATTAAGAAAGAAATAAGTTACAGTAAATTAAAACGGTTGTAGTTTAGAAGAAAAGCGCAAGATTTAGGACAATCAATAGGTAATTTAGAATTGCAGTCAAACAGATGCTAAAGGTTTATGAAGAACAGCTCTAGAAGTCAAATCAGAGCAATCAAGTCAATCACCTTTCTTTGTAAAAACTATCTATGTCCAGATCCTTGAATCCTAACTTTCTTTGTGAATTCGAACAATTAAAACAAGCATTAATTTTAAGTTTGATAAGCTAACTAAATCTCTAAACCAAAATTCTTTGTAAATTGTTATTAAGCTCATCAAGATTAATTTGGGAAATCAATAATGCTTTCACATCTACAAATTATCCTATAATCTAGATTTCAGGTTGTCGATCCAAATCTAGCATTAACAACAATCAAGAAGAAGAATTCAATACATAACCATAGCAATTCATTGTAGCAATGCATCCTTAACCTTAAAAAACCCTAAATCTAACATGTGTTTTACTCAGACATGATCAAAGATGACATAATCAAAGTCTGAATTTATTGCATATATAAATCAAAGAGATAGAAAAGGAGTTCAAAATAAATTTCTTAAGGAGTTCTGAGTTGTCTCTCTAAAGCTCTCTTAAAGTAAATAAAGTTCAGCCTAAACAATGGCTTAAGATAAGTATATTTAAAATTTAAACACGTTTAGGGATTCTTTGTAAATATTAGAAACTTTGGAGGTTTTTTGTAATTTCATGAAAGTTGATAAACCATGTCGGCTTCTTTGGCAAGGGTGGGTGTCGACCAAATCCTCCATGGTTCGATCATCACCAAGTGGAAATAATGACTCTGAATTGACCTTTGAAACATCATTTCTCTTCTTAGTTCAAATAGCTTCGTAATCTCCAAAGTAGTCCAAAACATACCTAAACTGGCTGTAAGTACTCCAAAATGAGTCCAACCATATAATAAGAATCTAAATAAAGACTTATATCATGGTTAAAACCTATAAAAACCATGATATATCAACTCTCCCAAAATTACTATTTACTTATCCTCAAGCAAAACAGAAAACAAAACTGTGAAAGAGGTTTGAAAATGCAGGAACACGCATATCCTTTGGAACCATCACTTTCACCATTACCTTGCAAGCCAAATCAAATAATATCAATTTTATAAGGTACTTCCATGTACTATACCTCTGCTTAGCAAGCACACCATTTGCATCCAACAGCTTATAAGAGATATCCAAAGTCAGCACCATTGACCTCATTTAATAGCCTCATGTTTAGTCACATCAAGGGATTTCGATCAAAAGACACATGAACTCTTATCAATTCAAGCTTCTGATCACATAGACAATATTCTCTTGTTCCTTTTCCTCCTTTTTTTCTTAATTTTCATTCTATTTTCTTCTTTTTCTTTCTTTTTTCTCTGCTCCAAAATGTAGGTGGATAATAGGTCACATAAAATTTTTCTACCCCTTTCTTCAAACTTTGTTTGATCATTCCATTTGAAGTAAAATAATTGGATCATTGAAAATTTTCCTACCCCTTTACTCCACAAGAAATCATATTAGTCTTTTCTTTTCTTTCAGAATTTTTAGAGAGAGAGAGAGAGAGAGAGAGAGAGAGAGAGAGAGAGAGAGAGAGAGAGAGAGAGAGAGAGAGAGAGAGAGAGAGAGAGAGAGGAACCATACGCACACATACATGACTTTTCAGACTTGAACGAGTCTGATCCTATGTATACCAAGACCCAAGATAAGAGATGAAGTTGATTAATGTCTGATCATGTGTATACTAGATAATTTTGGATCCTTCAAGCACTCTCACAAACATGAATGTTATTGATAGATTGATCCACTTTGGCTTTTTCCATGTCATACAACTTGAAATATCAATAACTTAAAGAGTGGTTCTAGGTAAACAATCAGATGATTGTTTTTAAGAAAAATCTGACTCTTTTCGACTCAATAAAACGACCCGACTGACACAAAACAATTTTTTTTTTGGTAAACATCTCTTAAGAATTAAACATTTTCCCCAATGTTATACGGTCTGAAGTTGGCAAAAGAAACAATGAAATCCAAATAAAAGTTAAGAATAGTAGAGACGTACCTGATTTTGGATCGAGTGTCGGCCAACACTAATGTGGTGTTGACCATCACTTTGTGTATCTGACGCGAGGAGAATTGTGACCAGATACCAGATCTATCAATCAATATTTCAGATAGATTGATCCACTCCTGGACGAGAAAAGAGGAAATTTAACACTTTCCATTTTCCCTGAACATGGCATATATTACCTAATTAGTCCATGAAGTGTTTTAACCTATACTTGAGCTTGATCTGTGCACCCGTACGAGTATTTCTTTACATAGAATAGATATATGAAATTTTTACAACATAAAAATGTAATGGTTGCACAAACATGTGTTTGTACATGTATTTTTTAATTTTTAATATACAACATTTATGGTAAATCGACGGTTTTTAATTATCTGTAATTTGTTAGTTGCTCATATTGTGGTTGGATATTAAACCAATAAAAATGGTATGTTCTATAAAATATTCATCAAATAAATTTTTTATAACATTACCTGTTTCCGATGTATTTATTTGTAAGTTAAAACATTTAATAAATTAAAGCATTTAAGTATAATAATAAAATTGATAGTTAATCTTGTTTTATTTATCTTAAATATAATGTTTAGTATTTAAAGAATTTTAATAAGTAGATGTGTAATACATCTGTTTCATGGTTTATGAATTAATATATGATCTAATATATAATAGAAGAGAAAATATATAACATAAAGTTCATTTTTGGTTTAAATATTATTTTTGTTGACTATGGCTTGTAAATTAACTAGTAGTAAAACAATAATAAAAATAAGCAATATATCTATTAATTAAGTGATTTTGAATAGCTTAAAATAAAATGTAGCTAGAATTAACGTGTAGTATTGATATGATATCCAGATAATTATGATGCATTAACTAGAAAAACGAAATATTACACATGATTAAATATTATATTTAAATTTATGTTTCTTTACTTAAGTGAGATTATGTTAAGTTAATGAAGATTGTGATATTTCAAAATAGTAAAGAGCAAATATTCTGTTAGTAATTTTTACAATTGTGATTTAATAAAATTTAGATATTTGTTAAATATATAGTTTGGTCGATAAAAATGTTGGGTTGAGATCCAATTTTATTATAGAAAACAAAGGAACAAATGATAATTTGACCTTGTGCAAAGAGCAGATATGCAAAAAAAAAACACAAATCATTCTAACTGAATTTGTTATTCAAGTCGAACTACCCATAAACAGTCATACTAATTTGACTTTGAATCAGACTAAATCTATTTAATTCACGAGTTTGTTATTGTGACAAAGTAACGATATATATAACTAATAAGTTGTTTATTTATCAACTTATATATAGTATAATATATAGCAAATATTTAATAATTAGTAATATCTGATTAAAGTATTATAGTATTGTAAAAAATGGAAAGGAGTAATCCATAAAGCCATGGGAGTGGAAAGTTTACAAAGTTGTATTTTGAGTTCAAGAATGGTTATTCATCAATTCCCTAACAAAATACATGCATTCATGATTTGGTGTTCTGTGAATTACTGGATGCCTAGCACTTTTCTCTTATAGTTTTCTATCTAGTGTCTGTTGGTGACTGTAAAGAACAAGTACCAGTTGCCTCGAATAGATGATCTATTGGATCAGCTGAAGGGTGTCACTTGTCTCTCCAGGATATACCTAGCGTTTGGGTACCGTCATATTCCAATAGATCCGACCGACATTTTTAAAACTTCCTTCCGGACTAGGTGTTGCCATTACGAGTTTGTAGTGATGTCATTCCGGACCGGCCGCTTTCATGAAAATTATGAATGGCTTGTTCCATGATTATCCGGACGAGTTTATGATCATCTTTGTAGATGATATACTCGTCTATTCAAAGACCGGTAAATCGTGACGATCATTTGAGGCATGTATTTGAATGTCTTAAGCAACAAAAATTGTTTGCTAAGACAAGTAAATTCAGTCTTTGAGAATAGTATACAGTTTCTTAGGTCACATAGTGTGAGACAAAGGAGTCTTAGTGGATCCCAAAAAGATCAGTTCGATCAGGAAATGGCCGAGGCCAAGTAACGCCTCAGAGATCCGTAGTTTCTTAGGGTTTACTGGGTACTATATGAAGTTCGAGGAAGGATTAGCAAGCTTGTTTTAGCCGATGAGCAAATTCACTAAAAAGGACATTAACTTTGTTAGGTCAGAATCTTTTGAGAGCAGTTTCTCAAATCTTAAGGAAGCTTTGACGAGTGCACATAAACTGGCATTATCGAAAACGGATAAGCAATATGTGTTCTATACAGACACATCCATAACACAGTTAGGATGTGTTTTGATGCAGAATGATTGAGTAATTTCCTATGCTTTGATATCTTGTGCATTTCATGGTTTTAAGCATCCATTTTGCATTCATATCAATCATTTAGACTTGCATATAGATATGTTTAGGGTGCATTGCATTATATTTGTTTGTTTTCAGGTTTGGTGAAGTACAAAACAGGTTTTGGAGCAAAATGAGTCATAAAAAGTTCAGAATTATGAAGAACGGAGTAGTAGCGGGCAGAGAATTTCGCAGGCTGTTGCCGCAGGCAAATGGAGGCTGCTACGGGACCGCAAGTTGGTATCGTCATTACGGCCAGAGAATTTCGCAGGCTGTTGCCGCAGGCAAATGGAGGCTGCTACCGGACCGCAAGTTGGTATCGTCATCGCGGCCAGAGAATTTCGCAGGCTCCCGCCAGGGAAGAGCAGGCGCGCCTAGAAACAGATTGGTCGCAGCTCCATGTCGCAGGCTGGAGATGGCTGCGGCTGCGTCCAAACAGTGCTTTTACCATTTTACCCTCTACGTTTTAAACTTGAAAAACCTATGTTTAAGTATTTTTTGGAAGCCATCAGGCTGGATTATGTTTTACCTTTGAGAAAACCACCAAAAACCATTGGGAGAGTTCATCTCTTGGATTTATTTGATCATTGTTCTTGTTATCTTGTTGATTTCTTTCTAATCTATTTTCTGTATATCTCTACATGATTAATCTGAAATCCAATATGGGTTTAAGAGGAATCATGGATATTAGTGAGTAATCCTCATTTGAATTCATGGGTTAGGAAGATAAAGGGTGATTAGGCTAGATCTAGGATGTTTAGGTGTAGATCATTCTCATTCCTTGCTAGTAGAGTATTCATAATGCATCTTCTGAGTTGGCCACTCAAAGTTGATCTTTAGGCATTTCCCACCCACAAGGTGTTTGATGAAATGCCTGAGACAACTCTCCTAAGCTTTTAACATACTTTATCAAAGACATTTGTTGTTAAAGGTGTTAAGATAGCCAATAGACTTGTTAGTAATGATTGCTTTCATATTATTCAACCAAAGACATTTGATGTTTGAAATGTGTTAGCAAATGAACATTCATCTAGACATAGAGTTTGTTTAAGATTGTGTCTAAGCTTAAGGTTGATAGTTTGATTGATCATTTGCCATCCTTAGTTCGAAACTTGATCACCCAAGGTCTAATTCCTATACCCATGAGTTCTCTTTATCATAGCCAAAGAAAGTCTCTTCTTTTATTGTTTTATTGTTCTGTTATTGCATTCTCTCATTAGTAATAGTTTAAAACCATCCAAATTATCGGTTGCACTTAGATTAAGTAGGTACTTGTATTCTTGGTGCTTTGAATCCCTCAGAACTGGTTCGACATTCACTCATACTACAACATTTGTCCTAGGAGCCTTGAAAACTCCCAGCATCAAATTGGCCCCGTTGCCAAATTCTGAGTAGATTTAAACATTGAGATTTAGTCACTTTCTTGAGACTAAGTCGTTTTTCTTTATCTTGTTACTGATTCTCCATCTTCATCTCCCTTGGCATTTCAGGTGTATGAACTTGAGGAGTAGAGGCACAACAAACCTTGTTCCAAGAGTTGAAGACATTAGAGCATTTGAAAGGGAAACTAGAAGAAGGAGACAAGCAGAAGAGCAACAGGCTCACTTGCAGAGGTTGGATACAGACATGGAAAACTTACCACAAGGTGGAAATGTGAACGGTCAAGGTGCTGACGACCCTCCACCACAAGGGCCACAACACCCACAGCGCCCAGCTCGAGCCATTGGAACCTATGACCGCCCTAACATTCATGGGCATAGGTTAGGAATCAGAGCACCAGCTGTGGAAGCCAACAACTTTGAGGTCAAACCAGGACTCCTCAACGTGATCGAGAACAACAAGTATCATGGCTTGGCTGTAGAGGACCCATTTGATCACTTGGACAAGTTTGACAGTTACTGTGGGTTGTCAAAAACCAATGGTGTGTCCGAGGATGCTTTCAAGCTCAAGCTATTTCCTTTCTCTTTGGGGGATAAGGCACGTCAGTGGGAGAAGTCTTTACCCAGTGACTCCATCACCACTTGGGATGACTGCAAAAGAGCATTCTTGGAAAAGTTCTTCTCTACCTCAAGAACTGCAAAGCTGAGAAATGAGATTTCCAGTTTTCAACAGAAGAACTTGGAAGAATTCAGTGAAGCTTGGGAGAGATTCAAGAGCTATCAAGCTCAATGCCCACACCATGGTTTCTACAAGGCAAACTTGCTAAGCACATTCTACGAGGTGCTCTCCCTAAGTACAGAGCCAGATTGGATACTGCTAGCAATGGGTTCTTCTTGGGAAGAACTGAGGAAGATGCAGAGGATTTGGTTGACAACATGGTGAAGAGTGACGCAGTCTACAATGGAGACCACGACAGAGGCAGTAGAACTGATGACAAGCAGACAAGAAGGGAGCTAAAGGCTCTACAAGATAAGATAGACATACTCATTGCTGATAAAGCTACCCAAGAGCAGCTGCACTTTGTTGGTAACCCAAACCAAGAACCACCACCTAAGGTCAATGAGGTTGAAGGTCTGGAAGGTCAAGAAGAGTTGTGTTTCATCAACAACAATGGCAGTTGGTACAAGAAAGAGCCCAACTTTCAGTACAACAACTACCAACAAAAATCCTATCCTAACAACCAACACAGTGGTTATCAGCCTAGGAACAACCAGCAAGGCAACTATCAGCCTCAGCAAAACCCTCCTCCTGGTTTCTCCAACAAAGGGAATCAATCTTCTCACCAACAAGCTAATCCTTCTACCTCTACTCCTCAGGAAAGCAGCACTGATGTTCTACTGAAACAGATCTTGGAGTCTCAGACTAGAAGTGAGAAGCAGGTTGGATATGAGTTGAAGAACCTTCACTCCATGATTGATGGAAGTTACAATGAGCCCAACAACAAGTTCAGGGCTTTGGAAAACCAGTTTGCTTCCATGAATACTCACCAGAATCGCCAGCAAGGGTCTCTACCTGGAAAATCTGAGAAAAATCCCAAGGAGTATTGCAATGTTGTCCTCTCTACTACTTCTTCAGGGATTGAATTGAGTAACCACAAGAAAGAGGTAGATGAAATTGAAAAATTGGTGTTTGGAACTGAGATTGGACAGGTTGAGCATCTGATTGTAGCAACAGCTGAGGCAAAGATTGTGGAGGAAGCTGACAAGATGGTTGAAGCAAAGATTTTGAAAGGAGCTGAACCCAAGGCTGACAAACCAGTTGCAAAGAGAGCTGACCAGAATCTGAAAGAGGTCAAGCTGGAGGACACCACTGAGGTTGAGCAGTCACCCTATGACAAGCTCCCATTTCCACAAAGGGTCCTCACCAAAGCTCAGAAGAAGGTGATTTCCAAGTTCAGAAAAGACCTAGGTGCTATTAGAGTTAAGCTTCCAGAGATCTCGGGTATGCGTGAGGCTCATGTCCAAATGATGCTCATCAAGGACATTGTAGACCACCAAGCAGAAGTAGCAGAGCTTCTCAACATCTCAACTTTGAAACTTGATCCACCAGTCACACCAAAATCTCTCCCTAAACTAGAATCCCAAGGGAAGTTCACCTTGTCTTGCTCCCTTGGTAAGCTCACCTTTGATGATGCTCTTGTTGATTCTGGTGCAAGTGTGAATGTGATCTCAATGGAGATGGTGAAGAGTCTGGAGATTGAACACATGGAGCCAGATACTTCCTCTCTCACGTTTGGGGATTCTTCTTCTACTACCCCTATTGGTCTCATCAAGGACTTCCCTTTGAAGATTGGATCTTGCACCATTCCTATAGACCTCACTGTCTTGAAGATGGCTACTGTGAAGAGGGTTCCATTGATCTTAGGCACACCATTCCTTACTACTGTGGGTGCTTGCATCGATTTTGCCAACTAAAAGGTCACACTCCTCAATGTCAACAAAGCTGTCTCTTACCCAATTCAGTCTCCTCTGGATGTTGAGTATTGTGGAACCATCACTTGTGGAGACCCCTCCATTGAGAACATCAAGGCTGTAGTGGTTGTTAGTGAGAAAGAAACTCTTGAAGGTGGGAAGGATCACCTTTCTCCACTCTCCATTTGAGGTACCACTCCACCACCTTTCCCTTGTATATACCAGTTATTTTTTGCATATTAGCTTTCTTTTGGGTATTTCTCTCAACTTAACAACACAGTACCAGTATTTGATCATGTTTGCTTTGATGTTTTTGCATTGAGTCTTGCATTGTACATATCTATTTGCATAAAAAAGTTTTTTTGAAAAATTTGAAAAACACAAAAAGAATCATTTAGTTTGCATCACTTGCATTTCTAAGAGAGTCTAGAGCATATAGGCTGCATTCACTTGCATTGTGAGCAATGATTTAAAATGCCTTGTAAAGAAACTACCTCGCGCTTGAGTAGCTTATGCACCTCTCAAAAGGACTTGTATGCTTCGAGCCTTGAAAACTCTTCCTGAAACTTGTTAATTGCTGAAACTCAATCTTTGAAGCCAACTGCAACCTTATTTGAACTGGACGAACTTAATGCATCTTGCTCATGGTCCCTTGTGTACTGAATCATGACTATACACACTTGAGTTGTCACATCTTTTATGCCAATCTTTTTGACAACCTCTAGTGGTAGACCTCTCCCAAAACCCTTTCCTCCTTTTAAGCCTTCATTGATTGATGAGTGAGGCATTTTTTCGGAAAGTCTTACATGCACATAATGTTGAGAGTATTGGGAACGGCAATTCTTGATCTTCATTCTTGCTAGATTAGACACACTATTGTCTAGCCATAGGATGGGGTGAGTGTTGTAAAGTTTGATTTGGGAATATGAAAAGTTGACGGAAAAGAATAAACTCTTTGTGCTTAATTGACTAGTCTTTATGGGATAAGTAGAGAAACCTCTAGCTCAAGTTGTGAAAAGTCTTAGCCCCAAATATAAAAAAAAAAAAAAGAAAAAAAAAAAAATAATAAAAAAAAAAAAAAAAAGAATAAAGAAAGGGGGCTAGCATAGTTAGTATGATCTAAGAGGTGTTCAAAAAGTGTAATAAATCCCTTGTAGAATAAAGAGTTTTATGTTGAGAAATGTTCTTGAGATCTTTGGGTGAGAGATGTGAGTTGGGATTGGTATTGGGAAATGAATGTGTATCATATATGTTTGGGAAAATGGTAGAACAGTGGAGATTGAGCATTGTATGCATGAGTTGATCCCTTTCTTAGATATATTATGTGCAATGTCAAGGCTACTAGTCTTGAGAGTATACCACCTTAAAGATCATATTTCTTGAACCTCTTGACTCACTTGAATAAAAAGCTTACCCTGACCCAAATGATTTGGACCAATTGACCATTTGCAAGAATTCACTTGATACTATGCTTAATGAACATGAGAGTTGGCTGATTTGTATGTGTGAATGCATGATGATAAGTGTAGGGACAAAAAGAGCTAAGATAGGCCTAGAGAAGCTAGAGTATAATAACAGAGAGTGTGCTCATGCTGAATTTAGATGTTGATTTGAGTGCCATGTGTGTTTCTTTTGGTTATGAGTCCCCTCTTTCAAACCTCTCCTCCTTTGTCCTTGCTAGTTTACTTGTGGACAAGTAAAGGACTAGTGTGGGGGAGTTGATATCTTGTGCATTTCATGGTTTTAAGCATTAATTTTGCATTCATATCAATCATTTAGACTTGCATATAGATATGTTTAGGGTGCATTGCATTATATTTGTGTGTTTTCAGGTTTGGTGAAGTACAAAACAGGTTTTGGAGCAAAATGAGTCATAAAAAGTTCAGAATTATGAAGAATGGAGTAGTAGCGGGCAGAGAATTTCGCAGGCTGTTGCCGCAGGCAAATGGAGGCTGCTACGGGACCGCAAGTTGGTATCGTCATTGCGGCCAGAGAATTTCGCAGGCTGTTGCCGCAGGCAAATGGAGGCTGCTATCGGACCGCAAGTTGGTATCGTCATCGCGGACAGAGAATTTCGCAGGCTCCCGTCGCAGGAAGAGCAGGCCGCGGCCTAGAAACAGATTGGTCGCAGCTCCATGTCGCAGGCTGGAGATGGCTGCGGCTGCATCCAAACAGTGCTTTTACCATTTTACCCTCAACGTTTTAAACTTGAAAAACCTATGTTTAAGTATTTTTTGGAAGTTATCAGGCTGGATTATCTTTTACCTTTGAGAAAACCACCAAAAACCATTGGGAGAGTTCATCTCTTGGATTTATTTGATCATTGTTCTTGTTATCTTGTTGATTTCTTTCTAATCTATTTTCTGTATATCTCTACATGATTAATCTGAAATCCAATATGGGTTTAAGAGGAATCATGGATATTAGTGAGTAATCCTCATTTGAATTCATGGGTTAGGAAGATAAAGGGTGATTAGGCTAGATCTAGGATGTTTAGGTGTAGATCATTCTCATTCCTTGCTAGTAGAGTATTCATAATGCATCTTCTGAGTTGGCCACTCAAAAGTTGATCTTTAGGCATTTTCCACCCACAAGGTGTTTGATGAAATGCCTGAGACAACTCTCCTAAGCTTTTAACATACTTTATCAAAGACATTTGTTGTTAAAGGTGTTAAGATAGCCAATAGACTTGTTAGTAATGATTGCTTTCATATTATTCAACCAAAGACATTTGATGTTTGAAATGTGTTAGCAAATGAACATTCATCTAGACATAGAGTTTGTTTAAGATTGTGTCTAAGCTTAAGGTTGATAGTTTGATTGATCATTTGCCATCCTTAGTTCGAAACTTGATCACCCAAGGTCTAATTCCTATACCCATGAGTTCTCTTTTATCATAGCCAAAGAAAGTCTCTTCTTTTATTGTTTTATTGTTCTGTTATTGCATTCTCTCATTAGTAATAGTTTAAAACCATCCAAATTATCGGTTGCACTTAGATTAAGTAGGTACTTGTATTCTTGGTGCTTTGAATCCCTCAGAACTGGTTCGACATTCACTCATACTACAACATTTGTCCTAGGAGCCTTGAAAACTCCCAGCATCATGCTTCTAGGTAGTGAAAGAAGCATGACGGAAATTATCCAACCCATTATTTAGAGATGGCTGCTGTGGTATTTGCATTAAAATTTTGAGATCGTACCTATAGTGCTAAGGTACAAATATACACGAATCATAAGAGTTTAAAATATATTTTCTTTCACTCAGCCATATTTAAATCAGAGACAGAGGCGATAGATGGAGTTAGTGGCTGACTACAATCTGGATAGAGCTTACTATCTCAGTAAGGCGAATCTGGTCGCGGACTCACTAAGCCGGAGATGCACGTACCTGGCCATAAGATGGGCAGAGAAGAATTTAGGGCAATACGAGGAGCATTGGATCTGAATGCACTCACCATTCACCAATAGTCATTGGGGTTAGAGGTGGTGGGTCAGGAAGAGCTGCTGACCAGAATAGGCAGGCTCAGTGTAGGAATAAGTTTTGAAACCACATGGTACACAATGATAAGATCTTGTACAAACTCACTAGCAATGGGACGGTTGTAGTGAAATGTCACAACACTGTACCAGATATCCAAGAGCTTAGGGAAGAAATCCTGAAAGAACCTCACCTGTCCAAGTTTTCAATTCATCCTGGTTAGTCTAAAATGTATAGGGATCAGAAAAGATACTATCATTGGCTGAGTATGAAAATAGATATGGTAGCTTGGGTAATGAAATGACTTGTCTGTCAACTGGTGAAGACGGAACACCAAGTTTCGAGTGGGTTGTTGCAATTTTTGCCAATCCCGGAATGGAAGGCCGATCCCAGAATGGAAGTAGGACCATATCACAATGGACTTTATGACTGGCCTTCCAGACTCTAGATATAAGAATGATACAATTTAGGTCATAGTTGATAGGTTGACAAAATTGGCAGATTTCCTTGCCATTCGGAAAATTTATGGGGTCGATTGAATTGCCAGGAAGTACATCAGTGAGACCATTAGACTGCATGGTGTTCCAGTTAGTATAGTATTAGATAAGACTGCCGGTTCTTATTCTTGTTCTGGCAGGCTTTGCAGAAAGTTTTAGAGATGATAGTGAATATGAGCACGGCTTATAATCCCCAATCCAACGGCCAGTCAGAATGGACTATACAAATCCTAGAGGATATGCTTTGGGCTTGTTTCTTTGATTCAGAAGACTACTGAGAAAGGTATCTGCCTCTGGTAGAATTTTCATACAAAAACAGCTTCCATACTAGTATAGGTATGCACCATAGGAGACACTCTATGGTCGACCATGTAGTACGCCCCTTTGTTGAACTATAGTGCGAGAAGGAAAATCCTAAGGCCGACAATTTCAAAAAAAAACTAGAGAGCAAGTTAAGTATTTTCTAAATAGCATTAGGGAAGCCCATTATAGGCAAAAAGTTATGTGGACGTACGTAAGAAGGACACTGAGTTCGAGATATGCGACATGGTTTATCTGAAATCCATAAAAAAAAAATTTGGGGGGGGGAGGAGGATTTCTAAGAGAGGCAAGTTAGATCCGAGGTATATATGACCGTCTATGATTATTTCTAGGGTTGTAGATGTAGCATACAAACTTGAATTGTCGAAATCTTTGAAAGTATTGGATAAAGATGTTATATATTAGAGATATATATAAAGATTGTATAGATAATTATGAACTCCTATAGTTAAGGAGCTTGGAGATGTATATATATCGATGTAATCTCAACATTAATGGACACGTTATTCAGTTATTTACATGGTATCAGAGCTAAGATCTGATTAGCAAACGTTTCTCGAGTTCTTTTCAACGAGATGGGTGATGACGATAAACAATTGATGACCAAGACAAACGAGACTCAGTCGGCGTCTCCATACTCTCTGTTTTCTTCAGATAATCCGGGTGCTTTGATCACATCGGTGCAGCTGAAAGGAGACAATTATAACGAATGGGCGATGGAGATGATGAATGCCCTTCGTGCTAAGAAGAAGAGCGGATTTATTGATGGGAGTCTACCTAAACCAGATGAGAACAGTAAAGACTTGGAGGCGTGGCTAAGTGTTAATTCCATGATCGTAGGTTGGATACGATCATCGATCGAACCAAGGGTGAGGTGGACTGTAACGTTTATAACAGAGGCTCACAAACTGTGGGATAATCTCAAGAAGAGATTTGATGTTCGTAACAAGGTGCGTGTGCATCAGTTAATGGAGCAATTGGCGTCATGTCGTCAGAACGGACAAGCTGTGATTGACTATTACGGTCGCATGGCGGTTATGTGGGAGGAGTTACAGACGTATAAACCTCCACCTGTGTGTACGTGCTCGGCAGCAGCAGCTTATGAGAAGGAGCGTGAAGAAGAGAGAGTTCATCAGTTTATCATGGGATTGGATGACTCAAAGTTTGGGAATGTAGGGACGGCAATCACTGAAGCTGATGAACTACCAGATCTTGGCAAGGCATACACAAAAGTGATCAGGGAGGAAGCTCGAATCAACTCCTCTAAAGCTCGAGAAGTGAGTCAGGAGGCGATTGGTTTTGTAGCAAGAAGTGATATACAACAACACAATAATCCGGAGAACAACAATGGAGGTGCTCGAAGTGAAGGAAACAGACCACAAGATAGGGTGTGTCATCATTGTGGCAAACCAGGTCATGAAAAGAACACTTGCTGGCAACTGGTGGGTTATCCGGAGTGGATGAATGATAGACAAAGAGGTCGTGGTGATGGTCGCAATGCTAACAGGGGAACTGGACGTGGCAGAGGCAATGGGCGTGGAGCTGCTCATGTTGCAACTGCAACAAGTTCTCATGTATCAGTGACAAACGAGCTCACTCCAGAACAGTGGAGTAAGATCACACAGATCATTCAAGAAGAAAAATCGAACCACGGTGGTGAAAAACTTTCAGGTAATACACTTGGTGATGTGATCATCGACACAGGGGCATCGCATCACATGACTGGAAAATTGTCCCAGCTTGTAAACATAAGAGATATGCCACCTTGTGTCGTGGGTTTTGCGGATGGAGGAACCACAACCTCGACTCGCATGGGTGATCTTGTCTTGAGTGAAACAATATCACTTAAAGATGTGCTTTATGTATCAAACTTGGAGTGCTCTTTGATTTCGGTGTCTAAATTGTTAAGACACATGAATTTCTTTGCATTGTTTACTGATGCTATATGCTTACTGCAGGACCGTTCTTCGAAGATTCTGATTGGAGCAGGTGAGGAACGTGATGGGGTGTACTACTTCAAGGATGTTTCAATGGCGAGATGCAACAAGGCCCAAGGGGAAGTTGATCAGTTGTTGTGGCATCAAAGACTTGGACACCCAGCTTTTTCAGTTTGTCCTATGGTTTCTGGTGTTAAGAATAATGTTTGCTCCAGTCTATGTGACATTTGTTTTAGAGCAAAACAAACTCGAGATGTGTTTTTTGAAAGTTCAAATAAAACTAAAAAGTGTTTTGAGTTAATACATGTGGATTTATGGGGTCCATATCGAGTACCGTCTTCATCAGGTGCTGTGTATTTTTTGACGATAGTAGATGATCACTCAAGGGCTGTCTGGACCTATCTAATGGTCGCAAAGTCAGAAGTGAGAAAGGTGGTGGAAAGGTTCTGCAAGTATACAGAAAAACAGTTTGGTTTGAGTGTTCGGACCGTGCGTAGTGATAATGGCATGGAATTCATGGGTCTGAGTACATATTTTGCGGACAATGGGATTATACATCAAACGACATGTGTTTATACACCCCAGCAGAACGGTAGAGTAGAGAGAAAGCATAGACATATCTTGAATGTAGCTAGAGCAATGTTGTTTCAAGCTAAGCTACCTGTCAAGTTTTGGGGAGAGGCAATATCGTCTGCAACTCACATTATTAACATGACACCATCAAAGATACTTCAAGGAAAATCTCCATATGAAGTACTATTTGGAAAGAAACCGTTTTATAATTCGTTGAGAGTGTTTGGATCACTCTGCTACGTTCACAGGAGGGATAAAAGCAGAGACAAGTTTGGTTCCAGAAGCAGGAAATGCATCTTTGTTGGATATCCATTTGGGAAGAAAGGTTGGCGTGTGTATGATCTTGAGAAAAATGAATTCCTTGTATCTCGAGATGTATTGTTCAAAGAGGACGTGTTCCCATATGAAGAAACAGAGTCGTCCCCGCCGAATGAAAAGAACTTGACTGGGGGTCCTGATGATGATTGGATCATCTATACTGTCTCAGACACTGAAGACAGGGGGAGTGATTACGTAGAGGTGGATTCAAGGGTTAAAGATGGACAAACAGTGGTACCGAATGAAGCTAAGGACGTACAAGAGACTGACTCGGACGGTAATAATAAAACCACTGAAGATAAACAAGAGCCAAGAAGCGATGAGTCTGGAGAACAAACTGTAGTTACAGACAAAGGATTGAGTGATCCAGCAGAATCAAGTAGTGTGACCGTGGAACAAGAGAAGTCACCAGAGCTGGGAAAAGGAATGAGAGAAAAGATACCTTCTGTTAAGCTCCGTGACTATGTGAGCTACAGCGCAGCATGTCTTGAACCCCATCACATTCTCACCAGCTCAAATCCAGAGACTTCGTTGAATGTCCAAGGTGCGCACTCAACACCCTATCCCCTAGTGAACTATGTGTCTGATGAGAATATTTCAGAGGATCCCAAAGCGTTCCTCGCTGCAGTCGTCAAAGGTGTGGAACCGGGGAGTTATAAAGAGGCTGTTAAATTAAAAGTGTGGAGAGATTCAATGAAGAATGAGATGGATGCTTTTGAACGGAATAAGACGTTCAGTGTCGTGGATCTACCACCAGGGAAGGAGGCAATCGGCTGTATGTGGCTGTATAAGTACAAATACGGACCGAATGGTGAGATAAAAAGACATAAGTCTAGATTGGTGGCTCTTGGTAACAGACAGGTAGAAGGAGTGGACTTCACGGAGACGTTTGCACCAGTGGCTAAAATGACCACAATACGAAGTATGCTACGGGTGATTGCAGGCAAAGGTTGGATCGTTCACCAAATGGATGTCCAGAATGCATTTTTGCACGGAGAGTTGAAAGAGGAAGTGTACATGAAGCTGCCGCAAGGTTTTGCTCATTCTGATCCCTAGAAGGTGTGTAGATTACACAAAGCAGTTTATGGCTTGAAGCAAACCCTGAGATGCTGGTATGCTAAGTTAAGTGAGGCTCTCACGAAGTATGGTTTCAAGCACTCATACGAAGATTATTCTCTGTTCATGTTTACGAGAGGCCATGTGGAGATTCGAGTTTTTGATATATGTGGATGATTTATTAATCTGTGGAAATGACATGGGAATGATGTTGAAATTTAAAGAGTACTTGGGAAGATGCTTTCACATGAAGGATCTTGGAAAACTCAAGTATTTCTTGGGCATAGAAGTTGGAAGAGGAGCTGAAGGTTTCATGATTACACAGAGGAAATACACGATGGATATAATTGGAGAAGTAGGCTTGCTTGGGGCGAAACCGTGTGCAACTCCAATGGAACAGCAACATAAACTTGGGAGGGACAAGAGTCCATTCATTGAGCGATCTGATCAGTACAGAAGATTAGTAGGGAAGCTGATATATTTGTCTATCACAAGACCAGACATATCCTACTCGGTATATATATTGGCGCAATTTATGCAGACTCCAAGGGAAGCACATTGGGACTCGGCTCTCCGTGTGGTACGGTATTGGAAAGGAACCGTTGGTCAGGGTATTTTACTGAGCCCGAGTTCTGATCTGAGGTTATCAGTGTATTGTGACGCTGATTGGTCTTCTTGTCCTACGTCTAGACGATCGTTGAGTTCTTATGTAGCAATGGTGGGAGACTCGTCCATCTCATGGCGTACACAGAAGCAGGATGTTGTGTCACATTCTTCTGCAGAGGCGGAATATAGGTCGATGGCAGAGGCATCAAGAGAGATCAAGTGGTTAAAGCGACTGTTACACGATTTGGGAGCACCGCTTACGGAACCGGTAAAGTTGTACCGTGACAGCAAATCTGCAATATACATAGCAACGAATCCTGTTTTCCATGAGAGAACGAAGCATGTGGAATCAGATTGTCATCAAGTTAGAGATGCCATCAAAGCTGGTTTGATCACGACAGTACATGTCAGGACGAATGAACAGATAGCTGACGTTTTGACCAAGGCTCTTGGTAGAGTGCAATTTGAGAAGCTGTTGTTTCAAATGGGAGTTTGAAACTTCCACCTTTCCAAATTGAGGGGGAGTATTGGATAAAGATGTTATATATTAGAGATATATATAAAGATTGTATAGATAATTATGAACTCCTATAGTTAAGGAGCTTGGAGATGTATATATATCGATGTAATCTCAACATTAATGGACACGTTATTCAGTTATTTACAGAAAGCATTTCACAATATATTTCATGTGTCCCAACTTAGGATTAACTGTCTGACGAAAGACTATATAATTGTTACCCATATACCTCATGATCTAAGTAAGAACCTCACCTTGGAAAGCTCGACACATAGAAATCCTGGATAGAATGGAAAAGTATACGTGTAGGAAAGTAAGGAAGACAGTCTTGATAATTTGGGAATGAAACGGATCTAAGGAAAGGACTCGGGAAATAAATAATATGATAAAGTTAGATTACCCTGAATGGTTTGAGTCAGATGGATACCAATGCGGATTCGAAGACAAATCCAAATTAGGGGAGGGAGACTTTTAACGCCCTCAGTACTGCATAGTACCAGACGGACGTCTTCTGGACAAGCGGACTCGATGTTCAGATGAACCATCGACCCAGATACTCCATAGACGCGGCCGAGAGGTCAGTTCGGAAGCTTGGGTAGTTTCCTCGACCAAAAACAAGTTCTCGTTTAGCTTAGAGCAGTGTATTCAGCTTAGGTAGCTAAGATTATATCAGTGTAGAATAGGCCAGCTCACACCAGCTAGGTGGTCGGGTTAGTTAGTGAGGCTATTGTGGTGGGTATGGCCATGGGGTACGGGTCTAGTCTGTAGGGTCGAGTGGTTAGGTGGAGTGGTGTTAGGGTTAGGGTTTTCTGATATAGGATAAGTTAGGTTATGTGTCGTCTTAGCCTAGGATGGTTGAGCTAAGGCTTGAGGAGGTTATGGGCGAGAGGATGTGAATGGATGGGCGAATGGTCATGCGTACAACTCACACCAATTTGGCCGTTGGTGTGATGTTTAGTTTGTTTAGCAAAACACTATTTGGTGATGTTTTATAAAATATGTATTGTGAGACGTATCGAAATTAGTTTTGTAGAAGCTTGTTTCGTAAAATACTTTTATGGTCGTTTTACAAAAGCCGTTTTGTGAAACTTATCAAAATAATCTTTTGAAAATTTATTTCAGAAGAAAAAATATATATATATATATATTTCGATAACGGAAAAGATAATTCTTTCTCATGTGGGAACCGAAATTCGCACCGTCGATTTTAATGAATAATAATGGAGGAAAGCAACGAAAACCCTACTTTCCTTGAGGTCCGGATTCTCTGCGAGAGCCAACGACAAGTGACCAAATAAATGCGGAAAAGGTTTTGTTAAGATTTGGGACTGGACCTTAAGAAAGGCTGCCTACGTACCCCTTTCGAGGATCAAGTCAGACGTAGTTCGGTTACAAAGAATTGAACAAGAGATCAAACCGTTTGGGCGGGTTCGTCTAGTATGACCGTGGGTTAAAGAAACAGGCATGTCGAGAATGATGCCTTTTCTAAATGCCGAGCTCTAGAGTAAAAGAATTGTCTGATCCTTCCGTGAGGAGTGGAGATTTGCGATCAGGAGGCGGCCAGACGTTCTAGGGCCTGCCTTGCTAGTCTAACCGCCTAAATTCTAAGTTCTATCAGCTAACAGGAGCTCTCTAGGTCTCCAGTCTCAGATTTTTGGGATCCCTTTCTCTTCTGCTCCAGCCCTCCTTATATAGTCGTTTTAGGTCGGTGGCCCGTTTACCCTTTCGCCTTTGGGCCCAAGTTTATCTCTTTTGGGAATATTCCATTTTCCGTCGATCTTCGTAGTTATCCTCGAGTCTTGACATTTATCCGCAGAAACTTAGCATTTATCCTGCTTCAATAAGTTAGCATAAATCGTCATAGCTCCTATTGGGCTTGGGTCTCCAAAATCGTAAGTGAGCCCGTGGACAAGCTTCAAGCCCTCGAACGTTCGTACGATTTCTCGGAAAGATTATCTTTTCTGCAAAATAAATTGTATAGCCTAAAGAATCGATGTTCGAGTTGATCGTCCTTGTTTTACACGATACACTTTGCGGAAGAACCAACCTTCCTAGCTCTAGTTGTAAAACTTCGAGGATAACTCCAATCGAGTTGAATCGACGAACGTTAGGTCCATAGCTAAGGTGCTACGACTTCACGGAAGCCACGAGGTGCGATCTAAATCGGACGAGCTGGGAACAGGCTGGACGCGTCGGCGCCCGGGGCCAGGACATGGACGAAGCTACCGCGCCCGACCAAACGGTGAGCACGCCGGCGTCGGGCCAGCACAGGCGAGCTGGCGCCGGTGCCGGGACTAGCACGGGTGAGCTGGCGCAGGTGCCCGACCAGCATCGGCGAGCCGGCCGGCGCCCGGACCAGCACGGGCGAAGCCGCCGGCCCGACCAGCATCGGCGAAGCGGCGCGCCCGACCAGCATCGGCGCGGCCCGCTCGACCAGCATCGCCCGCCCAGGTTTTCTGGTTCCTCACGGTTTGAGAGAACGACCTCTTTGAAGTTCTGAGGCAGATTCTTTTGGGTTTTTGTGGTGATCGAATCTTGACGCCCTTGGGCGAGCGGACCTTGATTGGGTTGATCCGCCTTTTTTCGTACCTACTCATCCGGGACTCTCAGACAAGACTGCCGCCTTCCGATCTTACTTTCAAGAAGTGTTTCACGAAGAACCCATAAGTAAAAAATAATCTTAGCCGTTGACTTCGAGATAACCGTTTTCGACCCCAACAGAGAGTGGATATTCTAATTTGAGAAAATCTCGTATGACTTCTTTTCAAATCATATGAAACTTCTTGTTTTGAGAAATACTTTCCAGAGACTTTCAGTCGTTGATTCCGGCGTGACCGATTTTGACCCCAACACCTCACTAATAAAGATGCGAAAAAGGGGATTTTTGGGCGATTTCTATTGACGGTTTTTATTCTCTTCGGAGCGGTTGTCCGGCCGTTTCCCCTGATTCTAGGACACAATGTGCCAGTTATGTTCCACTGAGCACGTTCTATGGTGGTTTCAATCCGCGGTTTTCTCTGAACTACAGTTTTTCTTTGAAGAAACCGCCATGGCCCTTTATTTATTTCTATCTCTCTCTGATTTTGCTTTGTTCACTTTTCTAAATTATCTCTCTCTTGCAATGGGCGATAATCTGAGATTAAAAATGCAGAACATTACTCTTGGTGTTGATGATGAATTTGTGGCTTTACCACCGTCGGTTTGTATCCAAGCAGCAGCGGTCAATCGATTCTCTCTGGTGGTGGTTAAAATATTATGCCAAAGCTGTCTTTTTTCATCCATAGGAATATGTCGATAAACTTAAACCCCAAGTATTTCGGTATCTATCATTATCTCTTTACCCCCCCCCTCAAGTTGGTAATGACATATCTCGAATTCCCAACTTGGACAACAGATGATGAAATGTAGGGGTAGGTAACGCTTTAGTAAGAAAGTCCGCAGGCTGATTCTTTGTTGAAATGTGTTCGGTAGTAATGAGTTTATCTTTCACCGCATCGCGAACATAGTGACAATCATTCTCAACATGCTTGGTGCGCTCATGAAACACCGGATTCTTAGCTATATGAATCGCCGATTGACTGTCACAAAACAGTTTCATAGGTTGAGGATGATGAAACCCGAATTGAAGTAGAAGTCGTTTGAGCCATTTTAATTCACATGTGGCATCTGCCATGGATCGATACTCAGCTTCAGCTGATGATCGAGACACGGTTCGTTGTTTCTTTGTCTTCCAAGAAACAAGTGAATCACCAAGAAGAACCACATACGCAGTAAGCGAACGACGAGTGATGGGGCACGCCTACCAGTCCGAGTCAGAATATGCAGTGAGGGTTAAATTTGGATCAGAAAACAGCATTATACCTTGGTCCGGACAACCCTTCAAATAGCGAATGACTCGTAAAGCAGCAGTCCAGTGATCTTCCAGCGGCCGATGCATGAATTGAGAAAGAATATGCACAATATAGCTGAGTTCTGGACGGGTGAAAGTAAGATAGATGAGACGACCCACTAAACGTCGATACTTGCCGGGATCCTGAAGTCGCATGCCCTTAGATAACCCACACTCGGTAATAATATAGAGTGCATACTTTCTCTGAGACAAAAATATTCCTTCTGGTCCTCTAGCAATCTTTAAGCCCAAGAAATATTTCAATTTTCCCAAGTCTTTCATCTTGAAGCACCGATGCAAATAATCCTTGAACCGTTGAATAGTAGCAGCATCGTTCCCAGCAATAATAAAATCATCAACATAAACCAATATATGAAGACATATATCCGCTTCAATGAAAGAGAACAGAGAGTAGTCCTCGTAACTTCGAACAAAAACGAATGATTTGAGAGCTTTACTGATTTTAGCAAACCAGCAGCGAGGAGACTATTAAGACCATATAACGACTTCCTCAGCCGACAAACCTTAGTAGGATCATCCGTTTTGAAACCAGGAGGGAGGTCCATATATATTTCTTCCTCAAGATCTCCATGTAGAAACGCGTTATGGACATCCATTTGATGAATTTCCCACCTTTTAGAAGCTGCAACTTTGAGAAGAAACCGGACGGTGTTCATCTTTGCGACAGGAGCAAAAGTATCTTTGTAATCAAGACCCTCCTTCTGTCTATTCCCACGAGCTACTAAGCGAGCTTTAGGGCGTTCAAGTGTACCGTCCGCGTTGTATTTGTTAGTATAAATCCAGCCGCACCCAATTGTTTTCTTTCCAGGCGGCAGAGAAGTAACATCCCAAGTATGATTTGCTTCTAATGCTGTTATCTCCGATTTCATAGCACCATTGAACCTCGGATCATTAACTGCTTCTTTGTAATTCTTGGGAACAAAATCTGTAGTTATTCTTGCTAGGAACGCCTGATGGTTAGTGGTAAAAGCAGCAGTAGAGGAGTAATCAGAAATAGGGTACAATGACGTACCTGAGACCGTTGTCGGAGGACTCTGTTTTGGAGTGTCGTGAACGCGAGGGGGGTTTGTAGTCGCAGCATGAGTTAGAAAATTCTTCAATAGAACTGATGGTTGCTTAGTCCGATGACCACGACCGAGAAGATCAAGGAGGCCAGGAGACAAAGCTGGCTTAGACGAATCACGTGACTGTGACGGTGATGTAGAAGGTGATATTGGTGATGACGGGGCCGATGTTTCAGTAGGCGTAGGTGAAACCAAATCTGCGGGAGGCTGATTCTCCGTAGAACTTGCAGGTGGCGTAGAGGTGGAAGGAACATCAGAAGGTGTTATAGGAGATGCTATTGAGTCCGGCAAAGTAGAAGTTCCCGTGACAGGGGTCTGGGTTGTATGTTGCGGTGTTGGTATCTCAAAGTTGATCAACCAGTCATCTATAGGAAGATCCATGTTGAAGACAGTTGGTGTCACAGGAGCTGAGTCTTGTATTCCTGGAAACTGATCCTCGTAAAACACCACATCACGACTAATAATGAACTCATTAGTTTCTAAATCATATAGGCGCCAAGCTTTCTTGCCAAAGGGGTAACCCACAAACAAACACTTGCGACTCCTTGTAGCAAATTTATCTCTGTCTCTAGGTCGTTGGTGAGCATAGCAGAGACACCCGAATACTCTTAATTGAGGCGGACGACCATGAAGGATTTCATATGGTGTTTTGCCATTAAGAACATTCGTCGGCGTCCTATTAATAAGATGAGCTGCAGCCAAAATACTTTCTCCCCAGAATTCAATAGGTAAGCGAGACTGAAACAAACAAGCTCGAGCTACATTCAATATGTGTCTATGTTTTCTTTCCACTCTGCCGTTTTGTTGAGGTGTGTAGGTGCAGGACGTCTGATGAATGATACCAGTTTCGCGAAAATAGGATGCTAGAGTCATGAATTCGGTTCCATTGTCTGTCCGACTAGTCTTTACTTTTTGTCCAAACTGGCGTTCACTCATGGCACAGAAATTACGTAGGAGTGATGCAACTTCAGATTTTTCGAGCATAAGGTATGTCCATACTGCTCTTGAGTAATCATCTACTATGGTAAGAAAGTATACAGCTCCACAAGAGGATGGTGTTCGATAGGGTCCCCAAACATCGCAGTGAATCAATGCAAAAGGAAAATCAACTTTATTAAAACTATCTGGAAACACTTGGCGAGTTTGTTTTGCTTTAAAACAAATATCACACTGAGAATCCCTGAAATCTATCTTAAAGTTTTTAAACACCGGTAAAGAAGATAAAGCCTTGTAGGATGGGTAACCAATCCGTCGATGCCACAGAGTTGAAGGTGAAGATTTTGTTTTAGAAGCTCCATGAATTCGTGCGACTTTGACCCCAATAAAGTAGTAAACCCCCTCACGTTCTTCACCTGCTCCAATCAGAGTCCTCGAAAAACGGTCATGTAAAACACACAAGGTGTCAGTGAATATTGCTATACATCCAGTTTGCTTTAGTAATTTGGAAACTGATATGAGGGTGCAATGAAAATCAGGAACAAATAGAACATCATGAAGCATGTATTCTTTGCTTAGACACAAAGTGCCTTGCTTTGTAGCCTGAAAGTCACGGCCATTGGGGAACTTCACTGGTGAGGTTGGAATGTCATAGACATCGTGTAGTAAAGAAAGATCACCCGTCATATGGTGTGATGCTCATGTATCAATAATAACGTCGGTAAGCATTGTTTTATCCGAGAGACGTTCCGAAGATAGATTGTTCTGTTGGTTTTGGAGAAGAGAGATCAAAGATGCAATTTGATCTGAGTTGATTTGAGCAGTGCTTTGATTGTTGCTATGTGTCGCATTAGCTCTCCCGCGACCTCGTCCACGATTGTTGTTGGAGCGACCACCACGTCACCTCGATATGAAGATGAACTGTTGTTGCATTGTTGTTGTTCGATATACCAGTCAGGGAAGCCATGAACCAGGAAGCACTCTGATATGCCGTGACCTGTCCTGCCACAATGGGTACAGGTTCGTGAGGGATCCCTTGGTCGTGGCGTTGTAGTATCCGTCGTGGTGAGAGCTGACTCTGTTTTAACAGAGAATCCCAAAGCCTCGGAGCGTTGCTCCTTCGATCGAGTAGATGCCATGTTCTGTTCTTCTCGGATTACTCGTGATTATACAAGATTAAGATCTGGTAATGGATCTTCATCAGTAATACGAGACCGTATGGCCGAGAATCTCGAGTCATCCAAACCGAACAGAAACTTATGAACTTTTGCATCTTCTCTTTCTTTCTCGATATCGGCTGCAGCAGCGCATGTGCACGATCGTGTCGTCTTCATATTCTGCAACTCTTCCCAGAGTTTTGATAGCCGACCATAGTATTCAAGGACTGTTTGTCCGTTTTGTTTGCAATTCGTAATCTCGTCTTGTAGCTGGTGTAGACGAGTTCCGTTTTTAACAGAGAAGCGGAAGCGTAGAGATTCCCAAAGGTTATGTGCTTCAGGAACATGATTCACTGTTGATCTGAGTTTTGAATCAATCGATGTACGTATCCACCCAACAATCATGGAGTTGGCGGCAAGCCATCGTGATAGATCTGGTTCGCTTTCAGGTTTTGAAATCGTGCCATCTATAAAACCTGTTTTCTGCTTTGCTTGCAGCGAATTGCGTAGTTCGGTGGCCCATTCAGTGTAGTTCTCGTGAGTAAGTAATACCGATGTTATGAGAGCTCCTAGATTGGCCGAGGGATGAAGGTAGTATGGTGATACCGTAGGATCCTGCGGAGGATTAAGGGCCAATGCGTTGTCATCTGCCATGATGGTTGATGAACCGTAAAAGTAGTAGAAGTAGAGGTAGAATTAAGAAGAAGAAGAAAGATCAACAGTATTGATCAGAAAAGAATTAGGTCAAGAGATCTATGCTCTGATACCATAAAAATATTATGCCAAAGGTGTCTTTATTCATCCATAAGAATATGTAGATAAACTTAAGCCCCAAGTATTTCGGTATCTATCATTATCTCTTTAGTGGTTCCACTTAATCCAAGGAAACAGAATCTCCGGGCTATGATTAATCAACTTCCGCGTGTTTGGGCAGTTGAGAACTCAGTAGTTGGTCGGATCATTGCTGCTAATCGTGTTCAGTTTGTTTTCCAATCGGAGGAGGCTATGATGATGGTGCTTCGTCGTGCCCCTTGGTCTTTTTGCAGAATGGATGATCACGGTTCATCGATGGTTTCCCAACATTGGTGAAGAGGAACTCAAAATCATTCCGTTTTGGGTCCAAATCCGTGGTATTCCTCTCCAATTTCACACTCGTCCCATGATTGAGTATATTGGTGGTATTCTGGCCCGGTGTTTGATGTGGATTTTGATGAAAACTCCACTCGAGTGGATTTTGTGCGAGTTCAGTTGCTTTGGAATGTGGATAATCCCCTGCGGTTCCAGCGTAACTTCCAATTCTCAGCGGATGTCAACACCCTTTTCTCTTTTCGCTATGAGAGACTCAGAAGTTTTCGTCGGACGTGTGGTCTCCTTACGCATGAGAGACAGGAGTGTCCTCTGGGTTTTGATGATAATCAACCTCCGCCAGTTTCAGATGATGAAGATGGGGATGATCGGAGTGATGATGATGGGTCTGATCCTACGGCTAACAATCCTCAGGATCCTGTGTGTGATGCTTCTAATTCTGATGCTTCAGGATATGATACAGTTAATAAGCAGTTGGAAGATAATGAGACTCAGGGTACAAAAAGAAAGCGTGAAGACCAACCAGATGATGAGGGGATGGACGACCAGTTGCTGCTTGAAGAAGTTCTAGCCTCTCCATTGAAGATTGATGCTAATTCTGAAGAATGCAGGAGATATGCTCGTATGGAAGATATTACCGCGGAGTATGAGAGGCGTATGGGACCTGAGCATACCTTGAGGATGCATAAATTCATTGATGCGCTTCTTGATGCTCCTTATCCATTGCAGGAAAACAGGATGGATCCAGTTCCAACTATCCTTGATGTGTCTGATGATGAATCTGATCATCTTATTCTGGAGTGGGAGGAACGCCGAGGTGCAGGATCGATATTTGATCAGTATGGATCATTCATTGGTTCTAACAGTGTTTATCAGTCTCTCGAAGAAGAACATTACTTGTCTCAGTTTGAGTATGCGAGTCTCCCATCACTCAAGAGGTCTTGATCGGAGGATGATGTGGTGGATAAATACCGAGTTGGTAAGAAGATTATCTCTTCTGAGTTCCTTTCTCTTCAGAAGATCAGTGATGATTATGGAGATGGAGAGTCTTCCCTGGAAGCTAGTAACCCAATTGACAGAGGTGCGGTGGGCCCGATACCACCGCCGGTCCCATGAGAGTTGAGGTGTGGAACTGTAGAGGCTTGGGACAACGCCTCACGGTTCGACGTCTAAAGGAAATGCAAAGGTTGTATTTTCCTGACTTGTTGTTCCTTATTGAAACCAATCAGAAGGATGATTTCATTCGTGACATTGGGGTCTATTTGGGTTATGATCAGATGATTTTAGTTCCTCCTGTTGGCTTAAGTGGTGGTTTAGCTGTGTTTTGGAAAGCTTCTGTTTCTGTTTCTTGTATTTCCAGTAATTCCAGACTTGTTGATCTGCTTGTTGAATATAAATCTTTTCAGTATTATCTTTCCTGTATTTATGGTCATCCTATTCCTAAATATAGAAACCAGTTATGGGAAAGACTTCAATGAATAACAGTCAACAGAACTGGACCTTGGATGATTTGTGGGGACTGTAATGAGATAGTTGATCCTTCTGAGAAGAAAGATGGACGAGTTCGTCAGGCTAGTAGTTGTGCAGATTTTAATAATATGCTTCGTGTGTGCGATATGAAGGATGCTCCCTTTAAAGGAAACCCATTTAGTTGGGTAGGAAGAAGAAGGAAGGGTATAGTGGAATGCTGCTTAGATAGAGTTATGATCAATTCTGAATGGCGTCATCAATTTCCAATAACCGAAACGAATATCTTGAGTTGGCTGAATTGGACCATCGACCAATGATAATCTCTAATGATTATGTTCAAAGAATGAAGAAAGGTTGGTTCCGTTATGACAAGCGTCTTTTTGAGGAAGGGGATTTTGCAACAACGGTAGGCTCGGCTTGGTCAAATACTGATCATATTGAAGGTTGGGACAGAAAGCTAGCTTATTGTCGAGGGGTCATGGTTAGATGGAAACTAAATAATCGCACAAACTCCTCTATCCTAATCCAAGAAATTCGGGAGAAAATTGATGCTGCTTTGCGAGATAATTAGATGACAACAGAGCTGATACATGAGTACCGTCGAGACTTGAATAAAGCATATCGGGCTGAAGAGGAATATTGGAGATTGAAGAGTCATAATAGATGGTTAAATTTTGGAGATCGTAGCTCGAGATTCTATCATGGAGTTATGAAAGCTAAGCAAAGCTACAATAATATTAAAGGAATGCATGATATCCATGGAGTACTTCATACTAAAGATGAAGCCATAGCGCAGATAGCAGAGGACTATTTTTCTTCTATGTTTAGTTCATCTAATGAGATGTTAGGAAATGAGATTATCTCTAACCTGTCTCAAAAGGTTACTCCAGCGATGAATCAGATTCTACTTCAGAAGGTTACAGACGATGAAATAAAGCGCACATTGTTTATGATTGGCCCTGAGCGTGCACCTGGTCCAGATGGATTTACTGCTTCCTTCTATCAACAATTTTGGCATGTTATAGCCCCTGCAGCTTGTAGTATGGTGAAAAGATTCTTCACTTCTGGACTTATGGAAGCTCAAATAAATCACACTCATATATGTTTGATTCCAAAGTTTCCAGGCGCTTCTGATATGGGTAACTTTCGTCGTATCAGTTTGTGTACAATGGCTTATAAGATTATCTCCAAAATTATGTTCCAAAGGTTGCAACAATGTCTGGATGGAATCATATCGGAATCTCAAGCGGCATTTGTACCTGGGAGGCAAATTTCTGATAACATTTTGGTTGCTCACGAATTAGTATCGGCGTTTTCGTCTAAGAAAGACTGTTCTCAACAATATCTAGCGGTTAAAACAGATATTAGTAAGGCATATGATCGTGTGGAATGGACCTTACTTGAGGCTACAATGCTACAGTTAGGCTTTGATCCTACCTGGGTGAATTTGACTATGGAGTGTGTTCGGTCTGTTTCTTACTCTGTTCTTATAAATGGACATCCTTATGGTTCCTTCAAGCCTTCACACGGTCTTCGTCAGGGTGATGCTATGTCTCCATATCTATTCCTACTTTATGTTGAGGCTCTTAGTCAGATGTTGTACAGAGCTAAGATTACTGGTCAATTTCATGGAATGCGTCTGGCGAGGCACTGCCCAAGTGTCTCTCATCTGTTTTTTGCTGATGATTCCCTGTTTTTCAGTCGTGCTGCAATGGATGATATTACGTAGCTGGCTTATATTTTTGGTCGGTATGAGAAGATCTCAGGTCAGAAAGTAAACTATGATAAATCCTCTATAATTTTTGGTATAAGGATTGGTCTGCCTATACGTCAGCAGATACATAATATGTTTAAGATTCATAAGATAGGTGGTGATGGGAAATATTTGGGACTTCCTGAATCTTTCAGTCGGAGTAAGTCTCTGATTTCCAAGGGATAGTTCAGAGTGTAAGGAATCAAATCACGCCTTGGTATAATCAATAGTTATCTCCTGCGGGTAAAGAAATATTGATTAAATCTGTCCTTCAAGCAAAACCAGTATACCCCATGAGTTGTTTTCTCCTACCGAAGACAATATGTGATGACATCAACTCTCTGCTTTCAGGCTTCTGGTGTGGTCATACTGATGGTAAACGTAAAATTTCTTTTATATTATGGAAATGTTTATGTCTACCAAAAAAGGAAGGAGTAATGGGATTTCGTGACTTGCAAGCTTTTAATATTGCCTTGTTAGCAAAACAGGCTTGGAAGATTGTGCAACATCCGGACTCTTTGCTGGCTAGAATATATAAAGGTAGATATTACAACTCGTCGACATTCTTACAGTCGTCAAGTTCAACTACTTCATCATATGGATGGAAGTCTATTCAAGCTGGAAAAGAGTTATTAAAGAAAGGTTTGATAATGCAAATTGGTGATGGAAGATCGAAGTACAAGAATTTGGGAGGATCAATGGCTTCAAGTTCTCCCCCCAAGAAAAGTAAATTCGCCTTGTCTTTCTCCTAATGCTACAGTATCAGAGTTAATAGATCATACTTCCTGTTCCTGGAAGGAGTCGATATTATCTGAGTGTCTTTTGCCTGCTGATGTTGAGATGATCAAGAGTATTAAACTGTCACGTTTTAATCTTTTCGACCGTTTAATATGGCCATACACTCAAGATTTGCAATATTCTGTTAAGTCTGGTTATTGGGCTGCTACACATGACTTCAATGAAGGCGAAGAAATCATTCCACCTCAAGGGCCAGTAATGATTAAAGCGCAAATCTGGAAATTAAAAATTTTGCCCAAGATACAGCATTTCGTTTGGAAGGTTCTTTCAGGTGTTCTGCCTACTTATGTTCAACTGCTTTCTCGTGGAATAAGTACGGATCATATTTGTCTACGATGCTGTATGGAGGATGAGTCTGTTAATCATGTTCTATTTCTGTGTCCTCATGCAATTGCAACATGGAGATGCTCAGGTCTACCGATATCCAATACACAATCACAGAGCTTGGAGGACAACATTTCAGGTTTATTTAGTCTTTGGAACAGCTCTGATTCGTCTTCTCATATGGGAAAAATGTCTTTCTGGGTTTTATTGTATATCTGGAAATCAAGAAATGAATTCTTATTTACGAAAAGAAATGTTCATCCAATAGAAGACGTACGGCGAGCATTAGAAGCTCATGAGGAATGGTATTCTAATGTCTCGTCCCTCTCAACTAAGTCAACTACTGTACGCTGTTCTTTATGGGAGCCTCCTCCGTTAGGATGGTTAAAATGCAATTTTGATTGTAGCTATAACAAGGATCGTCAAGAAGCTGGAGTGGGATGGATTTTACGTGATCATAATGGTACATTTGTAGGTGCGGGAATAGCTACAATAAAATTTGTTTCAACTTCTCTTCAAGAGGAAGCTCTTGGCTTTCTATTTTCTCTACATCAGATTTGGCTACGTGGGTGGAGACAAGTCTGGTTTGAAGGAGACTGTCTCGAATTAGACAAAATAATCAATACAAGACATTTTCTCAATGCCAAAACTGGAAATTTCCTTCATGATATTCACCATTGGATGTCAATTCTTCCGGAATGCTCTTTGGGAACGATCAATCGAGAAAGGAATATGGCAGCTGATGTTTTCTCGTGGAATATGTACTTTTCTAATCCACCAACTTGGTTGATAGACTATTTGTATTGGCCTTATACTATTTAAGTAATAATAAATGTTGTTCGAAAAAAAAAAATATATATATATATATATATATATTTTTTTTCGTAAAACACTGTTATGTGAATGATCTTGCGTAAAACTTTATTAGTTACTCGTCAAGTCATTTCGGAAATATCAAATATGTTTTCCAAATGATTCTTGTCGCACGTAAGTTGCCTTAATCAATTTCCGATAATAAATATACCAAAAAAAATTCTCCAATAATACAATAGAACCTCTATAAATTAATACTCAATAAATTAACAATCTCTACAAATTAATATATTTTTTCCGTTCCGAATTAGACATGTTTAAAATACGACACAAATCTATAAAATAATAAGATAATAATTTTTTAGAAAATTCAATGTGAATATATGGTTCCATTAAAATCATAATCAATAATATATCTATATATACGTTTCATATAAGTACAAACTAAACATTATATTGTTGGTTTATATTCACAATGAAAATACCTCTATTTTTTCTTAATATTTCAATATATTTTGATAATATTTAGTAAAATTATATCGAAAACACATATAAGTTATATGAAGCATAAAAATATAAACTAAGTAATATAATAAAACAATATGAAATTCAAATTTCTAAAATTTTATAAATGTATATATGGTAAAATTTAATATATATATATATATATATTTATTTATTTATTTTATAAATAAAAATAGAAAATGATCTAAAAAAAGAAAATTTTTGTAAATTAATATCTTTATAAATTAATATTCAGAGTCCCAACATTATTAATTTATAGAGGTTTTACGTGTAAATATACAAAAAAATTCTCAGTTATATCGTCGTTTGAATCAGCGCGGGGTATGCAAAATTATTCTCTCAACATTTTTGTCTCCATAACGTGGAGGACACCATATTGTCTCATATTTAATATTGTAGATATTCATATCGTTGAAACCGAGTTTGACCCAACAAACAACGTTATTTCGTTTTCATACAGTAGGTTTGACGTTTGATTATTAAAATTTTAGTTTGAAAATTTAAAAGAAAAAAAAAAAGAAGAAGACTTGGATTTGTAAATCGGAGATTTTTCTTTTATCACTGCAAAACAAGAAACCCTGACTTTTTATGGTGATAAAATGACAAAGGAATGGACTTTTCTCTATCATAACGTAAACGACACGTAGAAATAAAGATAATTTATGGGTGTGAATGAGTGTGCAGAATAAACTGTTGTGGCTATGAATGGATAACGGAGATCAAAAAATGCAGATCAAACAAAAATGAAGATCAAGCAGAACAAATGCAGATCATGAAAAACAAATGCAGATCAAGCTAAATTAATAATCTGTTGTATTTAAAATAAATGTTGAAATTATTTTAATGAAAATTAAATATATATTTTTTTAAATGCAACTTATTATATAAAATTAAAAATAACATGTTGACAAAAATAACAATAAATACTATAAAATTTAAAATTTTATATTTTTTACTAATCAGATTCGTATATTTGAGAAATATCATCGGATCCGTGGATTTAGTTTTAGATTCGATTTTTGGCTTTCGGATATCCGTTTAGATATCATACTATCTCGGTATCCGGATCCGTCGTAAAATTTTTTTTTTTTTAAATACTAATTTTTTTAAGATAAAACAAAATCAAATACTTATACAAGATTTATAAAGATATACATGTATATATTATTAAAAGATTAAAATATAAGATTATAAAACTAATTTTATATGACAAAAAAACTAATTTTATATAAAGATATTAATATATCAGATATAATTATTAATAAAATTAAAATTAATTTTAAAAAAAAATATGGATCTAGATATCCGGACTGAAATCAAGATATTCAGATCAGATTCGATTTTGACAGATCCGAAATTTTATTATCCAAATCCAGATTTCTGTATATTATATCTTGACAATGGTATCGTATATGGGGAATCGGATCCGGATAGTAAAATCTCGAGCCATCAAACCGAATCGGATCTGAATATCTTGATTTTAGTTCGGATATCTGAATCTGTATTTTAACCAAATATACGACACACACATATGTATATATATATATATATATATATATATATATATATATATATATATAAGAACGAAAACATATATTTACTATTACATCGTCTACAAAATATTAATTGGTTATAAAAATATTATAATGTATAAATATATGTAAATACTAGATGATTATTAATTACATGCATGAATTTAATAAACTAATTTACATAAAATAAGAATTAATTAACTAGAACATACAAACTAATATATATATATATATATATATATATATATATATATATATATATATATATATAGATTTCTATAATCATATTTATGGAAGATAATATATATATATATATATATACATATACAAAAATACTATTCCTTTTCTGATGTATATCTGTACATGAAAATTGAAGCTCCAATTTGACAGCAATATGTTTTGGTTTGGGTAAGTTTCTCTAATTTGTTTCTTTTTTTGAATTATGTCTTTTAATTTGTTTATTTAATATGTATATGTATTGATGATTTGCAAATAGTACAGCACATTTTTCTTCTTGTCTATGCAGATCAATAATTTATACTATCTAAGATCTGCATGCAGATTTTTGATTATTTAGGCTTCGAATGGGTAACGCAGATCAAAAAATGCAGATCAAACAGAAATGCAGATCAAGCAGAACAAATGCAGATCATGCAGATCAAGCTAATTTAATAAATTATTATCTTAAAATAAATGTTGAAATTCTTTTAATGAAAATTAAATATCTAAACCAAATACAACTTATTATATATAAATTATAAATATCATGTTGACAAAAATAATAATAAATATCATCATTTTAATAAATATATTAAAATTAAAAATTAGATGAAATTTTTAACAATTAGAAAAATTATAAATAGTATTCTTGTTTTACTCTTATTTTTGGTATCTTTATTCAATTTTTTTATAATAGATAAATTTTAAGTTAAATATCTAAAACAAAAATACAAATTCTAATAATTATTATTGTTATTTTAATAATACAAAGAAAATTTAATATTAATAATTAATTATTATTGTTTCTCTAGTTTGCAATAAGATATTTTAGTATTAGAAACAAAAATTGTATAAAATGTTCTACATCAAAATTTTATAAATTTTTGAATATGTAAATATACATAAGTGTTTATGAATTTTACTAAAGTTTAATATATATAGAATATATCATTTTATATATTTTATCTTACAATTCTATATAAAAATAAAACTTACACTTAAAAGGATTTAAAATTTGCAAAGGAAAAAAATTGAATAGTATAAAATATTAAGACTCCCTCCATATCAAGTTAAGTGATTTTTTTAAGGTTTTCTTATTTTGTTTCAAAATAAGTGGTGTTCTCAATAATCTAGATAAAATTCAATGTCTTAAATTTAATGTCACTTGAAATTTGTGACCAATTATAAAATACTATAATTTTTTTAATTGGTTAAACTAATTTTATTTAATTTATTTTTATGCAACCAAAATAAAAATGTTATACTTTTTTAATCCTAGTTGGAAACCTTATAAGCTAGTTAAAATGATACATAAAAAATAGTAAAGTGTAAAAGGTAGGTTGTTAAAAGAAAAGTAAAGACAAGCATTTAATCAAAAAAAAAAAAGACAAGCATTTATTGGTTCCCTGTGTTCGTCCGGTGCATTTTTCCCCCTTACCTGCAGATCAACTTTGTATCACATAGATTATCCTGCATGCAGTTCTTTTTATTTTTTTATTATAATTTCTTCTGCATTTTTTATGTTGAATGGAGGCAAAACAAAAAACAATATGCATGTCATTTCATTCTGCATTTATACTGCATCTGTTCTGCATTACATTCAAACCCTTAATAATTTTATTTTGTTCTGCAATTATAATGTTGAATGGCAAAGATAATGCAGTCTGATCTGCATCTTAAATGGCCTGCAATTATTCATAATTATAAATGCAGAATTAAATAAATAGAAAAAATAATGAATGAACTGCTTGTAGAATGGTTAGGGCCAGGCAAAAAATTTGAATCTGAAAAATTGAATCCGATCCAAATAAATAGTATCAAATCTGAACCGAAATTGATTGAATATCCAAATGAGTTTAAAATTTTGGTATTTAAAGAACCGAAACCGAATCCGACCGAACCAAAGTATTTCGGATACCCGAATGTATCTGAAATAGATTTATATATCTAAATATATTAATTATTTTTTGAATTTATTGTATTGTAAAAAACATCAAAAATTTATAAAATACTTTTAAGTTATCGAGAATACTTGAAAATATATACAGATAGTCAAAAGTAAATGTCTAATATAGCTAAAGAATACTCAAAACACCAAAAATATTTGAAATATCTATTGATTCTCTATTGACATATGTTATTCAAATTTATATGTAATATATTGTTAATAGATTCTGTCAATTTTAAAGTATATAATGAATTTTAAATTTTTTAAAATAATTTAAATGGGTTATCCGAATCCAAACCGAACTCGCAAAGATCTGGACAGAATCCGAACCGAAATTTAGAAATATCAGAATTAGGCTAAATTATTGAACTCCGAAAATCTGAAACTCAAATAGATCCGAACCGAATCCGGATGGATATCCGAATGCCCACCCCTAAAATTAGTTTTGTTTTCAAATTGCTGTGTCCGGCAACTGCCAAAGAAAGGGTGATGGCGAGAGCAAATACCCAATAAATGCCTTTAAAACAAATAAGAAGTTATTTGCTAATAAATACTCTTCCATATTTGACTTTATTTATTGGTCAATCATCTCTCAAAAATAATGTTAGTACTCTCTCATTTTTATGTAATAGTTTTAGACGATTTTTTATAAAGTAGCATGTACCTTTTGTTTAATTATCTTTTTACGTATATGTACGTATTTTATATTTAATAATTATAGATGAGGATTTTGGTGATACAGTAATATATACAAAACTGATAGTATGCTTTATATTTGAAACAAAAGATATGAAAGAAGTGAAAATTAAATAAGAAAATCTATGACAAAATCAATAAAATTATTACAAAAGAGCAAAAAATATTCTTTATATTTTTTGTTATTGTAATGAATTTTATATATTTTTAAACATCAAATAAATTTATAATTTTTTTTTTGTCAACATGATGTTTATCGTTGATTTATAGCTTGTTTTCTAATTTTTCAATATTCAGTTAAATATGATAATTGATAAATTAGTTTGATCTCCATATATTCTGCATAAGTTACATGATCTTCATTTGTTTAGTTTGATCTGCAGTTTTCTGTGATTTGCATATATATATATATGTCTCCAGTCTACAAGCACCACACAATATTAAGAGTCAAATCAAGAGACTACTAGAAGTAGATAATATATCGTTGACAAAAAAAAGAAAGATAATATATCTGAAAAAATAATTATCAAGGTACAAAAATAAAAGGTAATTATTCCGTTTCAAATTAGAAATCAATTTTTTTATATTTAATTATTTTGAAATAATATATAATTTCAAATCTAAAAGTTTAGAATAAATTAACAATTTCATTATTATATAAATTTATTATATAATTTTCTAATTTAATATATATTCTGAAACTATGTTAACCTTATCCTTCCGTATCACTTTAAGTGGTACTTAAGGTTTATATATAAAGATTAAGAAAATATAAAATTTATGCCAATAATATTAAAATAATATTAAATAAAACTAGTTCAACCAATAAAAATGTATTATATTGTAATTGGTCACAAATTCCAACAATAAAATTTTATCCAGAATTGTGAGAATATCACTTATTATGAAACAAAATAAAAATTCTTAAACACTACTTAAAATGATACATATGAAGTTTTATTTTAGTTTAAATGATTGCAATTTTATTTTTAAATGTATGTTAAATTATCAATGTAATATGAATTTTCATGTGTAATTCTATATTGTTTTAGTTTATAAATAATATCTGGATTAATTAAGAATTATTTATATTAGTTGTTTCTTATTAATAACGAAATTAATGAATTATTTTATAGAAAAGTAAAAAAATTAATAAAATTTGTAGAATCTTTCTTCAACGTATTTTGTTATAATTAAAAATAATATATATATATATATATATATTTAAAATTAAAATATAAAGATATTGTAATTAAATTATTGAATATTTTCTTGTAAAAGAAATAAAAACATTTAATGAAGTTCCTATAATGAATAACTTTTGTTAGGATATTAAAATAGTATACATATAGTAATTTCTAAGAGATTACCAATTTAAAACAATTACACATTAAAAAACCTGATTAAGTTTTAAGAAGAGAGTGTTTTTTTAACAAAATATGTGTCATTTATGATTTAAATACAATTTTCTAGGGTGATTCTTAAAAAAAATATAAAAACATTTTTATCACAAAAATAATTCACTAATAAATAAAATAACCAAATAACTTTTACTAAAGAGTATAAAGACTAAACTACTTTTAATTAATGAATAATACATCTAATATAAATAATTATCTTTATTGAAAATATTATTACTTTAAAACTTATACTATAAATCCTAAATTTTTACATCATAAACTTTAACCCCTAAACCCTAAATCCCTCTCTAAAAAATCTAAACCTTATTTTTAACCAATTAATCCTAAAGATAAATGTGTTTTATTCCACTGAATTAACTTATATTATTGATCAAAGTGTTCCACTGATACATATATAAATGTATGATATAGGATAAATTTGTTTTAAAACCTTTTAATGGATGTTTTTATGATAGTTGATTTTGCCCTATCCTAGTGTATTTCTCTTTTTATTTCTCATATCGTTTGAATATGCTTTTAAATAAAACTCCACCATCATAAGAAATCGGATCAATTACTGTGCTCATACACTCATCATCTATAAAGGTTTTCACTTTGGATATGTTGTATCTCCATTGGCTCCTTTTGGAATTCGTCAGTTACGACTGTGAAAGAAATGAAAAGGGTTTCATCAAGAGAATAATGGTCTATAGCCACAAACGATCAAATTGTAGCTAGTTTGAAGATTGTCATAATAAAATGGTTATGTTTTTGTCACGAATAAAAAAGTGACTAAAGAATCTATTTCGTGGTTACAATAATCACCCATTTAAACATGACTAAAATTAATCAGCCACAAATATTTTGTGACTTTTTTCTTACGAAAACATAAGTGCCTAAAAGGTGATAATTTAGCCACGATTTGTTACAAAATGTTCGTGGCTAAACATATTTATAACAAATAGTTTATAAAATGTTTGTCACGATTACAAATCATGACTAAATTCCTAACAATTCCACCGAAAATCAATCAGTATTTTAAAATTACAAAATATAATCTATAGAAATTTTTTGTTTCCCAACAATTTTTTAAAAGAATAGATGTGAGCGAATATATTCGAATTTTAGTCATAAAATACTTCATGAACATTTTCGTGGCTATTTTCATGGCAAAAACGTGACAAAAATGTGGCAAATTTCGTGACAATAACGTGAATAAAACATGACTATAATTTCTCATAAATGCAACTCAAACGGTTTCACTTTCATTACAAGTTGATATAACAAAGGTTTTTACAACAAAACGAGTGTATAAAATTCTCTTCTAATTCCGATTTAGAAAGTGGATGGATCGACACATTGATCCAATCCAAAATTGTATTTTAGAAGAGTTTATGTAAGGTTACTAAAATTTATTTCATTTTCTTATAATCAAAATTCTTTTAAAGAGAGGTAAACCTTGTTACGACCATGTGCACGATGTCAAAACCAAAAGCACCGAATTGTGAGAATGGTATATCTCCATCTTTTCCAAGTCGAATTCAAGAGTAACTATTATGTATTGTCAAATCATGGAAAAAATTTCTACGATGTTGGAGAATCATCGACGCCATATCAGATTTTTGGAGACTCATCGGCAGCTGGTCAACGAAGAAGAAAGACCATATAAGGAAGAAGAGACATATCAGAAGAACAAAATATACATATGGGAGAGGACATTGGATTGTGACAATTTGGTGAAGAATGTGATGAAGCAACCAATGAATAGAAATATCAAGATAGCATGTCTTGAGCTTTTGAAGCAGCCAATCAACCACAACACGATGAATGTGTTGAAAGTATTTCTCAATTATACTTAGCTACGTGTTTTTCGAAAGTTAAAAATGATCATAATTTGGGTTAGTGTGTGTGGATGAGATATTTCAGATTTTAATAACCATTTTCCCCCACCTAATAAAATTCCGGCGTCTTATTATGAGAAGAAGAATTTGACATGTTCGCTAGGTCTCCTTGTTGTAAAGATTGATATGTGCAAGGACAACTGCATGCTATTTTGAAAAAAAGATAAGGGGAATATGGTTTGTTGGTTTTATGGCAAAGACCGATACCAACATAATTGTGGGAAGGAAAAAAATCCCTAAACAAAAGATGTTTTACATGCCAATTATAGAGCGTTAAAGCATCTATACCAATTAGAGGCGAAAGCATCACATATGCTATGGCACATAAAACATGTGTCACCTAGAGGAGAAATTCCTCATCCATCTGATGGATCAGTATAGAAGCATTTTAATGAAGTATATCCTAATTTCTCTGCCAAAAGTTAGAAATATTTATCTAGACTTATAAACAGATGGATTCAGTCCAATTAAAATGAATGTTTAAGAACACTATATGTGGCCTGTTACCATACTCCCATATAATTTACTTCCCCTGATGTGTATGAAAAGAGAATAATTCCTTTTATCAATACTATTTCTCGGTCTAGAAATCCAAAGAAAAGCATATATATCTCTACAGCCAATAATTGAATAATTACAAAGCTTAACAGGATTGAAGCATATGATATATTGAGGAAGGAAAAATGTACAATGTGAGCCCCATTAATGATCTATCTTGGTTTTCAGGGATTTTAATCATAATAGAAGTCCAGTTTTAGAGTCTATTATATGGTTTTTGAGTCTTTTTAAGGGTCTTTACAGGTCCATGTACGTTTTGGGGCATAATGGAGACTGTGAAACTATTTAGAGATTTGGAGTCAGTGTTGATCGACACCACCGTTGACGTATTTTAACATGTAATTAGTTCTTCAATTGCTCTAAATAGTTTCACAGTCTCCGTGCTGGCACTAGGCGCCAGTACATCTAGTATGTTCCCAGCCCGTCCGATTTAGATCGCACCTTGTGGCTTCCGTGAAGTCATAGCACCTTAGTTACGGACCTAACATTCCTCGATTCAACTCGATTGGAGTTATCCTCGAAGTGTTACAACTAGAGCTAGGAACGTTGGTTCTTCCGCAAAATGTATCGTGTAAAAACAGGGACGATCAACTCGAACGTCGATTCTTTAGACTATACGATTTATTTTGCGGAAAACATAATCTTTCCGATAAATTGTACGAACGTTCGAGGGCTTAAAACGTGTCCACGGACACACTTACGATTTTGGAGGTCCAAGCCCAATGGAAGATATGACGATTTATCCTAACTCACGGAAGTAGGATAAATGCTAAGTTTCCGTGGATAAATGTCAAGACTCGAGGATAACTACGAAGATCGATGGTAAATGGAATATTTCCAAAATAGATAAACTTGGGCCCAAAGGCGAAAGGGTAAACGGGCCACCGACCTAAAAACGACTATATAAGGAGGGCTGAGGCAGAAGAGAAATGGATCCGAAAATCCTAGAATCTAGACTTAGAGAATTCCTGCTATCTTAGAGAACTTATAACTTACGTGGTTAGGCCAGCGAGGCAGGACTTAGAACGTCTGGCCGCCTCTTGTTCTAGTTTTATCTTCTCCGCAAACCCCTGTTCCTCTCGGAAGGATCTAACAATTCTTTTACTCAGAGCTCCGCACATAGAAACCCTAGGCATTATCTTCGACATGCCCGTTTCTATGACCAACGGTCATACTAGACGAACCAGGCATAGACTGTTCGATCTCTTGTTCAATTATTTCTAACTGAACTACGTCCGACTTGATCCTCGAAAGGGGTATGTAGGCAGCCTTTCTTAAGGTCCAGACGCAAATCTTAACAAAACCTTTTCCGCATTTATTCGGTCACTTGTCGTTGGCTGTTGCAGAGAATCCGGACCTTCAAGGAAAGTAGGGTTTTCGTTTCTTTCCTCCATTATTATTCATTAAAATCGACAGTGTGAATTTCGGTTCCCACAGTTTGGCGCTAGAAGGAGGGGGGAGGGGGGACGGATTACTCTTACTCTCACGGCCGCAAAACGCTTGAATCGAATCAATGCCCAAAAGTTCTCGGAAAACCAACTCTTTTTAATCTCTGAAAACCAAATGTCCCCGGGAAACGGTTAAAAGAGTAAAAGAGGGTTTTCCGCGAACACGAGTTAAAGAATATCGAGAATTCATTCAGTCCGGACGAGGTCTCGAACAAAAGCAAGTATGGATTGGACGGACCGAACACAGGCCACCTCGCCCGTGGGCGAGGACGGCTCTTGCCGAGTCCATCCCATCGTAAGGCAAGGACCGTCCTGTCCTGAAACCATGCCTCCTCTTCCAAACTCCTACTGCCATGCTTCTTACAAACAACTCTCGGGGAACAAACGGGAAAACAAAAGAAGGTCGGAGCTTGGTCTTACTAGGACAACTTGCCATAGGGTGATCTCAGTCTTCCCAGTTTGCCTTAGGGAGAGCTCACTTTGTTCTCCTTTTATTCTAGGTAAAAATGGCTTTCATTTCATCTCAATCGGAGTTTCCGTTGAGATTTTACGAAGAGAACAAAGCCACTGTCCTGGCCACCTCGCCCGTGGGCGAGGACAACCATCACCGAGGTCACCTCGCCCATGTCCACCTCGCCCATGTCCACCTCGCCCATGGCAAGCTCATTTTGTTCTCCTTTGAGTCTAGGTCAAAATGGCTTTCGTTTCATCTCAATCGGAGTTTCCGTTGAGATTTTCTGAAAAACAAAGCCACTGTCCCGGCCACCTCGCCCGTGGGCGAGGACAACCATCACCGAGGTTACCTCGCCCATGTCCACCTCGCCCATGGCAAGCTCATTTTTTTCTCCTTTGAGTCTAGGTCAAAATGGCTTTCGTTTCATCTCAATCGGAGTTTCCGTTGAGATTTTACGAAGAAAACAAAACCACTGTCCCGGCCACCTCGCCCGTGGGCGAGGACAACCATCACCGAGGTTACCTCGCCCATGGCCACCTCGCCCATGGCAAGCTCACTTTGTTCTCCTTTGAGTCTAGGTCAAAATGGCTTTCGTTTCGTCTCTATCGGAGTTTCCGTTGAGATTTTACGAAGAAAACAATGTCGCTGTCTCGACCACCTCGCCCATCGGGAGGATCTCTCTGTCCCGTCATACGACGAGCCCGGTCCTGTCCCAGTACCATGCATCTTTGACTAAGTTTTCGTAAGTCGATCTTTGAGTCCATGAGCCCAATACTCCTGTTTCGTCTCGATTAAGATTGTCGTGAAAAGCTCCAGAAAAAAAATCATGAAAGGTTCGATCGACGAATGGATTCTGATTCATCATATAAAACGACCACAGTTAGCTTGAACACCAGTTTTTCCAATTATACGAGGGATTAGGATCCTTTTGAGAAGCCAACATCACGTCGAAGGTGGTTTCTTAGGAAAAATTGTAAAAACGTCTGAAGTCCAAAACGGCCCGGAAGGGTCTGGAACGCGACCAAACGGCCCTCTTACGATTTTAAAATAAGACTGAGTCAAAGATGGATATGACGGTCTATTGTCAGGAAGAAAACAGTTTGCAGAAAAACTCTCGTAAAATAAAAGCTCGACAACGTTTTGGGAAACAGCTTCCGTAAAATCAAGCTCGGCAATATTTTACGAAACATCATTCGTAAAGTCATACAAGATCATATGAAACGATAAGGTCCAGGACCTAACCAGTTCGCTCATAGCCTGACGAGCTAAGAGCCTCACTTGAGTGGCGTCTTACCCAATGTCTCCATTTGTCTAAGCACCCACCTTAGCCTTCTTCGAGTTATCGCCTACTTCTCCTCCCTTTGTTTCAACGATTTTGTAATGTTCCTTCGGACACATTGTCAATTTAACCAGCAGTACGAAGAAACGAGAACAGGAACTTGGGCGTTCATATCTCTCTTTCGCTCCGATATTCTCGTCAGAATTTCATCAAAAAAACAAATTCTCGTTCAGTATCAAACTTTTCAAAGTCCTTTGACGATGAACCGTTAGAAGTCATGAAACAAAGAGGAACGGGCAAGAGGCAGCCTTGAACAATCGATGAGACTAAGGTACGTCCAACTTAGAAAATTTGTCAAGGTTTTAATTTTTGTAGGAAAGGAATGAAAACGTCTAGAAAACTGCTGTAAAATTTAGGGAACTTAGAACCTAGGTGGATAGTCTAGCAAGCTAAGTCTTAGGCAATTTTCCAGTCTTGTTCTATTGTTCCTTGAATGTCGAGGCAGAACATACAAACCGATCTAATCTCTCGAAAAATCGAGAAACGATCTCCACGCATTCTAAGCATACTCATCCCGCTTCCTAAAGAAAGAAAAAACGTACACAAGCTTCGAAAGGACCCGGACCTGAATTCGGCATCCCCTTAAAAGGCAATCGTGAACTAACATGACCTTAATGTTAACACGAAAGGGTCATGGTCTAATCCTTTACCAAAAACTTCCTTTGACTATACGGCTGAGAACAACCTTCATGCCACGCCCAATTAATTGAGTGACCACTGCTCCAATCGCTTAACGGCTAAAACAACAATCCACGATTTGTCATAGAACGCCAAGTGACTATTATGCAAGAAGTTTGTCGTATAACCCAGAATTGGAAATCATACAATAAACTCTTCATACCAAAACTCAGTCCTAACAACCATATGGTTAACGGAAGATTTAAACTTATCGTCAATCGATTAAGTTCTATCGCCCGTAAACCGGCATGAAAAGAAACACTCGTGACAAGGCTCCAAGAGTTATACGAGTCATCCTTAATATATACAAACAAATCCCGGAAGGCCAACACTTCACGAAGCACTGTGAATGTAGACGCTTCTCCCTAGGTCAAACTTACGCGACCCCTTGGTCCTGCGTCCAAAACGAAACAACAGTTTCTGGCTGCGAACATTCGCAAAACATCTCCAAGCCCGCGAACATTTCAACCACGAAATGCGGCACAAGGAAAACTCGACCTTCAGCACTGCGAGACGTCGCTAACGCTCGAAGGACATTCTTTTCCTCAAAACGTTCCAGACGAAATCTTCGTCTCTAGAACTCAAAACATACAAACACACCTCTAAACGGTAAAATGCCTCTAAACTGGCATCATTTCTTTGTTGCTGATCACAACAAACGAACTCTAACGTTCTAAACGGACAATAGCGCCTTCAAAGGGTAGGCTCTCTTACATCCGACAAGGATAACATAGCGCGCTATACAAGAAAACCGAAATTTCGTTTAGCACTTCCTAACATAAGTAGCTCGATTCGTATCCAGACAAATCATATAAGCCGATAACAATTCGCGGATTTTAAAACGGTACGAGTCAGGTTAAAATCGCAAACAGGCAAAACGAAAGCCGATTTGTCATCTCAAAGCCTCAGTCCGAGAGTAAACCTAGGTCTTGCCCTAAACCCAGCCATGCTGGATCTTGACATCTCAAAGGCATAGTATCAACACCCCGATACGAGATTCCAAAATTTGTCTCTTCATTTATATTTGTACGTTTATGAGTCTCCGCAAACCAAAAGATTTCGAGAATTCTCATCTTACACAACGACAGGTATGGTGATCATCTGAGAGAAAGGAATGAGACGACAACTCACACGCTGTCCCTCTAACTTCGAAAAACAGAAGTTCTCTCAATTTATAAAAACCACGATTTTTTAAATTTGAGCAAATTATTTTTACAGGCCCTAAAACGGGGAGGGATTCATAGCCACCAACGGCCAGTCCCGAAAAATACATCATGGCCTCACAACGGCCAGACCAAAACAAATACCATCAACAGCATCATGCTCGAAAGTCTCTCACGACACATAACCAGACCATATAAGTCTCGCTGGAAAACAGATCACAAGGGTCTTAAACTCCAAAACGAACTTCGGAAGGCTTGATCCATTCGACATGGGTACGTAGGCAGCCTTCGAAAGGCGCATCCCCAATCTTACCACTTTCAATGGAGCCTTTCAACCATCAATTCTGCCTATCTTACCTGACATGTCTTATCGCCGCAAGAACATCGAAGGTTCTAACGAGCTGGGGGTCTAACTGTTGGGGTCAAAATCGGTCACGACGGAATCAATGACTGAAAGTATCTGGAAAGTATTTCTTGTAACAAAAAGTCTCGTATAATTTGAAAAGAAGTTATATGAGATTTTCTCAAATTATAATACCCACTCTCTGGTGGGGTCGAAAACGGTTATCTCAAAATCAACGGCTAGGATTATTTTTTACTTATGGGTTCTTCGTGAAACACTTCTTGAAAGTAAGATCACGCGGAGTCTTGTCGAGAGTCCCGGAAAGATCGGTGCGAAAAAGGAGGATCAACCCAATCAAGGTCCGCTCGCCCAAGGGCGTCAAAATTCGATCACCACAAAAACCCTAAACACAAAAGAATCTGCCTCGAAACTTCGAAAAGGTCGTTCTCTCAAACCGTGAGGAACCAGAAAACGATCAAGATATCAAATCGAAGCCCTCGCCGAGATCTTCAAAACCACGTGCTGGCACCAGGCCGGTGCGGCTCGCCAGTGCTGGCACGGGCGCGGGCGCCGGCTCGCCGTGCTAGTTCGGGCGCCCGGCGCGGCGTCGTGTCTTGGCCCGGTGCGGGCGTCCAGCCTATTCCGGCCTGTCCGGCGTAGAATCTGCCTCGAAACTTCAAAGAGTCGTTCTCTCAAACCGTGAGGAACCAGAAAACGATCAAGATATCAAATCGAAGCCCTCGTCGAGATCTTCAGAACGCCCGTGCTGGCAACGGGCGCCGGGCGCGGCTCGCCCGTGCTGGCACCAGGCACCGGTGCGGCTCGCCCGATGCTGGCACCGGGCGGCTTCGCCCATGCTGGCACGGGCGGGCGCCGGCTCGCCTGTGCTGGCACGGGCACCCTCGCCGATGCTGGCACGGTGCGGATGCCGCACGCCGATGCTGGCACCGGGCACCGGCGCCGTTCGCCTGCTGGCCCCGGCGCCCGGCTGGCCCGGCGCCGGCTTCGCCTGTGCTGGCACGGACGCTGGCGCGGCTCGCCGATGCTGGCACGGCGCGGCCGGCTTCGCCGATGCTGGCACAAGGCACGGTGCCGGCACGCCGTGCTGGCAGGGCACGGCGCCCGGCACGCCGTGCTGGCACCGGCTTCGCCCGGCGCGCCGGCTTCGCCCGTGCTGGCCCAACTTCGCCCGATGCTGGCACAGGGCACGGCCGGCTTCGCCCATGCTGGCACGGACGCTGCCGGCTTCGCTGTGCTGGCACCGGCCGGCGGCCCATGCTGGCACCAAGCGCCGGTGCTGGCCCGATGCTGGCACGGGCACGGTGCGGGCGCGGCGCCGGCTTCAGAGCTGGCCGGCACCGGCCGCCGCCGATGCTGGCCCCGGCCCGCCCGATGCTGGCCGGCGCCGGCTTCGCCCGTGCTGGCCTGCCGGCGCCGCGCCTGTGCTGGGGTGCGGCGCCGGCACGCCGATGCTGGCACGGCGGCTTCGCCATGCTGGCCCTGGCGGCCGGCTTCGCCGTGCTGGCCCGGCGCCAGCTTCGCCGATGCTGGCGGGAGCCAGCTTGCGGCGCCAGCTCGCCCGTGCTGGCCCCGGGGGCCGGGCGCCAGCTCGCCCGTGCTGGCCCCGGGCGCCAGTACATCCAGTCTGTTCCCAGCCCGTCCGATTTAGATCGTACCTTGTGGCTTTTGTGAAGTCATAGCACCGTAGTTACGGACCTAACGTTCCTCGGTTCAACTCGATTGGAGTTATCCTCGAAGTGTTACAACTAGAGTTAGGAAGGTTGGTTCTTCCGCAAAATGTATCGTGTAAAAACAGGGACGATCAACTCGAACATCGATTCTTTAGACTATACGTTTTATTTTGCGGAAAAGATAATCTTTCCGAGAAATGGTACAAACGCTCGAGGGCTTAAAACGTGTCCACGTACTCACTTACGATTTTGGAGGTACAAGCCCAATGGAAGCTATGAAAATTTATCCTAACTCACGGAAGTAGGATAAATGCTAAGTTTCCGCGGATAAATGACTCGAGGATAACTACGAAGATCGACGGAAAATGGAATATTTCCAAAAGAGATAAACTTGGGCCCAAAGGCGAAAGGGTAAACGGGCCACCGACCTAAAAACGACTATATAAGGAGGGCTGAGGCAGAAGAGAAAAGGATTCGAAAATCCTAGAATCTAGACTTAGTGAACTCCTGCTAGCTTAGAGAACTTAGAACTTAGGTGGTTAGGCCAGCGAGGCAGGACTTAGAATGTCTGGCCGCCTCTTGTTCTAGTTTTATCTTCTCCGCAGACCCCTGTTCCTCTCGGAAGGATCTAACAATTTTTTTACTCAGAGCTCCGCACATAGAAACCCTAGACGTTATCTTCGACATGCCCGTTTCTATGACCAACGCTCATACTAGACAAACCAGGCATAGACTGTTCGATCTCTTGTTCAATTCTTTCTAACTGAATTACGTCCGACTTGATCCTCGAAAGGGGTACGTAGACAGCCTTTCTTAAGGTCCAGTCGCAAATCTTAACAAAACCTTTTCCGCATTTATTCGGTCACTTGTCGTTGGCTGTCGCAGAGAATCCGGACCTTCAAGGAAAGTAGGGTTTTCGTTGCTTTCCTCTATTATTATTCATTAAAATCGACAGTGTGAATTTCGGTTCCTACAATTGCTAGTTTTATTCATCATATTCTACACCATGATTGTTTATCATAATAGTTAATTAACTAGAACCTAGAATCATAGGATAGTTGTGAGACACAAGATTGTAATCAATTACCTGAAACTAATCTTGTTGGACTAGATACTTATTCGCAACGAGAGCTGTTCTAGGAATTTAGTTGAACATAATCGGATATGATCTAACTCTTGTCTGAATCATTGAATCCGTAAGGAGAGATGGATTTTAATAGAATTAGGCATCTAATAGTTTTCTGCAGCAAGAGATGGGTAACTTACTAGTGAATTCAAGTTCTATGATTGTTCTTACCAAACCCTTGGCACCTATTGATTGCAGTTTTGAATAACAGTTTTGATTTCTATGGATTAGCGCATTCTTTCCTAACTTACAACTAATCTATCTACTGCAATGTTTTGCTTTTTTCTTTCTGGCTTAGCTTAGCTTGAAATCATAGGTATATTGCATGATCCCCAGTCATTGTAGATTCGAACCTCAAGTACTACATTTAACCTCTTATTTGAGAGAGTAGCTTTTTTTTTAACACAAACATTTAAATTAACTTAAAACACCACAAGAAAGTTATCCTGTGGAAGATCCAACATTACAAATAGCAGCCTTAGCAAGGAGGTATGCCTCAAGAGTTCGACGATGTAGGAATTAAAGATAAAGAGAAAGATTCAAACAAGGAGGATAGAAAATCGATGTCTGGACGATTTCGTAGAGTGGTGGTGACTTCGAAGGGATGCTCTAACGAGCAACTGGTAGTCTGAAAGGACACATACTTTGGTGAAACCAGACCATAAAGCATGGGAGAGAGCCAACCGAACAGCTAAGGCTTCTCCTATCAGCGCTGAGGGTGTGTAGTCGAAACATTTTGATCTATACTGAGTGTCCAAACGTATCGAGTCCCGGAGAATCCAACCACATCCAGTAGCACCGTCAGAAGCACGCCATACTGCATATGTGAAGACCGAAACGCAAGCTTGACCTGAAACTTGGGCGGTTACAACAGCCTGAAAGCTTGGTCTTACGCTTGTTGCTGTGGGTTGTTCCAAATTCCATTATCTAGCACTTCCAATGGGAATGTTCAGAACTTCAGTAGGTGTAAGTACCTTATTATCGAAAACTAATTTGTTTCTAGCTGTCCATGGGCTCCAGCAGATCCATTAAAATGTTGATGATGTTACTCCAGTTGGGGGAAGACAGTGAAGTTTTACACATGCAGTCAAATCTTCCTTTCAAGGTTAGGAAGTGATCTTGCTCAAGCGCACGGTGTAGAGGGGCTGCTGTCCAGACTTCTTTTGCAAAATTGCAGAGTAGGATAAGATTTTCTGCAGTTTCGTTCTCACCACATCTTGGAAAAGTGACATTAGTACCGCAGCCTCGTTTTTCCAAGTTAACACCCAGAGGTAGAGCTCCTTGAAGCAATTTCCACATAAATAGCTAGATTTTTGGGATGCAGGATGCAGCCCAAACTTTCTTTGTCCAGTCCAACTCAAGTAACAGATCAAGTCCATTGTCGAGAGTTGCTTTGTTCTTCATTGCTATAAAATAGCCTAATTTAGTGGTATAAGCTCTATTTTTCTTAGGGATCCAAACAAACGCATTAGTGGCTCCCAGGGCAGTTGGGGTTATGCTGAGAATTTCCTTTAAGATGAGTGGGAAGAGAGATTTGACTTTGGGACATTCCACTAATTGGTTTCTGAGAAAGGAATCCACAACCATGAGGTCTTGATCAATTTCGTTCGGAGGTCCAGTTGTTCTTCCTATATAATCTGTTAGGATCTAGTGATCCTGCCAGACTTTGGTTGAGTTCCCATCTCTGATAACTTTCCCCAGCTGGGATACTAGTAGATCACGTCCCAAGAGCATGCTTCTCCAACCGTGAGATGCCAACAAAGTAGGTAACACCTCCAGAAAGCTCTTGTTCTTGCAGTACTTACCAAGAGTACTCGGGAGAGCAAACTATTAGGCGCTAAGATAATTTGCCAGGCTTGCTTGGCCAACAGTATTAAATAGTTGGATATCTCTAATACTAAGATCTCCCAAAGTTTTGGCAGTGTTAGCTTATTCCAGGCAACCCAACAAATCTTCTTTTTATCAGCTGAGTCCCACCAGGACCGAGTGAGAGCCGACTGTATTCTCTTGCAAAGGCTCAAAGGGAGTTGGAAACAGGAACTTGCGTGTGAGGGAATGGCTGATAAGACTGATTTAAGCATAGCTAGCTTGCCTGCCGGACAGAGCAACCATGATGACAAGCTGTATGCATTAACCTAAATCCGATCATTAATGGAAGTGAAAAGATCTTTTTTTTCTTTGACAATCCCAAGGTGAGATTTGACAAGAGATCATGTCTCCTGGGGCATTTTAGTCGAGAATGTGATGGAAGACTTTTTGACATTAATCATCTGTCCAGAAGCTTGTTCGTAACTCCGAAGAATGTGCATCAGTGTCGAGCGTCTTGAGAAAAAATATGGTATCATCTGCGAACGAGAGGTGGTTGATTCTAGGAGCTCTTCGAGCAGCGTGAATACTCGTGAGATGGCCACTCTCTTGAGCCTGTATACAGAGTCCCGAAAGCTTTTCATTGCAAAGGATGAAGATATATAGTGAGAGAGGATCACCTTGCCTTATGCCTCTTGATGGTTTGACTTTTCCATGGGCAGCGTCATTTATAAGGAACAAATACGAAACAGTACTGCAGCACTGGGTGATAAGATCTGTCCAAGAAGAAGAGAAACCCACGCGCAAAGAGAACTTTCCGGATGAAGGACCACTCAAGCCGGTCATAAGCTTTATTCATGTCCGTCTTTACAGCCATGACACATTTTTTAACGGCTCCTGATTGCTTCAGAAAGTGTAATAGTTCATGCCTAATCAAGACATTACCCGAGTTGGGTCTTCCTGGAACAAAGGCTGATTTATTCTCAGATATAAGCTTTTGCAAAACCGGTTTCAATCTCAGCGACAACAACTTATAGATGATCTTATACGTGACAATTGCACATGTCGATTGGGTGGTAATCTGAGACAAGTTTTGGACTTGTCATCTTTGGTATCAACCGGATGTGTGTATTGTTGATGCTCGATGGTAAGACACCGGTTCTAAAAAATCGATAACGTCCTTGGAGGTAGCACAGGCAACCACTTCCCAGTTGGCTTGGAAGAAACAAGCCGATAATCCATCGGGTCCCGGTACTTTGGCCGGATGTATTGCAAATAATGCTTTTTTATCTCAGCTGTCGACGGGATTTCCATTAGCTTATCAGTAATCTTATTCGTGATGAAAGGTTGTATAGCCCGAGCTATAGTTGCATCTACTTCAACATCGTCTGCAACTGTGTTGCTCGAGCAAAAAACATGCTGAAAGTATGAAGCTATCTCTTGTGCTATTTGCTCTTCTTCGAAAAGTACCTTTTCTGACACATCTTCTAGCACAGAGATTCTATTAGGAACCCCTCTCCCCTTATCTACAGCATGAAAGAATACGGAGTTTTTATCCCCAACATTTGAGAGAGTAGCTTAAAGGTTAATTTGAGCATTTTAAATTTTGTGCCACTGTCGGGGACTGTTTAATTCACCATTATAGTAGGTGTAGGCTTTAGTCTAATTCTTTCTTTTCTTGTTAGCTTACCATTCTTTTCTTGTCTTTCAGGTGCATGTCCAGCAGTACCTGAAGCAACAAGGAGTAAGAGCTATTGGATCTCTCCAACCAAGAGTTAGCTGAGTTAGAACGCACTATCCACATACAGAAATAATTAGTGTCGAGTGACTCCGTTCCAGCGACCCAAGTGTCTAAAATCACTACTCAAATCCAAGTGTCGAACGACACTCTACTAGCATCGAACAATACCGTACGTTACAAAACATAAATGGTTTCTCTGATTGTTTTGGTTCGTGATGAGCACGGTTAACCTGCATGACCTGAAGGGTCATCTGTGTAATGTAACAGATCAGAATATATATGCTCAGCGGGATGTAATCCATGGGCCAGTTTTCGATATTGAGGATGTCGCGGCGGCTGAGAATGATGTGGTTGTCTGACCAGGAACGTTTCCAGATTACAACATACCTGATCAGTACTATGCAAATAGGTCTTCTTTTCGTCCTCCTACTTTCTAAATGCAAGATTTTTAATTAAAGCTATCTGATATGTTGTGTTTTTGGCACATTCTAACATTGTTTTCTAATTGGTTTTCAAGTCTTTATCGAGTGTTTCTAGTCTTTTTCGAGTCATTACAGGTCTGGAGTTGCATTCGATGGGAGATGGACCAGTTGGAGAAAAAGAGGCGCAAAGAGTGCAATTTGGAGATTTTTACGAGCGGAACAACCTTGCAGGCTGTTCCCGATCGAGCGGAGCAACCCGAGTGACTGCTCCTGCGGCAGAAATTTTTAAGGAAGTTTCCAAATATTTCGGGATTTGCCCTAATCATTCCAATTTCCTCTCTGGCCGCCAGCAACCTCCATATCTCTTCTTTTTCTGTTTCTCTTTATTATTCTACGCTTCTTTTTGAGGGAGAAACCAGACCCTAGGGATTGTACTTGGATATTTTCTACTTGTTAGGGAGAAGGCTTCATCTCTCTCGTTTTGGAGACGAATCCCTGAACCCTCTTTCTATTTTATTGCAGTCTTATTTCATGTTTCATTCAATCTCTGTCTCTGTGTTTTCTCTGTCTATGGCTGAGTAGTCGATCTTGTTAGCCTAGGGTGTTAGGGTGCTAGATCGCGAGCTGAACATAGATAAGCATCCATTGATTGTCTTCATTCATGTCTGATCTTAATGATTGCATTGAATTGATAAATTATTGTTTGATCTTAGGCTGAATCTATTCATTAACTGTGTAATAGGTTGCTAGACTTGTCATGAATGAGCATCATATCCCTAATCAGCGAAAGTAGATATTAGGATGTTTTGTGAACATATCGGGTCAGTCCTTAATGTTTATTATCGCATCTCAGTCCAAACGAGAGTTTAGGTATTGAGATCGATGGATAAAAGGAGAAGCACCACGACAGTGGGCTGATCTTCCTTTGCTACCCGAGTTCTAGACTTGAACTTAAAAGAACTTGAATAGTTGTTTGGCTCGCATCCATTGTAACCCGTTCAATCACTCTAGGCTAGCTCGCTTATCATCTTTGAAAAACCCTTTTGTTTAATTGTTACTTCCTTTCTAAGCTTCAATCAACTTGAAACCCCCATTATTGTTTTAGCTAAGTATTGATCCAATAAAGATAAAGTGTAAACTGGTCCTCTGGAATTGAATCTTAAATACTATATCTACACTGTTAGCTTGCAGTAGTAAAGACACAATTTTAGTGTATCACTATCGTACTTCTATCTTATAGGACAGCAACCTTATCATGGTCTTCCACATGAGCACCCCATAGACCATCATGAGTGTGGGAACCGAAATTCACACCGTCAATTTCTGATAAATAAGATTGCGGAGGAAAGCCAAGTAAAACCGACTTTCCTTGAAGGTCCGGATTCTCTGCGTTGCCACACGAAATCGAGAAAGTTCAATAGATCAAAATAAGAATTGAAATATTTGCCCGAAGGCGTTTTATTAGATGAAAGATATGAGTACAATGATTCTCCGAAAGACAGAGAGATTTGCGATTTAAAGAAAAAGATAGAGTCGCAGGTAGCCAAACGTCATAAGCTTTGCTCCGCTAGTCTAACCACCTAAGCCCTAATTCTTCTAAGCTAGCAGAATGCTCTAAGTCTCATTTTCGGATCCCCTTCTCCTCTGCTCTTGCTCTCCTTATATACTCACTCCTAGGTCGGTTTGCCTTAGGATGATGGACCTCGCCTTTGGGCCCAAGTTTATCTCTTCAGGAAGTATTCCATTTTCGTCGATCTTCGTAATTATCCCCGAGTTTTTCCCTATTTTTCGGTGACTTGATGTTTATCCGATGTTCGGGAAATCGGATAAACCGTCACAGCATGATTGGGCCTGAATTCTTAAAATCGTAAGTAAGTCCGTGGACTTGTCTTAAGTCGTTGAACGTTTTATACGATTTCTCGAAAAGACTATGTTTCGTAAAATAAACTGTATAGCCTAAAGGATCGATGTTCAAGTTAATTGATCTTTGTTTTATCGATATCTTCTACGAGAAATCTAATCCTTCTAGTTTTGTCGTAAAACATCGAGGAAGATTCCAACGAATCGATCCAAACAAGCCAAGATGGGATCAGACCGAGCATGATGGGAGCGAGACAAGGGCGAGGGCGTCGACCGGCGTCGAGGGCTTACGCGGCATATTCAGCGTGGCGTGCCGCCCGGCAGGCGGCTTGCAGCGCCAGGCGAGTGCCGCCAGCGCCAGGCGAGTGCCGCCGGCACCAGGCGGCCAGCGTGGCAGCGTGCCGCCCGGGCGGGTGCCGCCCGGCAGGCGGCTTCGGCGTGGCGCGGCAGCGCCAGGCAGTGCCGGCGTAGGCGTTCAGCGTGGCGTGCCGCCCGGCGCCAGGGTTCTTACGCCCGTGGGTTTTCGTTGCCGATTTTCCCGTTAGTCGTTCGTGCGGGAAATCTTTGTGTTTGGAAGGATCATTAGCCGTAGATTTCGAGATAACCGTTTTTGACCCCAACAGTTAGCCCCCCAGCTCGTAAGATCGGAGACGATTTTGCGGGCGAATAGTTAGAATTTTCTGAAAATCGAAATTTTCGGCTAAGGATTCTTTTCCGCGAGAAACCTATGTCATCTCCCCCCTTTTCTTATAAATAGCCAGCCTTTCCTTCTCATTCTTCACATCTTTTCAAATCTTCTCTTCTTCTCTCTCAAGAAAGAAAATGTCTTCATCCCAAGTTGAAAAGAATGATTCTGATGTTCAGATGGGCGAGGCCAGCCAAGCTCCGTCGGTTCCGGCCAGCCAAGCTCCGTCGGTTCCGGCCAGCCAAGCTCCGGCGGTTCCGGCCGTTCAGGACGCTACTCCGTCCCTCATTGATGGGTTTGACCCTTTCAAGGCTAAGCAATCCCGACGCAGTGCTGCGAAAGGCTCGAAGCGGGCGAGGACTGAGACGCCCGATGTTCCTTCCGCGGCTCCAACTCCTTTGCCTGTTCCTCCGATTTCTTTGCCTGCTCCTTCTGCCTCTTCGCCTGTTCTTCCGGTTCCTAGCCCCGAAGTCCCACCCGATGCCCTCCTGCCTGCGGAAGGGGTTACTGTTCCTGAACAGATTCCTGATGTTCAGGTCCATCCATCGGGTTCTTGACTGCTCGATCGTGATCTCGGAAGAGGATGCGATAGAATCTACACCTCTCCCGGCGAAGAGGAACTAGTCTTGGGACTGCCAGCGGCTGGTGCGATGCCGTTGCCAAAGGAAGAGCAAGGGCTGGTGCGGCATCTGGAGCAAAAGAAGCGGGGTGCAAAGAGCGAGGAGAGGCGAACTTTGAGCCGTTGGCGTCATCGTTCAAGGTTCGATTTTAACCTATCTGCAATTCTTGTATCACCTTTTACGATGATTCTTACCTTCTTCTGCGGACAGTTTATGTCACTGATTGACGGAATGCTTGGCGAGTCTTGGTCGGAAGTCATTCGATATCGAAGGAACTGGAGTCGTCGCGAGGAAGCTGAAGCGTACTAAGGCTGCATTGCGGACTGTCGAGATACCATGCCGCCCAGGCGTCCCATCTTGAGGTTCGTATCAGCGATCTTGGCGTGACCTTGAGAAGACCGCGAGTTCGTTACTCAAGCTGAAGAAGGAGAAGAAGAGCAAATCCTCGGAAGTCCGCCTTCAGCGAAGATCAGACTCATGAGGAGATGAGCGCCCGTAGATCCTCGGAGGTTGCCGATACTCGTGGCGACTTCTTTGGTAGTCGGCGAGGATGGCCATCCTGTTTGAGTCCTTGATAGCTGTCAAAGAGGACTTGGCTTTAGCGGGGATCGAGGAGTCTGGCGAGCTCGAGTTGCCGAGGTGGCGAGGCCCGTCTTTGGAATTGGAGGAGGCCAGACTATCGTCCTGCAAAGGAGAGTGGGCGGCCACCGAAGGAGATTCGATTCAATCCTTGCCGGCCTGCAGGCGAATGTACCCTGCTCCGACCTCGAAGACTCAGAAGATCAGGAGCTGAAGGATTGCGAGGCTGGCGTGGGCGAGGCGGGTAGTGGCGATCTCGACCGAGGAGGCGGCGGCGAGGCTATCCTATCGCGAGTGAGTTTGAGGATGAAGGTGGCTCACGGGCGTCTAGGTTTATCAATCCCTTATGGGATTTTATATGTTTGCCGTTAAGAGGCCATGATGTATTACGGGACTGGCCGTTGGTGGCGAATCCCTGCCTTTTGGGTTTTGTTTGAACTTTGTGGTCTCAATCTATGAAACGTTTTTCGATTTTTTATGAACTTCAGTTTTTGATGTATGAGAAAGAGGGTGTGAGTTGTCGTCTCATTCCTAGTTCTCTGATGATCACCGTACCTATTGTTTGCATAAAGCGAGATTTTCGCGGTTTACCGATTCTGTGAAAAGTTCGTGAAAGCGAATATGCTTAAGTGAAGAGACAAATTTTGGATCTTATACCATACTATGTCTGTGAGATGTCAAGATCCAGCGTGGCTGGGTTTAGGGCAAGACCTAGGTTTACTCTCGGACTGAGGCTTTGCGATGATAAATCGGCTTTTGTTTTGCCTTTTGCGATTTTAACCTGGCTCGTACCGTTTAAAATCCAGCGAATTGTTGTCGGCTTATATGATTTGTGCAGTGAGTCGAGCTACTTCCTTTACGGAGAGCTAGACCAAAATTTTGGATTTCTTGTATAGCGCTATGTTTATCCTTGTCGGATGTAAGAGAGCCTACCCTTGAAGGGTGGCTATTTGTCTGTTTAGGGCGTTAGAGTTCGTTTGTTGTGATCAGCAACAACGAAATGATACCGTTTTGAGGTGCGTTTGTATGTTGAGGAGCGAAGATTTCGTCTGCAATGTTTTCGGAAAAGAATGTCTTTCAAGCGTTAGCGGCGTCTCGCAGTGCTGAAGGTCGATTTTTCTTATGCGCATTTCGTGATTGAAGCGGCTTGCGGGCTTTGGGGATGTCTTCGCGAATGTTAGCAGCCAGAAAACTGTTGTTTCCGTTTTGGGCCGGGACCAAGGGGTAGCGTAAATTTGACCCGAGGAGAAGCGTCTAATTTGCCGTGAAGTGTTGGCTCTCGGGATTTGTCTTTGGATGTGATAATTGCTTAGTGGATGCTGTAGGGCGAAATTCACACCGTCAATTTCCGATAAATAAGATTGCGGAGGAAAGCCAAGTAAACTTCGACTTTCCTTGGCGGTCCGGATTCTGTGTTGCCACGAAATCGATAAAGTAAAGCGAAGACATAGATGGGAATTGTAATATTTGCCGAAGGCGTTTTATTAGATGAAGATAAGAGTACAAGGATTCTCGAAGACAAAGAGATTTGCGATTAAAGAAAAGATAGAGTCGCAGGCAGCCAAGCGTCCTAAGCCTTGCTCATAAGTCTAACCACTAAACCCTCTTCTAAGCTAGTAGGATGCTCTAAGTCTAATTTTCGGATCCCCTTCTCTTCTGCTCTTGCTCTCCTTATATATCCACTCCAAGGTCGGTTTGCCTTAGGATGATGGACCTCGCCTTTGGGCCCAAGCTTATCTCTTCAGGAAATATTCCATTTTCGTCGGTCTTCGTCCCAAACTCACGAGGATTGATCCAAACAAGCCAAGATGGGATCAGACCGAGCATGATGGGACCGAGACCAGGATGAGGGCCGTCGACCGGCGCCAGGCGAGGTGCCGCCGGCGCAGGCCGGCTTGCGGAACGCGTGCCGCCGGTGCCAGGCCAGTGTGCGGCCAGGCGCCAGCGTGGCGACGTGCGCCAGGCCAGGGTGCCGCCGGCGCCAGGCGGCCGTGTGGCGTGTGCTGCCGGTGCCAGGCGGTGCGCCCGGCAGGCCAGCCAGCGTGATGCGCCCGGCACCAGTCCGGTGCCGCCGGCCAGGCGGCTTCGTGTGGCGTGCGCCCGGCCAGGCCGTCTTGCCGTCCGTGGGTTTTCCGTTGTTCGATCTTCCCCCCGTTAGTCGTCCGTGCGGGAAATCTTTGAGTTTGGAAGGATCTTTGGCCGTAGATTTCGAGATAACCGTTTTTGACCCCAACAGTTAGCCCCCCAGCTCGTAAGATCGGAGAAGATTTTGGGCGAGTGATTCAATTTTTGAAAATCGAAATTTTCGCTAAGGATTTTCCGCAGAAAACCTGTGTCATCACCCCTTTTCTTATAAATTGCCAGCCTTCCCTTCTCATTCTTCACATCTTTTCAAATTCTCTCTTCTTCTCTCTCAAGAAATGTGGGAACCGAAATTCGCACCGTCAAATTAAGTTGATTTGGAGGAAAGCCAAGTGAACCAAGCCTTCCCTGAAGGTCCCGGATATCTGCTGGGCGCTACACGACACAATCAATACGAGAAAATATGAAAACGAAATAAAAATCGTAAGAACAAAGAATGGAGCAAAAGATCTTATTTCGAATCCGTTTAAGCGTGAACAACATGTAAGAGCCTCGGCTACAGGAGCTGTCGGCAAGTTCGCTAGTCTAGCAACCTAAGTTCTAACCTAGTTGAGTCGCAGCTCGCTAGTAAAAACGGAAAATAATGCCTAAGTTGCTCTAAATGCTCGGGAGTTTTGTGATCTGGTTTGCTTCTTGCTCAAAGCTCTCCTTATATACTCCCCTTAAGGCGGTCTATCTTCTCACGGGCTGAATCGGGCTTTTTCCATTTTCGTCCATCTTAGTGTTTATCGGAAACTTGACATTTATCTTGGAAAACTTGACATTTATCTTCTGGAAACTTGACATTTATCTTCTGGAAACTTGACATTTATCTCTTATGTGAGGATAGCGATAAACTGTCATAGTTATCCTTCCTTTTCGAAAATCGTCGTGGGCGTTTTGACCGCGTTGGCGTTTAAGCGTTTTCGGTTTTGAAGGACAGTCTTTGAAGGTTTGGTGTTTCGAAGGAACCTCAATTCTCGTAAAATTAGATAGTGGTGTTTCAGAATAACGTGGTCGTACCAAACTCGTAGATTGATCCAAACAAGCTAAGATGGGATCGAACGGACACGATAGGACCGAGACCAGGGCGAGGGCCGTGGACCGACGCAGGCCGACCATGGCGGGTGCCGCCCGGCCAGGCGACAGCGTGCGGTGCCGCCGGCGCCAGGCGCCCACATCCAGCAGCGCCGCCCGGTCAGCCCGTCGCGTGCGCCCGTCGCCAGGCCATCCAGCGTCAGCGTGCGGTGGGCGAGGTGCCGCCCGTAGGCGCCAGCGTCCTCGTGCCGCGGTGCCAGGCGAGGTACCGCCAGCGCCAGGCGAGGTGCGCCGACGCCAGGCGGCTCAGCGTGCCGCCCGGCAGGCGGTGCCGCCCGGCGCCAGGCCCTTTCAGCGTGGCGTGCGCTGGTGCCAGAGCCATCTTTTCGTCCGTGGGTTTTCGTTGTTCGATCTTTCCTCCGTCGATCGTTTGTGGAAATCTTTGAGTTTGGGAAGGTTTTTAGCCATAAATTTCGAGATAATCGTTTTAATCCAACAAGGTTCCTCGAGTATCGGGATTTGAGATGGACTTGGATTAGTAGATTTTCCGTCGTCAAGGATCGCGAGCAATGTGGCCGAGCTTTAGATGTGTCAAAAGACAAATTTTTAATCAATGGGAAGGCTTTGGAAGAACCATCGTAGATCTCGGACGATCCGGACATAGGTTTTAAGGAACCAAGATCGGCCATTGCCGAGATTATGGGATGATTACGCGGATGAAGCCAGGATCCTTGCCGCTGGTGCCAGGCGGAGCGGACGATCCTTCCATGAGTTTTATCGGCGGCGACCCGTTTCTTGGTTTTGATCGTCGCAGCTTTTCTTTTCGAGGATTTTCGGTGGCGATTTCGTCATTGACCGATTTTGACCCCAACAGTTAGCCCCAGCTAGCTAGGAACCGCAGTGCCTGTCGGATCGTAGCTTGCGGTATACCATATGGGAAGGTGTTGAGGCGTGTCGTTTGCGAAAGTCGAGGTAAATAGTGATTTTACCTCCTTTATATGGATGGAGTAAGAAATCTCATTCTTTACTTTACCATAAAATTTACTCTCTCTCAGAATCCTTTCTCTCTCTTTAAGAACAATGTCTTCAAGATCCTCAAGAGAAACTCTTCTTCCCATTCATCCTCGGATGACTCTCCTGCCATGTGGCGGTGAAGCGAGGAGGAGTTGGTCGAGGAGGAAAAGAATCGTATTAGAGCCTTGTAGGTTAAGCCCTAACACTGCCAGAGATCCCTGTTCGAGGAGGCCTGCGAGGCAGCCGGTGCTCCTTTGCGCCGAGCTTCGGTTTCTCATAAATATCTCAAGGTTCTTGAGATTTTACCAGGTTCTGAAGGAGTCAAATTCTGGATTCCGTTGGTAGCGAGTGCAAAGGAATCCTCCGAAGGTTTCTTTTCATGTTATGAAGCTTTCTTCACGTACTGCCGTCGTGGTTCCCGATCCCAGTGCCATTGTTAGATGCGCTTCACGCTTGAACTTTCGATCAACCAACTCAGCGTTCCTGCCTTGGAGAGTTGGCTTGGCGTACTGATAGCTTCTGAACTCGGGATTGATCTTGGTCGATGATTTGAAGGTCTTTGGGGCACTTCGGCGGCCAGTGGCGGTTACTACTCCATGCTGCCTAAGAAGGATATGGCGTGATTCAGGGGACTACCGAATCCCAAAATGGCAGGGCGTTTCTTCTTCGTCCAAATAGATGGCGAGTCTGTCGAGGAGAGCTGCCTCCATCTATTTCATGAGCATGGAACTTCAACCGAGGTATCTGGCGAAAACCACTTTGTCTATTTCACCTTTTAGTCGCGAGTTTAGGGAAAAATTTTCGTTTTGTAGGGAACAACCCTACTGCGCATTTGCCTGGTGGCGTCTTTGTCGAGATCTTCTTCGTCAAAGGCGTTTTCTGAAATCCTTCACCCTCGAGCGGATTGAGATGCGGTTAGACTTTATCGGTCGAGCTCTGTCCGTCGTATGATGCGAACCTGTCACGCAGCTCCTACCGGGCGCGAGGAGGTCGTAAGGGGAAGAAATCGATGATGGGAAGGCTCGGAAAGTCCTTCACGTTGGGAGAAAACCTAGTTTTACTCCAGCGGAAAAAGCGAGCCAGCGGTTTCCACCTAACAACTTCTTTGATGGCCTTCCTCCGGAGTTTACTACTGATGAGTCGCTGGAGGATGAGGAGAAACAACGGGTTTTGCGAGGGCTCCCAGCGTGTCAACGAGGTTTGGCCCTTGAACTTAACCTTGTGTTGAATCTATATATAAGCATACTTGCTGATCTTGAGTTTATGCAGGGACTAAGAGTGTTTAGCGGCTTGACTCGAGTTTCCGCAAATCCAGGATTGCTAACAAGACCACAGAAGTAGAAGCGAGAGCTTTTCGGTTCCGACAAGAGGTAAAGCGCGAGAGCGAAGCAAGCTGAGCTTCAGCTCGAGCTCGTTCGGTGGAAAGAAGAAGGATGGTCGGCGGAGGTGGCAAGGCGGGAGGAATCGTTGCTGCTGAGTTTCAATGTTTTAAAAGCTCAGGAGTTTGTTGGTGATTTCCGAGTGCGGGGTTGATTCGTAAACCTTCACAAGTCTCAGAACCAGTTCTCGCCGATTCGAGATTGCAGAAATGAAAGATTTCATGGCGAGTCGCTCATGCTGAGTCCTTGGTTCCTCCGGTAGAAGAAAGAGTCCGGAGACTATGGGAATCTATCGAGGTTTCGAGGATACGGTTGAGTCGGAGCCGATGAAGCGCGAGGGTGGTGGGAGCGCTCAGGCGTGAATGAGGAAGTGGATCAGCCTGCTAGTTCATTTGGGATTTCCGCATCGGTTTCTCAATGTTGACTTCCTTTTGTGAATAAATTATTTTTGGCGTGTGTGGCCGTTTTAGTAATTTTATTCTGCGACCGTTGGAGGTTGCATTCTTATGTTTTAGGACTGGCGTTAGTGGCTTTGAATCCTGCCGTTTCGGCTTTTATGAATATGAAAATTTGCGAGATTTAGTCTTTTGTTTTGATTTATACTTTTTTCAAGTGTAGAGGAAGGATCGCGAGTAGTCGCCATTATCCTAACTCTTTTTTGTCGCTTGGTCCGTATGCTACTTTTAGCGGCGTTTTAGGTGTAGCGATAAGAGACATGTTTGGGATCTCTATCGATACTATGTCTGTGAGATGTCAAGATCCAGCAAGACTGGGTTTAGGGCAAGACCTAGGTTTACTCTCAGCTTTGAGGCTGTGCGATGTGATCGGCTTCGTTTTGCCTGTTAGTGATTTCTTCCTGATTCTTTTCGTTTAAAGTCCCGACTAATTAAGCTTATATGACTTGTGTTAAAGAATCGAGCTATCTTCGGAGTTTATCGAGGCGCTAAACCAAAATTTTGGGTTTCTTGTATAGCTATGATATCCTTGTCCGGATGTAAGAGGACCTTGTAGGTCTGACTTCACGATTTTGTGGTTAGGAACATGGCTGTTTGGGAACCAGTTGGAACTTGTCACCGGCTTTTAAGCCCGTGGCTTTTATCGATGAGACAGAGTCTTGGTAGAACTGTGATCCTCCGATGATCATGTTTACCCTCGGCGACTGCTGTTGTTCCCTTGGTCGTCTTCTTCGCTTTTCCCGATTGGTTTTCGATTAGCGGTCCTCGAGAACAGTTTTGTTGGTCTTTGGTGATTGAGTCGAGGGCAGTCCTTATACTCTTGACCTTTGATAGTTAGCGGTGAGGAGTTTTCGGCCGAGCGGCGGCGAGAACCTTGCAGTTAGCGGTGGAGTGACCTCTGGTCGTGGAACTTCGCAGTAGGAGTTATCCTTGTACTGGTTCCTGGTCAGGTGTTTCGGAGGTTTTGCTTTGCTCGAGTTGATGGTGTAGTTATGCTGCCTTGGGCGTCTTCCGCCGTGATGGGCGTGTTCGAAGGGTTTCTTCTTGGGCCAGCGGTTTTCTGCGGTCCGTGCTTCTGCGATAGAAGCTTCATCTCTTCTTCCATGATGATGAAGTCTGTTGCCTTGTGGATAGTATCCTGGATTGTCAGCGGTTTTCCAGTAGTATCCACTTCGGAACTTCGACTTGTACCAGAGAGTTTTCCTCGGTCGATTGCGACATCGCTGATGCCGTTACTCGGCCATCACCGGTTTGAACCGCCATGAAGTGGCGGAGTGACTTCGTCTTCCTTCTGACTAGACTCCATAGATCCCGTCGGACGTTTCCCTGTCCATGAACATGGAGTACTGTTTGAAAGCCGAGGCCAGTTGGCGGAAGTTTCGATGGAGTTCCTTTTGAGCGGAGAACCACTCGGCGCAGCACCTTTGAGGTGCTCGGCGAAGAAGACAATGACCTGCGTCCGTTCGCTCCGGGAGTTAGCACCTACCCATTGCGATCTGGAAGGACTGCAGGTGCGACTTAGGATCGTCGCGATAGATCCGAGTTTGATCTTCGCGAGTTCTTCTGCTCCATCGGTAGAGTTCTTCTTCCTCTTGTCATGGGCCTATCGAAGGATACCGTCTGCCGGCGGACTGGCGGGTTCTCTGGGTGGATGTCAGCGTCTTCATCGGAAGGATCGATTGGTCGCTGATATCTAGATGATCTTCGGCGTCGCTTTCCTTGTTTCCTGTCGCGGGAGTGGAAGGTTCTGCGAGTCGTTTGCTGTCCTTCGAACCGTTTCCCCGGAGTGGGCTCTTCGGGCATCTTTTCGTGCCCGATAGATCCAGTCGAGTCTTCTGCCTTGGCGTGCCTTAGTGGATCAGCGGCAACTTGCTCCTCGCAGTTAAGGTGTCGACCTGTTTTGCGGCGAGGTTATCAGCTTGTCTGTCGTTCGCCAGCGCTGGGCGGTAAACAGTTCCTTCATCTGCCGCGCCTCAGTGTTTGCATCAGCCTTGACTGCGGGGCATCTCCAGCTGGAGTCTTCTCAGCGTTGGCGTCGTGGGTGTTCCGATATAAGCGCTGGCTGATCTTTGGTGGCGTCGGTAGACTTGATCGGCGTGTGCAGTTGCGAGATAGATAGATCCGTAACCCCCCCCCTCTAGCGTAAAGCTGTAGGAACGAAATTCGCACCGTCAAATTAAGTTGATTTGGAGAAAGCCAAGTGAACCAAGCCTTCCTGAAGGTCCGGATATCTTTGGGCGCTGCGACACAATCAATGCGACAAAGAAAATGAAAGCGAAATAAAAATCGTAGAACAAAGAATGGAGCAAAGATCTTATTTCGAATCGGCGTTTAAAGCGTGAACAACAGGTAAGAGCCTCGGCTACAGGGCTGTCGGCAAGAGTTAAGCTAGTCTAGCAACCTAAGTTCTAACCTAGTTGAGTCGCGACTCGCTAGTAAAAGCGGAAAATAATGCCTAAGTTGCTCTAAATACTCTGGGAGTTTTTTTTGTGATCTGGTTTGCTTCTTGCTCAAATCTCTCCTTATATACTCCCCTTAAGGCGGTCTATCTTCGCGGGCTGAATCGGGCTTTTCCATTTTCGTCCATCTTCGTGTTTTATCGGAAACTTGACATTTATCTTGGAAAACTTGACATTTATCTTCGGAAACTTGACATTTATCTTCTGGAAACTTGACATTTATCTCTTATGTGAGGATAAGGATAAACCGTCATAGTTATCCTTCCTTTCGGAAAATCGTCGTGGGCGTTTGACCGCGTTGGGGCGTTAAAGCGTTTTACGGTTTTGAAGGGCCGGTCTTTGAAAGGTTCGGTGTTTCGAAGGAACCTCAATTCCTCGTAAAGTCGAGATAGTGGTGTTTCAGAATAACCGTGGTCGTACCAAACTTCGCGTAGATTGATCCAAACAAGCTAAGATGGGATCGAACGGACCGCGATAGGACGAGACGGGGCGAGGGCCGTGGACCGACGCCAGGCCGACCTGCATGGCGGGTGCCGCCCGGAGGCCGGCCAGCGTGGCAGATGCTGCGGCGCCAGGCGACCAGCGTCCGATGCGCCCGGCATGGGCGATGCCGCCGCCAGGCGAGTACCGCCGGCGCCAGGCAACCAGCGTCAAGCGTGCGCCCGGCAGAGCGAGGGCGCCGAGCCAGGCGAGTGCGCGGCACCGGCGACCAGCGTCCAGCGTACGCCGCGCCAGCGGTGCGCCCGGCGCCAGGCGGCTTCAGCGTGGCAGCGATACGCCCGGTGCCAGAACCATCTTTCGTCCGTGGGTTTTCGTTGTTCGATCTTTCCTCCGTCGTCGTTTGCGGAAATCTTTGAGTTTGGGAAGGTTTTAGCCATAGATTTGAGATAATCGTTTCTAATCCAACAAGGTTCCTCGGTATCGGGATTTGAGATGGACTTGGATTAAGTAGATTTTCCGTCGTCGAGGATCACGAGCAATGTGGGTTCGAGCTTTAGATGTGTCAAAAGGCGAATTTTTAATCAATCGGGAAGGCTTTGCGGAAGAACCATCGTAGATCTCGGACGATCGGACATAGGTTTTAAGGAACCAAGATCGGCCATTGCCGAGATTATGGGATGATTACGGATGAAGCCAGGATCCTTACGCTGGTGCCAGGCGGGAGGAGCGAGCCTTCCATGAGTTTTATCGGCGGCGACCCGTTTCTTGGTTTTGATGTCGCAGCTTTTCTTTGAGGATTTTTGGTGTGATTTCGTCATTGACCGATTTTTGACTAAGAAGAAAATGTCTTCATCCCAAGTTGAAAAGAATGATTCTGATGTTGAGATGGGTGAGGCGGCCAAGCTCCGTCGGTTCCGGCATGCCAAGCTCCGGTTGTTCAGGCGTTCAGGAGGCTACTCCGTCCCTCATTGATAGGTTTGATTCTTTCAGGCTAAGCTATCGGCGCAGTGCTGCGAAGGCTCAAAGCGGCGAGGACTGAAGGCATGACGTTCCTTCAGCGGCTAACTCCTTTGCTGTTTCTCCGATCTCTTTGCCTGCTCCTTGGCCTCTTCGTCTGTTCTTCTGGTTTCCAGCCCGAAGTCCCATCCGATGCCCTCCCGTCTGCGGAAGGGGCTATTGTTCGAACAGACTCTTGATGTTCAGGTCCATCCGTCGGGTTCTTACTGCTCGATCGTGATCTCGGAAGAGGATCGCGATAGAATCTGCACCTCTTCCCGGCGAAGAGAACTTCGTCTTAGGACTGCCAGCGGCTGGTGCAGCGCCGTTGCCCAAGGGAAGGGCAAGTCGCGGCATCGGGCGAAAAAGCGGAGTGCGGCGAGGCGAACTCTGAGCCGTTGGCGTCATCGTTCAAGGTTGATTTTAATCTATGCGCAATTCTTGTATTGCTTTCTTCTTTTACGATGATACTTACTCTTTCTTTTGCGGACAGTTTGTGTGGCTGATTGGCGTAATGCTTGGCGAGTCGGAAGTCATTCACCTATCGAAGGATTTGATCGTCGCGAGGAAGCGCTGAAGCGTACTAAGGGCGCATTACGGACCGTCGAGGACACCCATCGCCCGGCGTCCCAGCGAGGTTAAGTATCAGTGATCTTGGCGTGACCTTGGGAAGACCCGAGTTCGTTACTCAAGGTGAAGAAGGAGAAGAGGAAAATCCTCGGAAGTCCACCGTCTTCGGAGAAGATCGGACTCATGAGAGAGAGCGCCGTAGATCCTCGGAGGTTGCGATGCCAGCGACTTTTGGTGCGTCTACGAGGATAGCCACCCTGTTTGAGTCCTTGATAGCCATCCGCAAGAGGACTTGGCTTTAGCGGGGATCGAGGGAGTTTGAGCATGCTCGAGTTGCTTGAGGTAATGAGGCCCGTCTTTGGACTTGGAGGAAGCGGACTATCGTCCTGCAAAGGAGAGTGCGACCACGAGGAGATTCGATTCGATCCTTGCTGGCCTGCAGGCGAATGCACCCTTGCGTCGACCTCCGAAGACTCAGAAGATCAAAGCGGGGAGAGGATTGAAGCTGGCGTGGGCCGAGGCGGGTAGTGGCGATCCGACGAGGGAGGCGGCGAGGCTATCCTATCGCGAGTGAGGATGAAGGTGACGCTCCTGGAAGCGTCTAGGTTTATCAATCCCTTCTGGGATTTTATTTTATATGTGTTTTGGCCGTTAAGAGGCCATGATGTATTACGGGACTGGCCATTGGTGGCGAATCCCTGCCCTTTTGGGGTTTTGTTTGAACTTTGCGGTCTCAATCTATGAAATGTTTTCGATTATTTATGAACTTCAGTTTTTTGAAGTATGAGAAAGAGGGTGTGAGTTGTCGTCTCATTCCTAGTTCCCCGATGATCACCGTACCTATTGTTTGCATAAAGCGAAATTTTCCGCGGTTTACCGATTTACGCGAAAAGTTCATGAAACAAACAGGCTAAAGTGAAGAGACAAATTTTTGGATCTCGTATACCATACTATGTCTTTGAGATGTCAAGATCCAGCGTGGCTGGGTTTAGGGCAAGACCTAGGTTTACTCTCGGACTGAGGCTTTGCGATGACAAATCGGCTTTCGTTTTGCCTGTTTGCGATTTTAACCTGACTCGTACCGTTTAAAATCCAGCGAATTGTTGTCGGCTTATATGATTTGTTTGGGCGTGAGTCGAGCTACTTCCTTCTGAAGAGCTAGACCAAAATTTTGGATTTCTTGTATAGCGCTATGTTTATCCTTCGGATGTAAGAGAGCCTACCCCTCGAAGGCGGCTATTGCATTTAGGGCGTTAGAGTTAGTTTGTTGTGATCAGCAACAATGAAATGATACCGTTTTGAGGTGCGTTTGTATGTTCAGAGGCGAAGATTTCGTCTGCAATGTTTTTGGAAAAGAATATCCTTCAGCGTTAGCGGCGTCGCAGTGCTGAAGGTCGATTTTCCTTATGCATCTCGTGTTGAAGCGCTTGCGGGCTTTGGGGATGTCTTTGCGAATGTTAGCCAGAAAACTGTCGTTTCTGTTTTGGGCCAGCGGGACCAAGGGTCGCGTAAATTTGACCAGGAGAAGCGTCTACATTCACTTTGCTTTGTGAAGTGTTGGCCCTCGGGATTTGTTTTGGATGTGATAATGCGGCAGTGGATACTGGATCCGTTGTTGTGGCGTTTGGCTGATTTGAAAAAAGTCGTGAAAAGTTTGAAAATTTTAGAGTCTTGAAATTTGTGGGAGTATCTGAGTATCGTACCCCTCCCCTTTTTAATTTGGGGATAGCTGAATCCGCCCGGTTGGCGAGTTGCCTACGTACCCTTGTCTAGGGATCAAGCAATCTCGTAGTTCTTTTGTACCACGTTTTATCGTTTAGTGGTAGTATTTTTGAGGTGCATCGCATTCAAGTTCTTGGGATTTTGGCGTCTTGCATGTTTGCGATTTGGTATGAACCTGGTGGACTACTTTTATGACTTTATGCGGTCCTTCCCAGTTTGCTCCGGTTTTCCTGCGTTTAGTTCGGCAGTGTTTTGAAAAACTTTGCGTAAGACTAAATCGCCTTCTTTGAACCTGCGATGGCGTGCGTTTGAGTTGTAGTACCTTGCGGCGGCGTGCTGGTAATTCTGGATTGAATGAGTGCCTGGTCGCGGTGTTCATTGATGAATCGAGATTGTCCAGCATCATAAGCGTTGTTTAGATCTTCGTTGGGAGGAATCTTCTCCGTACTCGGAATTCTACTTCAGCGGGGATCATGCATTCCGTTCGTAGCGAGGCGAATGGAGTTTCACCGTAGCCCGTCTTGGGGTTGTGCGATGCGACCAAAGAACTCTCGAGCTCCTCTGCCCATCGACCCTTCTTAAGCGTCTGGCGTTTCTTGAGTCCGTCGAGGGCGGTCTTGTTGATAGTTTCTGCCTGTCCGTATTTTCCATTTTAGCAGAAATGCTTGAATCGAGCAGAGATAAATTGAGATCCATTATCTGTTACGATTTCGTATGGGACCCCATGTCTAGTTATGATATGTTTCGGACGAAGTTCTCGACTTGTGTGTCTTTGATACTTGCGTAGGATTCTGCTTCTACCCATTTGGAAAGGAGATCCGTGAGGACTAGGAGGAAGCGTTTTGTTTTGATGGGTGCATAGGTCCGACAATGTCCATGGACCATCGCATGAAAGGATAGGGGGCGAGATTGAAGAGAGGATTTCAGCGGGTTTATGGATTTTGGAGCGTGCCTTTGGCATTTTCCCACTTCGGGCGAATTTCGCATCTTTTACCATGGTTGGCCAATAATAACCGTGGCGTTTGATTTTGACTGCGAGAGATCTTCCGCCAGAATGATTTCCGCATGATCCAGAATGGACCTCTTCCATGATTCTTCTTGCCCTTTCCCCTTCTGCATGTCATGAGAGGACCAGAGAAACACCACTTATAAATTTCTCCCTCTATCGTGGCGTACCGTGCGCAGGGTTTCACTTCTGAACAGCCCATTTTTGGGTAAGGTTCCATTCGCGATATAGGCTCGGATTAGTTCTAACCAAGGGCTGTCGCCGTACTTCGGTTGGGTCCACATCCGCTTCGGTTGATCCTCGACTTCTTCCGCATCTTCAATCTCTTCTGGATTAGATTGGCGACCACGGTGGTCCGATGCTTGGATGTTCGATGAATTCGACCGGATTATCCTTTGGAGCCCTGGATCTGAGCTTGAGGCGAGGGCAGCCAAGGCGTCGGCCTGGGCGTTTTCGGCGAGGAATTCTGGTCAGGGCGAACTGGTGAAACTTCTGAGCCAGTTCTTGGGCGAGTTTTAGATATCGTCCATCCTTCGTCTCTTGCCTCATATTCTCCGCTGTATTGATTGGCGACTTACTGAGAATCGCGATAAGCGTGAATATTACGGATTTTTAATCCACGGGCCAGCCGCAAGCCTGCGACGAGTGCTTCGTATTCTGCCTCATTGTTTGAAGCATGAAAAGCCAATCGGAATGACTGTTCTAGGATTTCCCCGTTAGGAGAGGTGAGTCGAATTCCGATTCCGGATCCTTGTTTGGACGAAGATCCGTCGACGTGGAGGACCCAAGTTGAGTTTGGTTCCTCGTTAGTCATGTCTCTTGTGGGTAATTCTACCAAGAAATCCGCAAGTACTTGGGACTTTGCACATGTCCTTGGGCGATATTCGACGTCGTATTCACTCAGTTCGATTGCCCATTTTGCGAGCCTACCGGATTGGCTCGGACTATGCAGGATTATCCGCAGCAAGAATGTGGTGAGAACTACTATAGTATGAGACTGGAAATATGGTCTTAGTTTTCTTGCGAGGTTATGACGGCAAACGCTAATTTTTCCATTAGCGGGTATCGAGTTTCCGCATCCAGCAACTTTTTGCTTACGTAAAAGATTGGCTTTTGTTCGCCTCGTTCTTCTCGTATCAGGACGCCGCTGACTGCTGTTGCGGAAACTGCGATATAGAGGAAAAGAGGTTCTCCTTCCACCGGTTTTGCGAGAACTGGTGGAGTGGCCTTTTCACATTGCTCGGACCATTCGAAATTCTTGTTTCCTTTTAATGTTTCGTAAAACGGTAGGCACTTATCCGTGGACCGCGAGATGAAACGGTTCAAAGCCGCGACTCTTCCGGTTAACCTTTGGACTTCTCACTTGGTTCTCGGGGAGGCCATCTCTATCAGTGCGTCGATTTGTTTAGGGTTGGCCTCGATTCCGCGATACGTTACGAGGTATCCGAGGAATTCTCCCGATGCCACTGCGAATCTACATTTCGCCGGGTTGAGTTTCATGTTATGCTGGTTGAGTCGTGCAAAACATTTCTCTAGGTGGGATACATGATCGTGTTCGTCAAAAGATTTTACGAGCATATCATCGATGTATACCTCCATAGTTTTTCCGAGTTGCTCAGCAAGCATTCTGCTGACGAGTCGCTGATACGTTGCACCCGCGTTTTTAAGACCGAAGGCATTACCTTGTAGCAATACGAACGCGGTTTTTCCGCGGTCTGTGATGAACGCAGTTTTTCCGCGGTCGTCGGGATTCATCATGATCTGATTGTATCCGGAAAAAGCGTCCATGAACGACAGAAGCTTGTTTCCCGCGGTTGCTTCGACCAGTCGGTCGATGTGCGGGAGCGGGAAGCAGTCCTTCGGACAGGCTTTATTCAGATCCGTGAAATCGACACAGACTCGCCACTTGCCGTTCTTCTTTTTTACCACGACAGGGTTGGCAAGCCAGTCTGGATACCTAACTTCTGTTATCGACCCTACTTTGAGGAGTCTTTCGACTTCCTCGTTGACTGCGGTGGCGCTCAGGTCCTAGCTTCGTCTCTTTTGTTTCGGGTTTGTGAGTCGGGTCAATGTTAAGTTAAGTGACATGTTACGCTAATGTCGATTCCGGGCATATCCTCCGCAGCCCAAGCGAACGTACTGAGGTTCTTTTTGAGGCATGCGATGAGCTCTGCTTTTATTGGTTCGCGGAGGTTAGCTCCGATTTCGACGCACCGTTCCGGGAAGGAATCGTCGAGGCAGATCGAGACCACCGGTTCGCAGGTTGGTTCACGCTTCCCTTCCAGGGCCTCAGCTCTTTGGGACTGCCAGAAGGTTTCCGGCGTCGTGAATCGTTTGCTTTTCGAGAGGTCGATTTGAATTTTTCCGTTTTAGTTCGATAGCGAGGTAGATCTGTGCTGCTCGTGACTACCATGTATTGTTTCGACCCCAAAAGGTGTCGGGAACTTGAGGCATAGGTGGAATGTCGATGGGATCGCTCTCATGGAGTTTAGCCAGGGAGTTCCAACTATCGCATTGTAGGATTTTGGACCATCGATCACCAAGAATTCCGTGTTTTGGCTCCGGCTCTGACTAGGAGGTTAGTCGAACCGAGGGTCATAACTTCTCGAGAGTCGAATACTGGGCTGGGGTCATCTGTAAGGATGCTTAGATCGACGCCCATCCTCTCGAGGGTGCTTTTATAGATAATATTAGCCGAGCATCCGGTGTCGACTAATAACCTTGCTACGTCAACATCCTGGATCGTGAGTTCTATTACGAGGAGATTGTTGTGAGGTTTGGCCATACTGGCCGTTGCTCGATCCTCGAAAGATCGATGTTGCGGGCTGCGAAGAAGCCATACTGAACCGATCGATTGGTGGTTTTCGAGTTAGAGAAGTTAGAGAATCCCTAGCGCCTGTAGAACCGAAATTCACACCGTCAATTTCTGATAAATAAGATTTGGAGGAAAGCCAAGTAAACCCGACTTTCCTTTGTCAGTTCGCGTTGCCACGAAATCGAAAGTTCAATAGATCGAAATAAGAATGAAATATTTGCCGAAGGCGTTTTATTAGATGAAAGATATGATACAACGATTCTCAGAAAAGAGAAAAGAAAAAGAAAGATCGCGTAGCCAAGCGTCCTAAGCTCTCGCTAGTCTAACCACCTAAGCCCTAATTCTTCTAAGCTAGCAGAATGCTCCCTCCATTTCCCTTCCTTCTGCTCTTCTTCCCTATATAACTGGTCGGTTTGCCTTAGCATGATGGACACCTTTGGGCCCAAGTTTATCTCTTCGTATTTTTTTCCGATTTCTTCGTCTTATAATTTTCCTATTTTTCGGTGACTTGATGTTTATCCGATTTTGGAAATCGATTAAACAGCAAGATTGGGCCTGAATTCTTAAAATCGTAAGTAAGTCCGTGGACTTGTCTTAAGTCGTTGAACCTTTTATCGATTTCGAAAAGACTATCTTTCTCGTAAAATAAACCGTATAGCCTAAAGGATCGATGTTCAAGTTAATCGATCTTTGTTTTATATGATATCTTCTATCCAATCCTTCTAGTCTTTTCGTAAAACATCGAGGACGATTCGAACCGAATCGAAAGATGTTCATTCAGCCGTGTCGTACCAAACTCACGAGGATCAATCCAAACAAGCCAAGATGGGATCGGACCGAGCGATGGGACCAGGACGAGGGCCGTCGACGGAGGACCCGCCGCCAGGCCGTCGCCGCGCGCGCCCGGCGGTGCCGCCGGCAGCCATCGCCGCCAGGCCGGTGCAAGAGGCGGCGAGCGGTGAGGCCAGGCGCCAGGCGCAGCCGCCGCCAGGCAGTGCGCCCCGCGTACCCCCGTTCTTGCGGTGTTCTTTGCCGGATCCGAGCGCCCGCGTGAATCTTCCGTAGGATTTTCCCGATTTTTTGACCCAAACAATGAGGGAATCTTTTTTAAGAATGAAGTCCCGAAACTATTTATTCTGAAAACAAAGAGTTTTTGATGTCATAGCATAGTCCACATTTATTTACTCCCTATTCAAGAATTCTTTGATGTCTAGCATATTTTCATTGTTTTAGCTTCCCATTTTGTGCATTTTATCCCTTCTAGATTAGGCATTAGGCATATTTAGTTTCATTTTGCATTCATAAGTCTTTATCAGGTCTTGGAGTGTACTTTGGAGAATTTGAAGGTGTTTACTTTGTTACAAAAGAAAGGGTGAGAGATGAACATGGACGGCGGCCTTAGAAATATCTTCTGATGCTAAGATTTAGTGGAGACATGGCATTTTGAGTTAGCTTTCCAATGGAAGTGGTTTCAAGTCATTTGGAGCCATATTGGAGGAGTTATGATCAAAACAATGAGGGCATATCAGTTCCACCCGGGTGAGCATACCGAGGTCGACCATCCAACCATGCCTGGAAGAGCTCAGGATGCGGCCTGGAGACACCCGGTCAGAGACACCCGCACGTCCTGATGATGCTGGACGCCGTGACGCAAGGGACACCACGGGCAGAGACACCCGCGCCTGGTCACACCTAGATCAGCCCGAAGCGATCTGAGAAGGGACAGCACCGGCCTTGCAAGGCCGAAGGACCCGCACGGCCTGCACACCCGACTTAGCGCGGCCTGAAGGACCCTGCTGCTGCTGGCTGCTGGACACGGACAGCACGGGCAAGAACAGGTTGGACAGCCGGACGACAGACCATGGTCTCGCGGCCTGAGCGGCCTGAGCTGGAGCCACATGACCGGTGGATTCTTCCTTTTGAAGCCTTTTGATTGGTTTAGACCATTACTCTTCTAAGGGTTTTTTAGTCATTTTGCTTTTATGTTTTTAGGGCTCTTAAGCCTACTATAAATACTCTTATTATCCCTAGTTTGGGACTTATGTTATTTTCTATCTAACAACACAAACCTTTTGAGGTAAGCTTCATCTTTGATTCATAATCTCATCTCATCTTTGTGTTCTTGATTGCTTGATTTCATCTCCTTTCTTTCTCCATATGTTTAAGCTTGAATCTCTCATGGGTTTAAGAGTAAGCATGGTTATTAGTGAGTAGATCCATTTAAGATCCATGGGTTAGGGTGATTTAGGGTGATTAAGTGTAGATCCAAGGTGCTTAGTGTTAGATCTATCATTTCCTTGCATTGATTTGGTGTTCTTAATGCTATATTTGGGTTGGCCTCTCAAACATAGAGCCAATAGGCATTTCATTCCCGGAAGGTGTTCTATGAAATGCCTGAACCAACTCATCTATGCTTTTAGCTTGCTTTGCCTAAGAGATTAGTTGTCAAAGAAGCTAGGATTGCTATTAGACTCATTCTTTATGCTTGCTTTGATCATTACAGCCAAAGAGATTTGGTGTACTTGGGTGATCATTTCAAAAGAGCATTCATCTAGAGATAGAGCTTGCTTAGTTTTGTTGTCTAGGCATAAGGTTGATAGATTGAATGTTGATGCCGCCTTTAGATTGAAGCTTGATCACCCAAGGTCAATTCCCTTTCCCCATGAGTCATATTGCTTCATATTAAAAGAGAGATCATTACTTTATTGCATTTTAGTTTAGTTTTAGTTCATTTCACTCCACTCTTTTGATTGCACTTAGATTAAGCATAGACTTGCATTCCCTTTGCATTGAAATCACCTAGGATTGGTTCGACAATCTTTTATACTACATCATTTGATTAGGACCCTAGAAAAGTCCTTTCATCAAATTGGCGCCGTTGCCAAATTCTAAGTTGATTGTGACATTGGGATTTAGTCACTTGCTTGAGACTAAATCATTTTTATTTTCTTGTGATATTGATTCTCCTTTTTGCATCTTCCTTTGGTTTTCAGGTGTATGAACACAAGAAGCAGGGGGTGCAACTAACCTGGTTCCCACTGTTGAAGAGATAGCTACACTTGAGAGGGAAATAGCAAGAAGGAGAAGAGAAGAAGAGCAACAGGCTCACATTCAGAGGTTGGGGTTTGAGATGGATGATCACCAGCATTAACCTCAAGATGGCAATGGTCAAGGAGCTGACAACCTTAGACCACAGCGCCAACAACAACAACACCCACAGCGGCCAGCTAGAGCCATTGGCACCTATGACCGTCCTCACATTCATGGCAATAGGACGGGCATCCGCGCACACCAGCTGTGGAAGCTAACAACTTTGAGATCAAGTCAGGGTTGTTGAGTGTGATTGAGAATAACAAGTACCAAGGCTTGGCTGTAGAAGACCCATTTGATCACTTGGACAAGTTTGATAGCTATTGTGGTTTGTCCAAGACCAATGGTGTGTCCGAAGATGCCTTCAAGCTCAAGTTATTTCCATTCTCTCTAGGATACAAGGCACGCAAATGGGAGAAATCTCTACCTAGTGATTCCATCACTACTTGGGATGATTGCAAGAAGGCCTTCTTGGAGAAGTTCTTCTCCACATCAAGGACAGCCAAGCTGGGGAATGAGATCTCTAGTTTCCAGCAGAAGAACTTGGAAAGCTTTAGTGAAGCATGGGAGAGGTTCAAGGGGTATCAAGCTAAGTGCCCACACCATGGCTGCTTTATGAGTGCAGTGCCATCATCCAGAGATTGACAATCCCTAAGAAGCTAGAGGATCCAGGCTGCTTTACCCTACCTTGTTCCATTGGTCCTTTGATGTTTGAGAGATGTCTATGTGATTTGGGAGCTAGTGTCAGTCTCATGCCTCTATCTGTTGCCAAGAAGCTTGGGTTCAGCCAATACAAGAAGTGTAAACTCTCTTTGGTGCTTGCTGATCGCTCAGTCAAATTCCCCATTGGTATCCTTGAAGACCTCCCTGTGATGGTGGGAAATTGTGAAATTCCTATTGATTTTGTTGTGCTTGAGATTGATGAAGAAGCTAGAGACCCTTTGATCCTAGGAAGACCATTCTTAGCCACAGCAGGAGCCCTTATCAATGTGAAGGAAGGCAAGATTGATCTTCATTTGGGAAAAGAGCACACTCTTCATTTTGATATCAATGAGGTAATGAAGAGGTCAACTGTGCAAGGCCAAGTGTTTTACATAGAAGAGATGGAAGCTGATGACAGGACTTTTCTAAGGTCCTAATCAAATGTTGTAGAATACAAGATGTCAATCCAATTCCAAGAGATTCTAATGCAAAGGGAATGCAAGTTCATGCTTAATCTAAGTACAATCAAGATGCGAGGATGATTATGAAACTAAGGCAATATTAAAAATGCAATAAAAGATTGAACTTTCTTTCTCAATGAGGCAAGGGGGTTCTTGGGACAAGGAAACTGACTTTGGGTGATCAAGATTCAATCCAAGATGCTAACTTTTCAATTCCTTATGCCTAGACAACAAAACCAAGCAAGCTCTATCTCTAGATGGATGCTCCTTTGCAATGATCACCCAAGTACACCAAATCTCTTTGGCTGTAATGATCAAAGCAAGCATGGAGGATGAGTCTAATAGCAATCCTAGCTCTTTGACAACCAATCTCCTAGGCAAAACAAGCTAAAAGCATAGATGAGTTGGTTCAGACATTTCATAGAACACCTTTCGGGCATGAAATGCCTATGGCTCTATGTTTGAGAGGCCAACCCAAATATAGCAAGAAGAACACCAAATCAATGCAAGGAGATGATAGATCTAACACTAAGCACCTTGGATCTACTCTTAATCACCCTTAGTCTCCCAAGCCCATGAACCCTAGATAGATCTACTCACTAATACCCATGGAAAACCTCAAAATCAATGATAATTCAAGGCTAAACATGATTAGAGAATAAGATAATCTATTAAGCACAAAAGAAATGAGATAAAAAGGATCAAAGATCCAAACTTTCTTCAAGTTCTTATTAGGTTTTGGAGAGAAAAGAAGTTAGATCTCTTAATGAGATCACAAGAGTATTTATACATAGGCTTGAAAGCCCTTGGAAACATAAAACAGAAATATTAAAATGCCCTTGGCCAAGTGATTTTCGACCAATGAGAAGCAAGGAGAAAGGAAGAAGCTGAGCCACCCGGGTCAGGCAGTGTGGTCCTTGGCTGGGTGTGTGCTGGCCGGGTGTGTGCTGGCGTCCTGAGATTGCAGCAGTGCGGGTAGAAGGAGTCGGGTAGGTGCTGTCCGGGTGTCTTCATGCGCGGCTTCATCGTCCGGGTGGTACTGGCCTCGTGTGTCTTGGCGTCAGCAGCATCAGGACGTGCGGGTGGAAGCAGCCGGGTAGTCCTGTCCGGGTCGTCCTCATGCGGGTACATTCCTCGGGTGGTACTGGCGCGTCCGAGCTTGTCTAGCATCAGGGCGTGCGGGTCGTCCAGGTCGGGTGTCTGCTGGTACGCGGGCTGGAATGGCCGGGTGGGACGTCCGGGTGATCTGAACCGCGTGTGTCTTGGCGTCAGCACCATCAGGACGTGCGGGTCCTTCAGGCCGCGTGTGCCTGCCCGGGTGCCTCCATGCGCGGGTGAGAACGGACGGGTGTGCAAGGCCGCGTGCATTCTAGGCTTCCAACACAATCAGAACGTGCGGGTGCTTGTCCCCGGGTGGTCCTGGCCGCGTCCTGAGCTCGTCCAGGCATGGTTTGATGGTTGGCCTCGGGTGTGCTCACCCGGGTGGCTTGACATGCTTCCATTCAATTGACCATAACTTCTCTAATATGACTCCAAATGTCTTGAAACCACTTCCATTGGAAAGCTAACTCAACATTCCATGCCTCCACCAAATCTTAGCATCAGAAGATATTCCTAAGACCTCTGTCCATGTTCATCTTTAAACCCCTCTTTTTCATCACAAAACTCCAAAATATCTTCAATATCTCCAAAGTGTGCTCCAACACCTAATAGGGACTTATGAATGCAAAATGAGCCTAAAGATGCCTAATGCCTAATCTAAATGAGCAAAAATGCATAAGATATGATAGCTAAAAACATGTAAATATGCAAGACATCAACTCCCCCACACTAGACCTTTGCTTGTCCTCAAGTAAACTTTTCAAACACAAGGGGGGTGGATGCAAGGATGGGAACAAAGCCAAAGGAAACACTCATAGCACTCAACCTGACATCCTAAAGAAACATAGCAAATAGCATGAGCAAACTCTTTTATTATTCTCTATCTTCACAAGGCCTATCAGTTACTCTTATATCTCTACACAAGATGCAATGCCTATCAACCAACATGCTCTCTTAACCAGCCCTCACATTGATTCACACACACACACAAGGTGAAGTCTCACAAATGGGCACATGATCTCAATCATTTGGCTTGGTGATCAAATGGTCTAATATGGATGAAAAGGAGGGTTCAATGCATCATTTCAAGGTGGCAATCACTCAAAAATCAAGGAGCTTGATCATTATGCAAAATTTATCTAAGACTAGGAGCAATTCGTGCATACATGGATCCATCCTCATCATTCTACCCAAATCCTAAATGATTACAAGTTCTACACCCCTTTTAATTTATCCCATAACCCAAAATGAAGACATGCTCACATCACTCACCCAATGAACATTTTCTTTCTCATGATTCAACCTCTAAGGACCTCTATTCACATTCTAAGCTCTGACTCTTAAGTCTTTCCTTCCCCACTATCTTATTGAATCTTTCTTTTTTTTTTCTTTTCTTTTTTTTTTTTTTTTTTATATATATGCAGGGGAAGGTCAAAGACTTCAACTAAGAGCTTTTCATTTTTCTTTCTAGGTCCCTAGGGTTTTCTTTATCAAAACTTTTTTGTTCATCAATCTCAACTTTGTCATATCCCCAAACCAAAATGTAACCAATTAGGTAACAAACACTTCACTCACCATCCTAGAAGCTAGCTCAAATGATGACCCCATGCTAGCAAGAGATGAGAACAAATCCATGTCGCTCCCAATATTCTCAAGATTTTGCACATGACAAGCTATCAAAAGAGGCCTCACTCAAGCAAATCAATGTAGGCTTCAAAGAATGGATAGGGTTCAAGGGTAAGGGAGTGCCATTTGGGTTAACAAAGGGTAGTATAATGGAAAAGATAACCCAAATGTGTATGAGATCCATGATCAAGTATGCAAATGCCCATATGCAAGAGAAATTAAGTTCATTCAAATCTAAGTTCAGGATGGAGCTGGCTTCAAGAACAATGCCAATATCAAGCAAGCAAGCAAGTTTCAAGAAGAGTTTTCAAGGCTCAAAGCATGCAAGCCTTTCAAAAGATGCTTAAGCTACTTGATATGCTTAACTAGGGTGTCAAATTCAGTGCAAACAAGTGTTCTTTACAAGGCAATGCTCCATATGCAAATGAATGCAACCTATATGCTCTAGACTCAATCTTAAGGATGCAAGTGATGCAATCTACATGATTCAAAAATTTAAAATTTTTTAGATTTTCTATGCACTTATGATTGTACAATGCAATGCATGAGACTCAAAATCAATGATGATTCAAGGCTAAACATGATTAGAGAATAAAATAATCTATTAAGCACAAAAGAAATGAGATAAAAAGGATCAAAGATCCAAACTTTCTTCAAGTTCTTATTAGGTTTTGAGAGAAAGAAGTTAGATCTCTTAATGAGATCACAAGAGTATTTATACATAGGCTTGAAAGCCCTTGGAAACATAAAACAGAAATACTAAAATGCCCTTGGCCAAGTGATTTTCGACCAATGAGAAGCAAGGAGAAAGGAAGAAGCTGAGCCACCCGGGTCAGGCAGTGTGGTCCTTGGCCGGGTGTGTGCTGGCCGGGTGTGTGCTGGCGTCCTGAGATTGCAGCCGTGCGGGTAGAAGGAGTCGGGTAGGTGCTGTCCGGGTGTCTTCATGCGCGGCTTCATCGTCCGGGTGGTACTGGCCGCGTGTGTCTTGGCGTCAGCAGCATCAGGACGTGCGGGTGGAAGCAGCCGGGTAGTCCTGTCCGGGTCGTCCTCATACGCGGGTACATTCCTCGGGTGGTACTGGCCGCGTCCGGAGCTTGTCTAGCATCAGGACGTGCGGGTCGTCCAGGTCGGGTGTCTGCTGGTACGCGGGCTGGAATGGCCGGGTGGGACGTCCGGGTGATCTGAACCGCGTATGTCTTGGCGTCAGCACCATCAGGACGTGCGGGTCCTTCAGGCCGCGTGTGCCTGCCTGGGTGCCTCCATGCGCGGGTGAGAACGGACGGGTGTGCAAGGCCTCGTGCATTCTAGGCTTCCAACACAATCAGAACGTGCGGGTGCTTGTCCCCGGGTCGTCCTGGCCGCGTCCTGAGCTCGTCCAGGCAAGGTTTGATGGTTGGCCTCGGGTGTGCTCACCCGGGTGGCTTGACATGCTTCCATTCGATTGACCATAACTTCTCTAATATGACTCCAAATGTCTTGAAACCACTTCCATTGGAAAGCTAACTCAAAATGCCATGCCTCCACCAAATCTTAGCATCAGAAGATATTCCTAAGACCTATGTCCATGTTCATCTTTAAACCCCTCTTTTTCATCACAAAACTCCCAAACATCTTCAATATCTCCAAAGTGCGCTCCAACACCTAATAGGGACTTATGAATGCAAAATGAGCCTAAAAATGCCTAATGCCTAATCGAAATGAGCAAAAATGCATAAGATATGATAGCTAAAAACATGTAAATATGCAAGACATCAACTCCCCCACACTAGACCTTTGCTTGTCCTCAAGTAAACTTTTCAAACACAAGGGGGGTGGATGCAAGGATGGGAACAAAGCCAAAGGAAACACTCATAGCACTCAACCTGACATCCTAAAGAAACATAGCAAATAGCATGAGCAAACTCTTTTATTATGCTCTAGCTTCACAAGGCCTATCAGTTACTCTTATATCTCTACACAAGATGCAATGCCTATCAACCAACATGCTCTCTTAACCAGCCCTCACATTGATTCACATACACACACAAGGTGAAGTCTCACAAATGGGCACATGATCTCAATCATTTGGCTTGGTGATCAAATGGTCTAATATGGATGAAAAGGAGGGTTCAATGCATCATTTCAAGGTGGCAATCACTCAAAAATCAAGGAGCTTGATCATTATGCAAAATTTATCTAAGACTAGGAGCAATTCGTGCATACATGGATCCATCCTCATCATTCTACCCAAATCCTAAATGATTACAAGTTCTACACCCTTTTAATTCATCCCATAACCCAAAATGAAGACATGCTCACATCACTCACCCAATGAACATTTTCTTTCTCATGATTCAACCTCTAAGGACCTCTATTCACATTCTAAGCTCTAACTCTTAAGTCTTTCCTTCCCCACTATCTTATTGAATCTTTCTTTTTTTTTCTTTTCTTTTTTCTTTTTTTTTTTTATATATGCATGAGGGAAGGTCAAAGACTTCAACTAAGAGCTTTTCATTTTTTTTATTTCTAGGTCCCTAGGGTTTTCTTTATCAAAACCTTTTTTGTTCATCAATCTCAACTTTGTCATATCCCCAAACCAAAAATGTAAACAATTAGGTAACAAACACTTCACTCACCATCCTAGAAGCTAGCTCAAATGATGACCCCATGCTAGCAAGAGATGAGAACAAATCCATGTCGCTCCCAATACTCTCAAGATTTTGCACATGACAAGCTATCAAAAGAGGCCTCACTCAAGCAAATCAATGTAGGCTTCAAAGAATGGATAGGGTTCAAGGGTAAGGAGTGCCATTTGGGTTAACAAAGGGTAGTATAATGGAAAAAGATAACCCAAATGTGTATGAGATCCATGATCAAGTATGCAAATGCCCATATGCAAGAGAAATTAAGTTCATTCAAATCTAAGTTCAGGATGGAGCTGGCTTCAAGAACAATGCCAATATCAAGCAAGCAAGCAAGTTTCAAGAAGAGTTTTCAAGGCTCAAAGCATGCAAGCCTTTCAAAAGATGCTTAAGCTACTTGATATGCTTAACTAGGGTGTCAAATTCAGTGCAAACAAGTGTTCTTTACAAGGCAATGCACCATATGCAAATGAATGCAACCTATATGCTCTAGACTCAATCTTAAGGATGCAAGTGATGCAATCTACATGATTCAAAAATTTAAAAATTTTTAGATTTTCTATGCACTTATGATTGTTACAATGCAATGCATGAGACTCAAAATCACAAAGCAAACATGATCAAATATCCGGTACCTCCCCCACAGTTAAATCACACAGTCTCCTGTGTGAGTAAGAGAGTAAGAGATACCTCAACAAGGCAAAAGCAAATGTAAATACAAGAAGGGTTGGAGTGATACCACACAAGGAGATTTGGGCATGGTGCTTGTGGCATGACTAGAAGCTGGCTTGGTTCAATTCAACTAGAGGAGGCTGCTACATGGATCATAAGGTTTAGGTGGCTGACCACCTTTCTTCTCTCCTCTAGTGCTTGGAAAAACCTGAAAATCTTGACCACTTTTATTAAAAACTTAAAAGGAAATTCGAAATTGCAAAGCTATATACAAGGATAACCATGGGACTTCCTCCCAAGTGAGCTTGTTTTGAGTCACTTAGCTTGACTACCTTTTCTCTTTGACTAGTGAGAAGGAGGATCCTTCCCACCTTCAAGTGTGATGGTGAGGACCTGAGAGAGAAGCTCTTGAAGCTTGATTGGGTCATCTTGGAGCTGAGGAGTGATGATGGCTCTAGCATTTGAGAATGGTGTGGATCTGCCCTTATCCTTGATCTTGTACTCAATGGCTCCATCCTTGAGCTTCTTTGGATGGAGAGTGAGAGTGTGTGTGAGCAAATCAAGAGGAGGATGAGGATCTTTCACTATCTTCTTCTTGCCATGAGTGGCCTTTGAGACTCCACTCATCCCCTCCTTTCTATCACTTTCCAAGTGCTCATCACACAACTCTTTTGAAGACTCTCCTTCAAGACCTTCTTTCTTACCAACAACCTCGTCATCTTTGGGCTTCTCAACAGCTTGTGCATCACAAGTGATTGTCCCACAATAATCTGAGTCCATTGGAGGTTGGAGAGGATAGGAGACAGCTTTGTTGACATGCATGAGGGTGACTTTCTTGTTGGGAAAGTCAATGCAAGCTCCAACAGTTGTGAGGAAAGGAGTGCCAAGGATCAAAGGGACTCTTTCTTCAGATGCCATCTTCAAAACAGTGAGGTCAATAGGTATGGTGCATGATCCAATCTTCAAGGGAAAGTCCTTGATTATGCCAAGGGGGGTTGTAGAAGAGGAATCCCCAAGGTGAGAGAAGGAGTATCTGTTTCCATGCTTTCAATCCCAATACTCTGCACCATATCCAAGGAGATGACATTCACACTAGCACCACTATCAACAAGAGCATCATCCATATGTAGTTGACCAAGAGAGCAAGACAAGGTGAACTTTCCTTGAGATTCAAGCTTAGGGAGGGACTTGGGAGGGCTTGGTGGATCAATCTTCAGAAGTGAGATGTCCAAAAGTTCAGCCACTTCAGCTTGGTGGGTGAGAATGTCCTTGATGAGCATCATCTGGACATGAGCTTCACGCATACCTGATATCTCTGGAAGCTTGACTCGAATATCACTAAGATCCTTCCTAAACTTTGAGGTCACTTTCTTTTGAGCTTTGGTGAGAACTCTTTGGGGAAAGGGGAGCTTATCATATGGTGATAGCTCAAACTCAGTTTCGCCTTGCTCCACTTCTTTCAGCTTGAGGTTAGCACTCTTGTCAACTTGTGTTTCAACCATAGGCTCATCAACCTTCAGAATCTTTCCTTGAACCTTCTTATCAGCTCTCCTCACAACTCTAGCTTCAGCTGTGGCCACAACCAGTCTCTTATCATTTTCAATCAGATCTCCAAACACTAGCCTTTCAATCTCATCAACATCATTCTTATGATCACTCAATGCAATCCTTGAAGAAGTGGAGAGGATGACATTGCAAGGCTCCTTAGGGTTATTCTCTGGTTTCCCTGGTAGAGATCCCATTGGATTCTTGGAGGATGAAGACATGGATGCAACTTGGCTCTCCAAAGCTTTGAGGTGAGAGGCAAGTTGCATGTACTTGTTGTTGAGATCAAAATAAGTTCCATCAATCTTGGCATGGATATTCTTGAACTCATCTCCAATGCTCCTAGCATTCTTCTCTTGAGCTTCTAAGAGTTGTTTGAACATGGAATCCAAGTTTGAACTTGGAACCTGAGCTTGAGAAGAGCTTCCTTGGGGCTGAGTAGGCTGGTTGGCTTGGTATCCTCCTTGTTGATTGTTGTAGTAAGGTCTTTGCTGGTAGTTGTTTTGGTATTGGAAGTTAGGCTCTTTCCTATACCATGTGCCATTAGAATTGATGAAGCACAGCTCCTCTTGACCTTCTACACCATGAACTTCAGTAGTTCTAGCAGGCTGGTTCTGTTGCTGGTTCCCAATGGAGTTAAGCTGCTCTTGCTTAGCCTTCTACAAGAAGCTTGTCCAACTTTTCTTGGAGAGATTTCAGGGCCTTTCTTGTGTGCGGATCATCTTCATCAGTGCCTCTATTGGCCCTATCATGCTCCTCACTGTAGACAGAGTCACTTCTGGCCATGTTCTCCACCAGCTCCTCAGCATCCTGCTCAGTTCTGCCCAAGAAGAACCCATTGCTGGCTGTGTCCAATCTGCTCCTGAACTCTGGTAGAGCACCTCTGTAGAAGGTACTAAGCAAACTCTCCTTGGTGAAGCCATGATGTGGGCATTGAGACCAATAGCCCTTGAACGTCTCCCATGCTTCACTAAAGCTCTCAAGGTTCTTCTGCTGAAAGCTAGAGATCTCATTTCTGATCTTGGCTGTTCTTGAGGTAGAGAAGAATTTCTCTAGGAATGCCCTCTTGCACTCATTCCAAGTTGTGATAGAGTCACTTGGAACAGCCTTCTCCCATAGATGTGCCTTGTCTCCCAAAGAGAATGGAAACAACCTCAGCTTGAAAGCATCTTCAGAGACTCCATTAATCTTGGACAAGCTACAATAGCTATCAAATGTGTCCAAGTGATCAAGGGGATCCTCCACAGCAAGGCCATGAAACTTGTTGTTCTCAATCAAATGCAGCAGCCCTGATTTGATCTCAAAGTTGTTGTTCTCCACAGCTGGTGCTCTGATTCCCAACCTATGACCATGAATGTGAGGTTGGTCATAGGCTCCAATGGCTCTTGCTTGGCGTGGTTGGTGATGTGGCTGGCGTGGTGGTCTAGGATTGTCAGCTCTTGGACCATTGTCCCTTGGACATTACCATCTTGAGGCAGATTCTCCATCTCAAACCCCAACCGTTGAAAATGAGCCTGTTGCTCTACTTCACTTCTTTGTCTTGCTATCTCCCTCTCAAGTGCAGCAATCTCTTCAACAGTAGGAACTAAGTTGGATGCCCTCTGCTTCTTGTGATCATACACCTGAAAGTCAAAGATAGAAGAGGCAAGAACCAATATCACAAGATAGAAAAATAAAAATAAAAATGACTTAGTCTCAAGCAAATAACTAAATCCCAATGTCAAAATCAACCTAGAACTTGGCAACGGCGCCAATTTGATGACAGGACTTTTCAAAGGTCCTAATCAAATGTTGTAGAATACAAGATGTCAATCCAATTCCAAGAGATTCTAATGCAAAGGGAATGCAAGTTCATGCTTAATCTAAGTACAATCAAGATGAGAGGATGATTATGAAACTAAGGCAATATTAAAAATGCAATAAAAGATTGAACTTTCTTTCTCAATGAGGCAAGGGGGTTCTTGGGACAAGGGAACTGACTTTGGGTGATCAAGATTCAATCCAAAATGCTAACTTTTCAATCAATCTAATTCCTTATGCCTAGACAACAAAACCAAGCAAGCTCTATCTTTAGATGGATGCTCCTTTGCAATGATCACCCAAGTACACCAAATCTCTTTGGCTGTAATGATCAAAGCAAGCATGGAGGATGAGTCTAATAGCAATCCTAGCTCTTTTGACAACCAATCTCTTAGGCAAAACAAGCTAAAAGCATAGATGAGTTGGTTCAGGCATTTCATAGAACACCTTTCGGGCATGAAATGCCTATGGCTCTATGTTTGAGAGGCCAACCCAAATATAGCAAGAAGAACACCAAATCAATGCAAGGAGATGATAGATCTAACACTAAGCACCTTGGATCTACTCTTAATCACCCTTAGTCTCCCAAGCCCATGAACCCTAGATAGATCTACTCACTAATACCCATGGAAAACCTCAAAATCAATGATGATTCAAGGCTAAACATGATTAGAGAATAAGATAATCTATTAAGCACAAAAGAAATGAGATAAAAAGGATCAAAGATCCAAACTTTCTTCAAGTTCTTATTATGTTTTGGAGAAAGAAGTTAGATCTCTTAATGAGATCACAAGAGTATTTATACATAGGCTTGAAAGCCCTTGGAAACATAAAACAGAAATACTAAAATGCCCTTGGCCAAGTGATTTTCGACCAATGAGAAGCAAGGAGAAAGGAAGAAGCGGAGCCACCCGTGTCAGGCAGTGTGGTCCTTGGCCGGGTGTGTGCTGGCGGTGTGTGCTGGCGGGTGTGCTGGCGTCCTGAGATTGCAGCCGCGGGTAGAAAGAGTCGGGTAGGTGCTGTCCGGGTGTCTTCATGCGCGGCTTCATCGTCCGGGTGGTACTGGCCACGTGTGTCTTGGCGTCAGCAGCATCAGGACGTGCGGGTGGAAGCAGCCGGGTAGTCCTGTCGGTCGTCCTCATGCGGTACATTCCTCGGGTGGTACTGGCGTCCGGGCTTGTCTAGCATCAGGACGCGGGTCGTCTAGGTCGGTGTCTGCTGGTACGCGGGCTGGAATGGCCGGGTGGGACGTCCGGGTGATCTGAACCGCGTGTGTCTTGGCGTCAGCACCATCAGGACGTGCGGGTCCTTCAAGCCGCGTGTGCCTGCCCGGGTGCCTCCATGCGCGGGTGAGAACGGACGGGTGTGCAAGGCCGTGGCATTCTAGGCTTCCAACACAATCAGAACGTGCGGGTGCTTGTCCCGGGTCGTCCTGGCCGCGTCCTGAGCTCGTCCAGGCAAGGTTTGATGGTTGGCCTCGGGTGTGCTCACCCGGGTGGCTTGACATGCTTCCATTCAATTGACCATAACTTCTCTAATATGACTCCAAATGTCTTGAAACCACTTCCATTGGAAATCTAACTCAAAATTCCATGCCTCCACCAAATCTTAGCATCAGAAGATATTCCTAAGACCTCTGTCCTTGTTCATCTTTAAACCCCTCTTTTTCATCACAAAACTCCCAAACATCTTCAATATCTCCAAAGTGTGCTCCAACACCTAATAGGGACTTATGAATGCAAAATGAGCCTAAAGATGCCTAATGCCTAATCTAAATGAGCAAAAATGCATAAGATATGATAGCTAAAAACATGTAAATATGCAAGACATCAAAGCTCTTGCTGATGAGCTCCTTGAGGAATTGGCACTTGGAGAGCTGACAATAGGGGATCCTTTGCAGCATGCTTTGACAGTGGATAAAGAGGTCCAAGTGGTTGAGAACCAAGAGAGTGATGCTAATGTGGCCATGCTGGATTCTCGCAAGAAGATTGAGGATAAAGGCCAGTATGAAGAACTCAAACAAGAGGTGCACCAAGCTGTTTCAGTCACTCAACAAGAGGACACCCAACAAGATGATTGGAGTGAGCTCAAGGCACCAAAAGTGGAGCTAAAACCTCTTCCCCATGGTGTAAGGTACGCATTTCTAGGCCCTAATGAGTCATATCCTGCCATTGTGAGTAGTGAACTTAATGAACTTGAGCTTTCTCAACTTTTAAATGCAATTAAAAGGTTTAGAAAGGCAATTGGGTACTCACTAGATGAATATAAGGGGATATCACCTTCTTTGCGCATACATAGGATACATCTAGAGGATGAATCAATGACTTCTATAGAGCATCAAAGAAGGTTGAATCCTAACCTGAAGGATGTTGTAAAGAAGGAGATTCTTAAGCTCTTAGATGCTGGTGTTATCTACCCTATTTCAGATTCTAAATGGATATCTCCTGTGCATGTAGTTCCAAAGAAAGGTGGTATAACTGTGGTTAAAAATGACAAGGATGAATTGATACCAACTACAACCATAACTGGCCATAGGATGTGTATTGATTATAGAAAGCTCAACTCTGCATCTAGAAAGGATCATTTTCCATTGCCATTCATTGATCAAATGCTTGAGAGGCTTGCAAACCATCCTTTCTATTGTTTTCTTGATGGGTATTCATGGTTCTTCCAAATCCCCATACATCCCAATGATCAAGAGAAGACAACATTCACATGCCCCTATGGCACCTTTGCCTATCAAAGGATGCCATTTGGGTTATGTAATGCTCCGGCAACCTTTCAAAGGTGCATGATGTCTATCTTCTCGGATCTCATTGAGGATATAGTGGAGGTATTCATGGATGATATCTCTGTCTACGGATCTTCGTTTTCTGCTTGTTTGTCCAACTTGTGCAGGGTCCTACAGAGATGTGAAGACACCAACCTAGTGCTGAATTGGGAGAAGTGTCACTTCATGGTCAAAGAGGGGGATTGTGCTTGGGCACAAGATTTCAGAAAGGGGGCATTGAAGTGGACAAGGCTAAGATTGAGGTGATGGTCAGCTTGCCACCACCAAAGACAATGAAAGACATCAGGAGCTTCATTGGCCATGCTGGGTTCTATAGAAGATTCATCAAAGACTTCTCAAAGATTGCTAGAACCATGACCAAGTTGCTGTGCAAGGAGGCCGCTTTCAGCTTTGATGAAGATTGTCTTGAAGCCTTCAAGAAGATAAAGGGTGACCTTGTTAGTGCTCCCATTGTCCAGCCACCTGATTGGGACCTCCCTTTTGAGATAATGTGTGATGCTAGTGATTTTGCTGTTGGGGCTGTCCTGGGGCAGAAGAAGGATGGCAAGACTCATGTGATTTATTATGCTAGCCAAACCCTGAATGATGCACAGATGAAGTATGCCACAACAGAGAAAGAGATGCTGGCTATTGTCTTCGCCTTTGAAAAATTCAGAAGCTACCTGGTGGGTTCCAAGGTCATTGTGTATACTGACCATGCAGCTTTGAGACACCTTCTAGCAAAGAAGGATGCCAAGCCAAGACTACTAAGGTGGATCCTTCGCTTCAAGAGTTTGACTTGGAGATTATAGACAAGCCAGGGATTGAGAATGGAGTTGCTGATCACTTGTCCAGGTTGAGGATTAAAGGTGGAATCCCTATTGATGAGGGACTTAGACAAGAGCATGTCATGGCCATCATGTCAGTGGTGGCAGTCATTGAGAATGGAAAAAGATTGAAGAGGTTAAGGCAGCTGAAGAGAACAACTTACCTTGGTACGCTGATTTGGTTAACTACTTAGCCACTGGGAAGGAACCATTGGGGCTTGCGGGGTATGAGAAGAAGAAGTTCTACAAGGACCTGAAGAGATACTATTGGGATGAACCATACCTTTACACCCTATGCAAAGATCAGATTTATAGAAGAGTGGTGGCTGAAGAAGAAGTTGAAGGGATCCTCTCACATTGCCACGGATCTTCCTATGGAGGCCATTTTGCTACATTCAAGACTGTCTCAAAGGTGCTACAAGCTGGATTCTGGTGGCCACACATGTTCAGGGACTCACAAGACTTCAGTTCAAGATGTGACTCTTGCCAAAGGAGGGAACATTACTAAGAGGAATGAGATGCCTCAAAACCCAATCCTTGAAGTGGAAGTGTTTGATGTTTGGGGGTTGACTTCCTGGGACCTCTCCCTTCTTCTTATGGCAACATATACATCTTGGTGGCTGTGGACTATGTATCAAAGTGGGTGGAAGCAATAGCAAGTCCTACAAATGATTCAAGAGTGGGGTCAAAATGTTCAAGAGCAATATCTTCCCAAGGTTTGGAGTGCCAAGAGTGGTCATAAGTGATGGAGGTTCACATTTCATAAACAAGGTGTTTGAGGGTCTTCTCAAGAAGAATGGAGTGAAACACAAGGTTGCAACACCCTACCACCCTCAAACAAGTGGCCAAGTGGAGGTCTCCAACAAGCAAATCAAGGGAATCTTGGAGAAGGTTGTGGGAACAAAGAGGAAGGATTGGTCAGCCAAGCTTGATGATGCTCTTTGGGCATATAGAACAGCCTTCAAGACTCCTCTAGGCACTACTCCTTTCAACCTTGTCTATGGGAAGTCTTGCCATCTGCCAGTTGAGCTTGAATACAAGGCATTGTGGGCAGTGAAGCTTCTAAACTTTGACATCAAGGGTGCAAAGGAGAAGAGACTTCTTCAACTCAATGAGCTGGATGAGATAAGGATGGATGCCTTTGAGAATTCAAGGATTTACAAGGAAAAGACTAAGGCCTTCCATGACAGGCACATTCTCAAGAGAGAATTCAAGGCAGGAGATCAAGTTCTTCTTTACAACTCTAGGCTGAAGTTGTTTCCAGGAAAGCTCAAGTCAAGGTGGTCTGGTCCATTTGTGATCAAAGAAGTAAGACCTTATGGAGCGATTGTGCTTTGGAACAAGGATGGTGGAGACTTCACAGTGAATGGCCAGAGACTCAAGGAATACATGGCCACAATACCAAAGGAGGATGGGACATCAACCCCACTCTCTGATGCTCCCCTTGCCTAATCTCAAAGGAGGCAAAGTCAAGCTAGTGACTTTAAACAAGCTCACTTGGGAGGAAGTCCCATGGTTATCCTTGTACATATTGCATTAGGATTTTTATTTTTCAGCAACAAGTCCTTTGAAAGATGTTGGGGCCAGGTTGGGAGCTTGAGAATGAATTGACTGAGGTTATGAGATGGAGGAGACACGAAAAGAAGTGAGTTGGTTCAGTGATCAGGAGAAAAAAGAGATGAAATTTTGGTGGTGTTACTCGGGTTGAAGCAGCCGCACGGGTGGAACGATCAGAACGGACGAACAGGACGTACCCGGGTGGTGTTACTCGAGTTGAAGCAGCCGCACGGGTGGAACGATTAGAACGGACGAACGAGACGTACCCGGGTGGTTTTACTCGGGTTGAAGCAGCCGCACGGGTGGAAAGATCAGAACGGACGAACAGGACGTACCCGGGTGGTGTTGCGCGGGTAGTAGCACCCGCACGGGTGGAACGATCAGAACGGACGAACGGCTGTACGCGGGTGATGATACCCGGGACACAGCACCCGCACGGGACAAATGGGTGAACGCGGGTGGACGCACCCGGGGCGTAAAAATCTCCCTCACCCGCGTACCAACCATGACCCGCGGACAACCCAGATGCGACCCGCCCGACCCATGTAAGTTTTATTTCCCCTTTTTCCGACCCAAACCCGACCCAGAACCCATCCACCCGACCCAGAAACCCTTTAAAACCCTAAGCCACCCTCTCTCTCCTCATTTCATCTTCTTCCTCACATCATAATCCTCTCTAGCCTCCAAGAACATAAATCCCCATAACTTTGTCAAATCTCAACCAAATCACAAATTTCTTTTTCCCACATCCAAGCCTTCTTCCCCTAGATCTAATTCCTTGAATCTTTTCATCTCTATCCTTCATCCAAAGCAAGGTATGGTATCTCTAAGTTCAAATTCGTAACCCTCATGAACCCTAAAAATTTGAACTTGAAATTTGAGCATTTTCTTGCTAGATTCTTGTAAATTAGACTAGGGAAAGCTTATATATCATGCTGGGCTGTTGATTTCTTGGTCAATTTGAGCTGAATTTGGATTTTAAGAAATTAGGGTTCATGAGATTTGGGGGTTTTTGAAAAGGTTCTTACTTTTGGTTGATTATGGTCTAGATTGATTGGAATTGATGTTCTAGAGCTTGTTTAACATTCAATTTCAACTTGCTTGGTGCTTTTACTTGGAATTGGCTAGATTAGGTTCCCTTGTTCATACAAAAAATAAAAAATAAAAATAAATAAATAAATTAGAATTTTGTGGACATGGGAACTTGATTGTTTTGTGATAGACTTGCTAGGTTGCTGGTTTTAAACTAGGTTTGCAAGTGTTCTTGCAAGCATCTATCATTCCAAGAGTGTTATTTCTTCCTTGTGCTTAATCTTGTCCAAGTCTTGAAATTTTTTCAGGTTCAAGATGGGAAGGAAAGATGAGAACTTGATTGCACAAGAAAAGGTTGAGGCTGCTCGGAAAGAGACTGCTAGGTTTGGGAAAGAGTTAGGCTCCATGCCTGAATCTGAGGAGGAACGTAGACAGCAAGCCTTGGCATTGTTGAGAAAGAAAACACAAGCCAAGAGAGATGGAAAGAGAGTGGCTGATGGGGCTAGTAAGCAAGCCAAGAATGAAGGAAAAGGGATGGCTAGTGAAGAGAAAGGACTGCTGATGCCCACAAGCAGTCTAAGAGGGATGGAAAGAGAGTGGTTGATGTTGATCACAAGACAACCAAGAAGGATAGCAAGAGGTTGGCTAGTGATGAGAATGTGCTTGATGATGCTTATAAAAAGGCCAAGAGGGATGGAAAGAGAGTGACTGTTGGTGATCACAAGCACACTCCTTCAAAGAAAGCTAGAGCTCCAAGATCTCACAGTATGGGACCTCTTGTTTTGGAGAAGAACACAAAGAAGGATGCTGAGAAACTCACTCCTCCCACCAAGATCAGAATCAAGGCACCAAACCCAAAGACATTGGCGCCTCCACCCTTGGAGCAAGTAGATGGAACTGTTGAAGAAGCATCTCTCCAAATGGTAGTGTGGCTGAGCAAGAAACTTTCAAAAAGTTAGGGTTCAATCCTCATAGAGATTGGCAGAGGAAGCCTACTGAAGTTGAACTATTGGAGCAGATGAGGCAAGGAATATCTTGGCCTCCAACCAGATTTGCTGATGTGAGGCTAATGAGAGAGTTAGAGATTGACCAAGACATGAAGGATTTGCTTGCTCTCATGAGCATGGACAGCTTCTATTCCATGGCTCACCCAACACATAAAGAGGTCTCTTGCCAATTCTTGGCATCTTTGGAGGCCACATTCCATTCTTCTCTACATGAGGAACAAGGGTGGGGAAGAATCAGTTTCAAGATTAATAAGAAGACCTATTTCATGACTTTTGCTGAGATTGGAAAAGTGCTAGGCCTCAAGGATTTGAAGGAGTCTTCTTTGCCTAAGCTGAAAGGGCTTCCTAAAGGGAAGACCCTTCCACACTTCACTTACAAGTTCTTATCCGGAAAAGATAGAGTGTCCAGCAGAGACAAGAATGCTTCTATCAGGCATCCATCAGTCCGCTACCTACATAGGCTGATTGTCCACACCATCTACCCAAGGAAAGAGCCAAGTAACGTGAATGGAGAAGACTTGAACCTCATGCACCAAGCTATCCAGCACTTTGCCTCACCTCCTCACTTACCTGAAGTCCCCACTGATTTCTACGCTGAGTTTGGTATGGTTGGATTCTTTGTGAGGCGCCTCACGTACTACAAGGATTATGCTTGGACAAACAGGGATCCAGAGGCTCAGATTGGAATAGGTGGCTTGATCACACCATTTCTTGTGCACCAGGGTATTAGCTTGGGCGATGATGCATCCGGTCCCTCCTTCATTGACCTCACCTACTTGAAGACAGCTCATTACTTCTCTGGAAGATACAATGGGAGGTGTGTTTACTCGTACTTGAGAGGTTCCACCACAGTTGAGCTGCTTCTCCCTCACTATGAGCTCACTTCATTGAGGACACCAGGGACTATAAGTTTTGATATCAGTGAGCAGCACCTCCTAGGTAGTCATGGGACTCTCAGCCCTATGGTATTAAATATGAACGAGAAAGCAGCAGCGAAGGCAGCTAAGTTTGATCAGGGATATTCCAGCAGAGCCACAGCCCATCTCTTTGGTCCTCCTCGCTATAAGTTTGAGCAATGCACCAGTGCCCTGCCTATTGGTCCCATTCGCCAAGCTCATGACCAGATTAGCACATTACAAAGGTGGAACAGAGCTCAAGATAGGACCATCTTCAAGCTCACCAAGAAGTGCAAGGAATTGAGGAAAACTGTGAAGAGACAAGCTGAAGCTTCAGCTCAGTTCATGAGAAAGGTTGCTGATGTTCTGACTATGGGAGCTGTAGCAGGCTGCAAGGCTGAGGATTTCGATCTTGATGCTTTCCTTGCACCCCCTCCTCTACCCCTCCTTGACCCAAATGTGCCACAAACCGGGAAGCGAGCCCTCCGTAGCTTGAGGAACCCTTACATCGCCCCATCCGCGTCCGGAAACAAGTCACCAAGCCTAAGCACCACTGCTGATGAAGATGACTCTGAGGGTGAGGCATCAGCCTCATCCCATGCTCCATGAGGTACTCCACTTCCTGATCATTGTATATACCATTCATCTTTGCATTTAGATTTCTTTTATTTTCTTTTAGGCCCTTCTCTACATTTAAAAAACACAGAGACTGTGTGAATTAAGTGTGGGGGAGGTGTCAAGTTGCTAATAGTCTTGTGTTTTATGACTGTGGGAACCGAAATTCACACCGTCAATTTTCGATAAATAAGATTGCGGAGGAAAGCCAAGTAAATCCGACTTTCCTTGAAGGCCCGGATTCTCTGCGTTGCCACACGAAATCGATAAAGTTCAATAGATAAAAATAAGAGTTTGAAATATTTGCCCGAAGGCGTTTTATTAGATGAAAGAGACGAGTACAAGGATTCTCCGAAAGACAGAGAGATTTGCGATTAAAGAAAAATATAGAGTCGCAGGCAGCCAAACGTCCTAAGCCTTGCTCCGCTAGTCTAACCACCTAAACCCTAGTTTTTCTAAGCTAGCAGGATGCTCTAAGTCTAATTCTCGGATTTTCGGGATGCCCTTCTCTTCTGCTCTTGCTCTCCTTATATACCCACTTCTAGGTCGGTTTGCCTTAGGGTGATGGGCCTCGCCTTTGGGCCCAAGCTTATCTCTTCAGGAAATGTTCCATTTTCGTCGATCTTCGCAATCATCCTCGAGTTTTCCGCTATCCTTCGGCGACTTGACGTTTATCCGACGTTTAGGGAAATCGGATGAAACGTCATAGTCTGATTGGGACTGAATTCTGGAAAATCGTAAGTAAGTCTGCGGACTTGTCTTAAGTCGTTAAACGTTTTATACGATTTCTTCCACGAAATCAATCCCTCCAGTTTCTACCGTAAAACATCGAGGACGATTCCAATCAAATCAAAAGATGTTTATTCCGTAGCCTTAATTGTACCAAACTCACGAGGGCTGATCCGAACAAGCTAAGACGGGATCGAACCGGGCACGATAGGACCAAGACCGACGGGCCGCGGACCGACGCCAGGCCGACCAGCGACGGTGCCGCCGGCGCCAGGCGGGTGCCGCGGCGCCAGGCCGCTCAGCGTGGACGGTGCCGCCGGCGCCAGGCCGGGTGCCGCCGGCGCCAGGCCAGCCGCGTCCAGCGTGCCGCCGCCCCAGCCGGTGCCGCCGGCGCCAGGCCAGCCCGCGATGCGCCGCGCCAGGCGGTGCCGCGGTGCCAGGCCAGCCAGCGCGCGCGCCGCCGGGCGCCAGGTGGTGCCGCCGGCGCCAGCCGCCGCGCCGCGCCAGGCCAGCCGCCGCCGACGCCAGCCAGCCCGCGTCCAGCGTGCCGGCGCCAGGCCGTCTTGCCGCCTGTGGGTTTTTTGTTCGATCTTTTCCTCGTCAGTCGCTTATGGAAATCTTTTGAGTTTTGGGAAGGTCTTTAGCCGTAGATTTCGAGATAACCGTTTTTGACCCCAACAGTTAGCCCCCAGCTCGTAAGATCGAGACGATTTTGCGGGCGAGTGATTTGAATTTTTGAAAATCGAAATCTTCGTTAAGGATTTTCCGCAGAAAACCTGTGTCTTCTCCTCCTTTTTTCTTATAAGTAGCCAACCCTCCCTTCTCATTCTTCACATCTTTCCAAATTCTCTTCTTCTCTCTCAAGAAAGAAAATGTCTTCATCCCAAGTTGAAAAGAGTGGTTCTGATGTCGAGATGGGCGAGGCCGCCAAGCTCCGTCGGTTCCGCCAGTCAAGCTCCCGCCGTTCAGGCCGTTCAAGAGGCTATTCCGTCCCTGACTGATGGGTTTGATTCTTTCAAGGCTAAGCTATCCCGGCGTAGTGCTGCGAAAGGCTCAAAGCGGGCGAGGACCGAGACGCCCGATGTTCCTTCCGCGGCTCCAACTCCTTTGCCTGCTCCTTTGGTTCCCAGCTCCAAGTCCCATCCGATGCCCTCCCGCCTACAGAAGGGTTATTGTTCCTGAACAGACTCTCGATGTTCAGATCCATCCATCGGGTTCTTCGACTGCTCGATCGTGATCTCCGAAGAGAGGACGCGATAGAATCTGCCTCTTCTCCCGCGAAGAGGGAACTCGTCTTGGGACTGCCAGCGGCTGGTGCGCCGCTGCCCAAGGGAAGGGCTGGCGCTGGCCCGAGCGAAAAGAAGCGGGTGCGAAGAGGAAGCGACCTCTCAGAGCCGTTGGCGCCATCATTCCAAGGTTCGATTTGTCCGTAATTCTTGCACCGTTTTTTTTGCGATGATACTTACTCTTTCCTTTTGCGGACCGTTTGTGTCTCTGATCGACGGAATGCTTGGCGAAAAGGGTCGGAAGTCATTCGTCTATCGAAGGAACTTGAGTCGTCGCGAGAAGCGCTGAAGCGTACTAGGCTGCATTGCAGACTGTCGAGGACACCCATGCCTACAGACGTCCCAGCTTGAGGTTCGTATCAGCGATCTTGAGCGCGACCTTGGGAAGACCGCGAGTTCGTTACTCAAGGTGAAGAAAGAGAAGAGGAGTAAATCCTCGGAAGTCCGCCGTCTTCAGGAGAAGGTTCAGGCTCACGAGGAGATGAACGCCCGTAGATCCTCGGAGGTTGCCGATGCCAGCGACGACTTCTATGGTCGTCTGACGAGGATGGCCATCCTGTTTGAGTCCTTGATAGCCGTCCGTAAGAGGGACTTGGCTTTAGCGGGGATCGAGGGGAGTCTGAATGAGCTCGAGTTGCTTCGAGGTAATGAGGCCCCGTCTTTGGACTTGGAGGAAGCCAGATTATCGTCCTGTAAAGGAGAGTGGGCGGCCACCGAGGGAGATTTCGATTCGATCCTCGCCGGCCTGCAAGCCGAATGCACCCTAGCTCCGACCTCCGAAAACTCAGAAGATCAGGAGCGCATGGGAGAAGATTGCGAGGTTGGCGCGGACGAGGCGGGTAGCGGCGATGCGACCGAGGGAGGTGACGGCGAGGCTGTCCCTGTCGCGAGTGAGGATGAAGATGACGCTCCTGGGAGCGCCTAGGTTTATCAATCCCTTCTGGGATTTCGTTTTTTATGTGTTTCGGCCGTTTAAGAGGCCATGATGTATTTACCGGGACTGGCCGTTGGTGGCTTCGAATCCCTGCCCCTTTTTTGGGGTTTTGTTTGAATTTCGGCAGTCTCAATCTATGAAACGTTTTCGATTTATTTACGAACTTCAGTTTTTCGAAGTATGAGAAAGAGGGTGTGAGTTGTCGTCTCATTCCTAGTTCCCCGATGATCACCGTACCTATTGTCTGCATAAAGCGAGATTTTCCGCGGTTTACCGATTTATGCGAAAAACTCGTGAAACGAATAGGCTTAAGTGAAGAGACAAATTTTGGATCTCGATACCATACTATGTCTGTGAGATGTCAAGATCCAGCGTGGCTGGGTTTAGGCAAGACCTAGGTTTACTCTTAGACTGAGGCTTTGCGATGACAAATCGGCTTCGTTTTGCCTGTTTGCGATTTTAACCTGACTCGTACCATTTAAAATCCGCCAATTGTTGTCGGCTTATATGATTTGTTTGCGTGAGTCGAGCTACTTCCTTACTGAAGAGCTAGACCAAAATTTGGATTTCTTGTATAGCGCGCTATGTTTATCCTTGTCGGATGTAAGAGAGCCTACCCCTTGAAGGGCGGCTATTTGTCTGTTTAGGACGTTAGAGTTCGTTTGTTGTGATCAGCAACAACGAAATGATACCGTTTTGAGGTGCGTTTGTATGTTCAGAGACGAAGATTTCGTCTGCAATGTTTTGGAAAAAATGTCCTTGCCGCTAGCGACGCCTCGCAGTGCTGAAGGTTGATTTTTCCTTATGCCGCATCTCGTGTTGAAACGCTTTGCGGCTTTGGGGATGTCTTTTGCGAATGTTCGCAGCCAGAAAACTGTCGTTTCCGTTTTGGACGCGGGACCAAGGGGTCGCGTAAGTTTGACCCAGGGAGAAGCGTCCACATTCACAGTGCTTCGTGAAGTGTTGGCCATCCGGGATTTGTTTTTGGATGTGATAATCGCTTAGTGGACACTAGATCCGCTGTTGTGGCCGCTTCGCTGATTTTGAAAAGTCGAAAAAGTTTCAAAATTTTAGAGTCTTCGAAATTTGTGGGAGTATACGAGTATACGTACCCACTCCCCCCCTTTTTTAAATTGGGGGGATAGCTGAATCCGCCGATTGGCGAGTTGCCTACGTACCCTTGTCTAGGGATCAAGCCATCTCGTAGTTCTTTTGTACCACGTTTTATCGTTTAGTGGTAGTATTTTTTGAGATGCATCGCATTCCAAGTTCTCGGATTTTGACGCCTTGCATGTTTGCGATTTGGTATGAGCCTGGTCGGACTACTTTTATGATTTTGTACGGTCCTTCCCGGTTTGCTCCCGTTTTCCGCTTCGCTCAGCAGTGTTTTGGAAGACTTTCGTAAGACTAAATCGCCTTCTTTGAACCTGCGATGGCGACGTTTGAGTTGTAGTACCTTGCGGCAGCGTGCTGGTAATTCTGGATTCAATGAGTGCCTGGTCGCGCGCCATTGATGAGATCGAGATTGTCCAGCATCATAGCGCCGCTTAAATCCTCTCTTTCGGGAGGAATCTTCTCCGCACTCGGGAATTCTACTCGGGATCATACATTCCGTCCGTAAACGAGGGCTAATGGAGTTTCACCCGTAGCCCGGTTGTACGATGCGACCAAAGAACTCCTTCGAGCTCCTCTGCCCATCGCCCTTTTGGCGCCTGGCGTTTTTGAGTCCGCCAAGGACGGTTTTGTTGATGGTTTCTGCCTGTCCATTGCATTGCGGATATCTGGGAGTTGACTTTGTAAGTCGATTTTCCATTTTTCGCAGAATGCTTCAATCAGTAGAGATAAATTGAGATCCATTATCTGTTACGATTTCATACGGGACCCCATGTCTAGTTATGATATGTTTCCAGACGGTTCTCGACTTGTGTGTCCTTGATACTTGCGTAGGATTCTGCTTCTACCCATTTGGAAAAGAAACCGTAAGGACTAGGAGGAAGCGCTTTTGTTTTGATGGGTGCATAGGTCCGACGATGTCCATGGACCATCGCATGAAAGGATAGGGGGACGAGATTGAGGAGAGGATCTCCGCGGGTTGATGGATTGTTGGAGCATGCCTTTGGCATTTTCGCGACTTCCGGCTAATTTCTCGCAGTCTTTACCATGGTTGGCCAATAATAACCGTGGCGTTTGATTTTAACCGCGAGATCTTCCGCCAGAATGATTTCCGCATGATCCAGAATGGACCTCCTTCATGATTCTTCTCGCTCTTTCCCCTTCTGCGCATGCCATGAGAGGACCAGAGAAACACCACTTATAAATTTCTCCTCTATCGGACGCATCGTGCCGCTTTGGTTTTCACTTTACGAGCCGCATTTTTCGGGCGGTAAGGTTCCATTCACGATATAGGCTCGGATTGGTTCTAACCAAGGGCTGTCGCAGCCATACTCGGTCGGGTTTACATCCGCTTCCGGCTGATCTCGACTTCTTCCGTGATCTTCAATCTCGCCCCGGATTAGATTGAAGACCACTGGTGGTCCGATGCTCGGATGCTCGATGAATTCGACCGGGATTACTCTTTGGAGCCCTGGATCTGAGCTTGAGGCGAGGGCAGCCAAGGCCAGCCTGGGCGCTTCCGAGCGAGGAATTCTGGTCAGGGCTTAACTGGTGAAATTTCGAGCCAGTTCTTGGACGAAGTTTCAGATATCGCCCATCCTTTCGCCTCTTGCCTCATATTCTCCGCTGTATTGATTGGCGATTAACTGAGAATCGCAGTAAGCGTGAATATTACGGATTTTAACCCATGGGCCAGCCGCAGCCTGCGATGAGTCAGATTCTGCCTCATTGTTTGAAGCATGAAAAGCCAATCGGAAAGACTGTTCTAGGATTTCCCGTTAAGAGAGGTGAGTCAGATTCGATTCGATCCTTGTTTGGATGAAGATCCGTCGCGTGGAGGACCCAAGTTGAGTTTGGTTCCTCGTTAGTCATGTTTCTAGTGGGTAACTCTACCAGGAAATCCGCAAGTACTTGGGACTTTGCACACGCCCTTGGGCGATATTCGACGTCTCACTCAGTTCGATTGCCCATTTTTGAGCCTACCGAATTGACTTGGACTATGCAGGATTATCCGCGGCGGAACGTGGTGAGAACCACTATAGTGTGAGACTGGAAGTATGGTCTTAGGTTTCTTGCCGAGGTTATGACAGCGAATACTAATTTTTCCATTAGAGGGCATCGAAGCTCGCATCCAGTAATGTCTTGCTTACGTAAAAGATTGGTTTTGTTCGCGTTCTCGTATCAAGACACCACTGACCGCCTATGAAACTGCGATATAGAGGAAAAGAGGTTCACTTTCCACCGGTTTGCGAGGACTGGTGGAGTGGCCAGGTAATGTTTCAATTGTTGGAAAGCTTTTCACATTGCTCGACCATCGAACTTCTTGTTTCCCTTCAATGTCTCGTAAAACGGTAGGCACTTATCCGTGAAGCGTGAGATGAAACGGTTCAAAGCCGCGAACTCTTCCGTTAGCCTCTGGACTTGGTTCTCGGGAGGCCATTTCTATCAGTCGCCGATTTGTTTAGGGTTGGCTGTAACCGAAATTCACACCACAATTTTAATGAATAAGATTGCGGAGGAAAGCCAAGTTAACCCGACTTTCCTTGAAGGTCCGGATTCTTCGACAGCCAACGACAAGTGACCGAATAAATGCGGAAAAGATTTGTTAAGATTTGAGACTGGACCTTAAGAAAGGCTGCCTACGTACCCCTTTCGAGGATCAAGTCGGATGTAGTTCAGTTTAGAAAGAATTGAACAAGAGATCGAACCGCCTGGGCGGTTCGCCTAGTATGAGCATTTGTCATAGAAACAGGCATGTCGAAGATAACGCCTAGGGTTTCTATGTGCGGAGCTCTTAAGTAAAAGAATTTTCCGATCCTTCCGAGAGGAGCGGAGATTTGCGAGCAGGAGGCGGCCAGACGTTCTAGGGCCTGGTTTGTCTAATATGAGCGTTGGTCATAGAAGCGGGCATGTCGAAGATAATGCCTAGGGTTTCTATGTGCGGAGCTCTGAGTAAAGGGATAGTTAGATCCTTCCGAGAGGAACAGGGGTCTGCGGAGAAGATAAAACTAGAACGAGAGGCGGCCAGACGTTCTAAGTCCTACCTTGCTGGCCTAACCGCCTAAGTTCTAAGTTCTCTAAGTCTTGATTCTAGGATTTTCGGATCTTTTTTGGATGCCCTTCTCCTCTGCTCTTGCTCTCCTTATATACTCACTCCTAGGTCGGTTTGCCTTAGGATGATGGACCTCGCCTTTGGGCCCAAGTTTATCTCTTCAGGAAATATTCCATTTCCGTCGATCTTCGTAATTATCCTCGAGTTTTCCCCTATTTCGCGGTGGCTTAATGTTTATCCGATGTTCGGGAAATTGGATAAACCGTCATAGTCTGATTGGGCCTGAATTCTTAAAATCGTAAGTAAGTCCGTGGACTTGTCTTAAGTCGTTGAACGTTTTATACGATTTCTCGAAAAGACTATCTTTCTCGTAAAATAAACTGTATAGCCTAAAGGATCGATGTTCAAGTTAATCGATCTTTTATTATGATATCTTCTACGAAATCCAATCCTTCTAGTTTTGTCGTAAAACATCGAGGACGATTCCAATCGAGTAGAAGGATGTTTATTCCAGAGCCGATCGTCCCAAACTCATGATGATTGATCCAAACAAGCCAAGATGGGATCAGACCGAACACGATGGGAGACCGGACGAGGGTCGCCGGCGCCAGGTCGGTGCCGCCGCCAGGCCAGCTTATGGACGTGCCGCTGGCGCCAGGCCGTGGCTGACGCCGGCCGCCGCCAGGTCGTCATGGCGCCAGGCCGGTGCCGCCGGCGCCTAAGCCGCTCAAGTGGATGTGCCGCCGGGCGCCAGGTCGGGTGCCGCCGGGCGCCAGATCGGTGCCGCCGGCGCCAGGTCGCTCGTGACGGGCGCCGGCCAGGTCGGTGCCGGGCGCCAGGTGGTGCCGCCGCGCCAGGCCGCTGACGCTGCGGCCGCCGGCGCCAGGTCGGGTGCCGCCGGGCGCCAGGCCGCTCGACGCGCGGCCGCCGGGCGCCAGGCCGGCTCAGGTGCTGCCGCCGGCGCTTAAACCGGCTCAGGTGGCCGCCGGGCGCCAGGCCGGTGCCGCCGGGCGCCAGGTCGCTCGTGGTGACGCGTGCCGCCGGGCGCCAGGTCGGTGCCGCCGGCCGGGCCAGCTCGCTGCGGATGCGCCGCCGGCGGACGGTGCCGCCAGCGCCAGGCGTCCGTGCCAGCACGGGCGTTTTGAAGATCTTGGCGAGGGCTTCGATTTGATATCTTGATCGTTTTCTGGTTCCTCACGGTTTGAGAGAACGACTCTTCAAGTTTCGAGGCAGATTCTTTTGTTTAGGGTTTTGTGGTGATCGAATCTTGATGTCCTTGGCGAAGCGGACCGATCTTTCCGGGACTCTCGCCACAAGACCAGTAGTCTTCCGATCTCAGAGAGTGGATATTCTAATTTGAGAAAATCTCGTGATAACTTCTTTCAAATTATCCGAGACTTTTTTTTCAAGAAATACTTTCTAGAGACTTTCAGTCATTGATTCCGTCGGACCGATTTTGACCCCAACAGTTAGCCCCCAGCTCGTTAGAACCTTCGTGATGTTCTTGCAGCCATAAGACATGTCAGGTAAGATAGGCGGAATTAATGGTTGAAAGGTCCGCTGAAAGTGGTAAGATTGGGCTGCGCTTTCAAGGCTGCCTACGCACTTTGTTGTAGGGATCAAGCCTTCCGTAGTTCGTTTTGGAGTTTAAGACCCTTGTGATCTGTTTTCCGCAGACTTATATGGTCTGGTTATGTGTCATGAGAGACTTTCGAGCATGATGCTGTTGATGTATTTGTTTTTGATTATTTATGAACTTCAGTTTTTCAAGTATGAGAAAGAGGGTGTGAGTTGTCGCCTCATTCCTAGTTCCCTGATGATCACCGCATCTATTGTTTGCATAAAGCGAGATTTTCCGCGGTTTACCGATTTACGAAAGTTCGTGGAAACGAATAGGCTTAAGTGAAGAGACAAATTTTGATCTCGTGATACCATACTATGTCTGTGAGATGTCAAGATCCAGCGTGGCTGGGTTTAGGCAAGACCTAGGTTTACTCTCGACTGAGGCTTTTGCGATGACAAATCGGCTTTCGCTTTTGCCTGTTTGCGATTTTAACCTGACTCGCACCGCTTAAAATCCGCTAATTGTTGTCGGCTTATATGATTTGTCCGGGCGTGAGTCGAGCTACTTTTACGTAAGAGCTAAACCAAAATTTGATTTCTTGTATAGCGCTATGTTTATCCTTGTCGGATGCAAGAGAGCCTACCCCTTGAAGGGAGGCTATTTGTCTGTTTAGACGCTAGAGTTCGCTTTGTTGTGATCAGCAACAACGAAATGATGCCAGTTTAGAGGCATGTTACCGCTAGAGGTGTGTTTGTATGTTTTGAGTTCTAGAGACGAGGATTTCGCCTGGAACGCTTTGAGGAAAAGAATGTCCTTCGAAGCGCAATGACGCCTCGCAGTGCTGAAGGTCGAAGTTTCTTGTGCCGCATTTCGTGGTTGAAATGTTCGCGGGCTTTGAGATGTTTTTAATGTTCGCAGCCAGAAACTGTTGTTTCGGTTTGACGCAGGACCAAGAGGTCGCGTAAGTTCGACCTGTGGAGAAGCGCCTACATTCACAGTGCTTCGCGGAAGCTGGCCTTCCGGATTTGTTTGTATATATTAAGGATGACTCGATAACTCTTGGAGCCTTGTCACGAGTGTTTCTTTTCATGCCGTGTTTACGGGCGATAGAACTTAATCGATTGACGATGAGTTTAAATCTTCCGCTAACCATATGGTTGTTAGGACTGAGTTTTGGTATGAAGAGTTTATCGATGATTTCGATTCTGGGTTATGCGACAAATTGCTTGCGTAATAGTCACTTACGCTCTATGAACAAATCGGATTGTTGTTTTAGCCGTTATGATTGGAGCGGTGCTCGCCAGTAGCTTTGGATTGGCATGGAGGCTAGATTCAGCCGACGCCAAGGAAGTTGTTGGTAAACGATCAGCCCATGACCCTTATTAAGGTCATGTTAGTTTACGCATTGTCCTTAATGGGGATGCCGAATTCAGGTCCGGCTTTACGGAATGAAGGCCGAGGGCCAAATAGCGCTTGTCGAGATAGACATGCCAAGCATAGTGGAGTTTTCTGAGTTACGGCTGATGGCTTTAGAAACGATCTTCCACTTTAGGTTTCAGTTACACGATGAATGGTTCAGATAAAATTTTTGTTATAATGAAAGTAATGGATGACCGGTTTCATGGAGATAAAAATCGCAGATTGTTAAAGTAGCGATGTTTCCGCGGATTACACGGAGATGTTTCCGCTTATGATTTCGACCTTTGACGAAAGCTGCTTCAACTACTTATGGAGTTTTACCGGTTATTTCGTTATTTTCAGAGTTCACCGTCGCTATTAGTCCGACGTTGTACACGCTTCTAGTCGCGAAGCCTATGACGAGACGATGTAGAGTTTTCAAGACTATGTTTGTAACGGTTGGCTATGCCGCGCTTTTAGACTAATCTTATTGCTGCTGGAGAGTTTTGCTTTGTCAAAAGCGTTGTCTTGATGCTGAAGCAAAAGTTTTCAAGATGGGATTATACGGATATAGTATACGCATTCACTTCCCTTTCTTTTACTTAAAGAAAACGGGTTAGCCGCTCTTCCGAAGGCTTGTGTACGCTTTTTCTTTTTGAAGGGATGAGTATGCTTTTAGAACGCTGGTGATCGCCGGTTTTTCGAGACTAGATCGGTTTGCATGTTCTGCCTGGACAATCAAGGAACGATGGAACAAGACTGGAAATTTTGCCTAAGACTTAGCTTGCTAGACTATCCACCTAGGTCCTAAGTTCCCTAAATTCTACGGCAGTTTTCAAGACGCTTTTGTTCCTGTCCTACAAAGAATTAAAACCTTTACAAAATTTTTCGAAAATAGTCTTTTGAAGGTTTCGCATTCGGCGAATCCCATTTCTCGATAGTCGTAGACGATTGGTGTTTAGAATAACCGGATCGCACTCAAACTCACGAAGAATGATCCAACAAGCCAAGAGGGGATCGGACCGAGCACGATGGGACCGAGACCAGGACGTGGACCGTGGACCGATGCCAGCTAATTCTGCCCCGCTGCCCTCCGGGCGCCAGTCGGGTGCCGCCAGGCCAGGTGTGCCGGGCGCTAGGCTGGCCTGCCCCAGATGCCGCCTGGCGCCAGGTCAATTCGCCCCGCTGCGTGCCGCCGGGCGCCAGGTCGGTGCCGCTGGCGCCAGGCTAGCCGCTGCCCCGCTGCGTCGCCGGGCGCCAGGCCATCCTGCCGCCTGTGGGTTTTTTGTTGTTCGATCTTTCCCCGTTAGTCGCTTATGGAAATCTTCGAAGTTCGGGAAGATCGCTAGTAGATTTCGAGATAATCATTTCTAATCCAACAAGACTCCTCGAGTATCGGATTGAGATGGACTTGATTCGTAGACTTCCGCTTTCGAGGGTTTGAATAATGAGGCTTCAACTTAGATTTTAAAATACTAACTTTGTTAAAAAATCGAGAAGGCTTTGGAAGAATCGCCGGTTTTTCAACAATCCAACATGGGTTTAAGGGACCAAGATGTTGCCGCTGTCCGAGATCACGACGACTGCATGGATGGGCCAGGACCCTGTGCCGCCGGGCGCCAGGTCCGCGCTGAAATGCTCGCCGCGCCAGGTCGGTGCCGCCGCGCCAGGCTTGCCGCCTGCGTCGCGGTCCTCCGGCCAGCCGATGCTGCTGCTGCTCGCCTCTGTCGATCCCCGGGCTCCACGGACTCAAAGATCGAAGTTACAAAACTCAGGCAAAGATGCATGGTACTGAGACAGGACCGGTCTCGCCCTATGACGGACAGAGATCCTTCTCATGGGCGAGGTGGTCGACAGCGATATTGTTTTCTTCAGAAAATCTCAATGGAAGTCGATTGAGACGAAACGAAACCATCTTGACCTAGACTCAAAGGAGAGTAAAGTGAGGTTTCCACAGGCGAGGTGGCCATGGGCGAGGTGACCTTGGTGATGGTTGTTCTCGTCCACGGGCGAGGTGGCCGAGAGTGATTTTGTTCCTTCAGAAAATCTCAACGGAAACCCGATTGAGACGAACGAAAGCCACTTTGATCTAGACTCAAAGGATAACGAAGGTGAGTTCGCCCTGTGGCGAGGTAGCCATGCCGGAGGGTGAGGTGGCCTCGGTAATGTTTGTCCTGCCCACGGCGAGGTGGCCGACAGTGACTTTGTTCTTTCAGAAAATCTCAACGGAAACTCCGATTGAGATGAAACGAAGCCATTTTGACCTAGACACAAAGGAGAACAAAGTGGGCTCTACTAAGGCGGACTGGGAAGACTGATCTTACCCTATGGCAAGTCGTCCTAGTAAGATTAAGTCCGACCTCCTTTCGCTTTCCCGCTTGTTCCTCGAGAGTTGTTTGTAAGAAGTATGGCAGTGGGAATCGTGAACCGATTTGCCGCGGCTTCTGTTCCACGAGTAATATAGGGTTTCCCAAGGTTTCGAGGAGAATAAGTTTTATTTTTCCGAGAGGTTCTCGAAGAAACGCTTTTCAGAGAAACCTTGCTCGCTATGCATTTCTCTAACTTGGTAACAAGACGAATTTTGGGGTTTGATAGATTTTATCGCTGTTCCTTCTGTTTAGATAGAGAAATTGCAGCTCGCTTTTGTGCTCTTCCTGTGGCGGAAAGCCGCTAGGTTTTTGATTTGCTCGAGCACCGGGCGCTTGGCGTAAGCGCTGGCCGAGGAACAGTCGCTGCTGGAGTTGTTTTACCATCGCTGACGAAACTGCAACTTTTTCTTTCATATTTCGACATCGGTTCGACTGCTTTGGCGTGATGAGTAAGAGTAATCCGTCCCCCTCCTTCTAGCCAAACTGTGGGAACCAAATTCACACCGCCAATTTTAATGAATAAGATTGCGGAGGAAAGCCAAGTTAACCCGACTTTCCTGAAGGTCCGGATTTCTCGCGACAGCCAACGACAAGTGACCAATAAATGCGGAAAAGATTTGTTAAGATTTGAGACTGACCTTAAGAAAGGCTGCCTACGCACTTTCGAGGATCAAGTCGGACGAAGTTCAGTTTAGAAAGAATTGAACAAGAGATCGAACCGCCTGGCGGGTTCGCCTAGTATGAGCGCTTGTCATAGAAACAGGCATGTCAAGATAACGCCTAGTGGTTTCTATGCGCGGAGCTCTTAAGTAAAGAATTGTCCGATCCTTCCGAGAGGAGCGGAGATTTGCGAGCAGGAGGCGCCAGACGCTCTAGGGCCTGGTTCGCTAATATGAGCGCTGGTCATGAAGCGGCATGTCAAGATAATGCCTAGGGTTTCTATGCGCGGAGCTCTGAGTAAAAGTATAGTTAGATCCTTCCGAGGAACAGGGTCTGCGGAGAAGATAAAACTAGAACAAGAGGCGCCAGACGCTCTAAGTCCTGCCTTGCTGGCCTAACCGCCTAAGTTCTAAGTTCTCTAAGTCTTGATTCTAGGATTTTCGGATCTTTTGGATGCCCTTCTCCTCCGCTCTTGCTCTCCTTATATACTCACTCCAGGTCGGTTTGCCTTAGGATGATGGACCTCGCTTTGGGCCCAAGTTTATCTCTTCAGGAAATATTCCATTTCACGATCTTCGTAATTATCCTCGAAGTTTTCCCTATTTCTGTGGCTTAATGTTTATCCGATGTTCGAAATTGATAAACCGCCATAGTCTGATTGGGCCTGAATTCTTAAAATCGTAAGTAAGTCCGTGGACTTGTCTTAAGTCGCTGAACGCTTTATACGATTTCTAAAAGACTATCTTTCTCGTGAAATAAACCAGATAGCCTAAAGGATCGATGTTCAAGTTAATCGATCTTTGTTTTATACGATATCTTCTACGAAATCCAATCCTTCTAGTTTTTGTCGTGAAAACATCGAGGACGCATTCCAATCGAAGTGAAGGATGTTTATTCCAGAGCCGCGGATCGCCCCAAACTCATGATGATTGATCCAAACAAGCCAAGATGGGATCAGACCAACACGATGGGACCGAGACCGACGAGGGCCGCCGACCGCGCCAGGCCGGGTGCCGGGCGCCAGGCCAGCTTTGCGGACGGTGCCGGGCGCCAGGCCGCCCGCTGACGCTGCGCCGGCGCAGGTCGGGTGCCGCCGGCGCGCAGGCCGGTGCCGCCCGGGCGCCAGGCCGCTCGAAGGACGCGCGTACGCCGCGCCAGGCCGGGTGCTGCCCGCCGGGCGCCAGATCGGGTGCCGCCTGGCCGCCAGGCCGCTCGCGGACGCTGCGCCGGCCGCCGGGTGGCCGCCGGGCGCCAGGCCGCTCGCGACGTGCCGCCGCGCCAGGTCGGGTGCCGCCGCCAGGCCAGGTTGCTTCGCCGGCGTCGTCGCTGGGCGGACGCTGCGTCGCCGGGCGCAGGTCGGTGCGCTCGCGCCAGGTCAGTGTCGCCGGGCGCCAGCCGCTCGCTGCGGACGCTGGCCGCCGGGCGCCAGGTCGGCTGCCGCCAGTTTGTGCGCTCGCTGGACGCTGCGCCGGTGCCAGGTGTTTCGTCACGCCAGGCCGCTGCTCGCGGACGCTGCGCCGCGCCAGGTCGGGTGCCGCCGCCAGGCCGGGCCGCTGGATGCGGCCTCCGGCGCCAGGACGGTGCCGCCGGCGCCAGTCGTCCGGTGCCAGCACCGGCGTTTTGAAGATCTCGGCGAGGGCTTCGATTTGATATCTTGATCGTTTCTGGTTCCTCACGGTTTGAGAGAACGACTCTTCAAGTTTCGAGGCAGATTCTTTTTGTTTAGGGTTTTGTGGTGATCGAATCTTGATGTCCTTGGGCGAAGCGGACCGATCTTTCCGGGACTCTCGCCGCCAAGACGCCCGTAGTCTTCCGATCTCTGAGAGTGGATATTCTAATTTGAGAAAATCTCGTGATAACTTCTTTCAAATTATCCGAGACTTTTGTTTCAAGAAATACTTTCTAGAGACTTTTAGTCATTGATTCCGCCGCGGACCGATTTTGACCTCAACATTGGCCTCGATTCCGCCGATACGCTACGAGGTATCCGAGGAATTCTCCCGATGCCACCGCTAATCTACATTTTGCCGGGTTGAGTTTCATGTTATGCTGGTTGAGTCGCAAAACATTCCTCTAGGTGGGCTATATGATCGGTTCGCTAAGAGATTTTACGAGCATATCATCGATGTATACTTCCATAGTTTTTCCGAGTTGTTCGCAAACATTTTGTTGACGAAGTCGCTGATATGTTGCACCTGCGCTTTTAAGACCGAAAGGCATTACCTTTGTAGCAATACGCTCCGGTCCGTGATGAACGCAGTTTTTCAAGGGTCGCCGATTCATCATGATCTGATTGTATCCGGAAAAGTGTCCATGAATGACAGAAGCTTGTTTCCGGGTTGCTTCACCAGTCGGTCAATGTGGGAGCGGAAGCAATCCTTTGACAGGCCTTATTCAGATCCGCGGAATCGCATACAGCACTCGCCATTTGCCGCTTTTTCTTTTACCACGACGGGTTGGCAAGCCAGTCCGGATACCTGACTTTTGTTATCGATCCTACTTTGAGGAGTCTTTCGACTTCCTTATTGACCGCGGTGGCACGCCAGGTCCCAACTTTCGCCTCTTTTGTTTTACGGGTTTTGAGTTGGGTCGATGTTAAGTTCGCGGACATGTTACGCTAATGTCGATTCCTCGCATATCCTCCGCAGCCCACGCTAACGCATTGAGGTTCTTTTGAGGCACGCGATGAGCTCTGCTTTCATTGGTTCATGGAGGTTAGCTCCGATCTCGGCTACACCGCTCTGGGAAAGAATCGCCGAGACAGATTGAGACCACCGGTTCGCAGGTTGGTTCACGCTTCTTCCAGGGCCTCAGCTTTGGGACTGCCAGAAGGTTTCCGCGAAGTTGTGAATCGCTTGCTTTTTCCGAGAGGTTTCAATTTCAGAGTTTTTCCGCTTTAGTTCGGTAGCGAGGTAGATCTGCGCCGCTCGCGGACTACCATGTATTGTCTCGACTCAAAGGCGCTGGGAACTTGAGGCATAGGTGGAATGTTGATGGATCGCTCTCATGGACTTTAGCCAGGAGTTCCAACTATCGCATTGTAGGATGTTCGACCATTGATCACCAGGAATTCCGTGTTTTTGGCGACGCTCCCGGCTTTGACTAGGAGGTTAGTTGAGCCGAGGGTCATAATATCTCCCGAGTCCAATACTGGGCTGGGGTCATCCGTAGGATGCTTAGGTCGACGCCCATCCTCTCGAGGGTGCTTTTGTAGATAGTATTGGCCAGCATCCGTGTCACTAACAATACCCTTGCTACGTCAATGTCCTGGATCATGAGTTCTATTACGAGGAGATCGTTGACCGTACGGGCCGTTGCTCGATCCTCGAAAGATACGATGTTGCGGGCTGACGAAGAAGTCATACTGAACTTTGATCGATCGGTGGTTTTCGAAGTTAGAGAATCTCCCCCCTCCTTCTAGCCAAATCGGGGGAACCAAATTCACACCGCCAATTTTCGAGCAATAAGATTGCGGAGGAAAGCCAAGTAAACCCGACTTTCCTCAAGGCCGGATTCTCTGCGCTGCCACACGAAATCGATAAAGTTCAATAGATAAAAATAAGAGTTTGAAATATTTGCCCGGCGCTTTATTAGATGAAAGAGACGAAAGTACAAGGATTCTCCGAAGACAAAGAGATTTTCGATTAAAGAAAATATAGAGTCGCAGGCAGCCAAACGCCCTAAGCCTTGTCGCTAGTCTAACCACCTAAACCCTAGTTTTTCTAAGCTAGCAGAATGCTCTAAGTCTAATTCTCGGATTTTCGGATGCCCTTCTCTTCTGCTCTTGTTCTCCTTATATACCCACTTCTAGGTCGGTTTGCTTTAGGGTGATGGGCCTCGCCTTTGGGCCCAAGCTTATCTCTTCAGGAAATGTTCCATTTTCGCCGATCTTCGCAATCATCCTCGAAGTTTTCCGCTATCCTTCGGCGACTTTACGTTTATCCGACGTTTAGGGAAATCAGATGAAACGTCATAGTCTGATTGGGACTGAATTCTGAAAATCGTAAGTAAGTCTCTGGACTTGTCTTAAGTCGTTAAACGCTTTATACGATTTCTTCCACGGAAAATCGTAGTAAGCCCTACCGAAAACATCGAGGACGATTCCAATCAAATCGAAAGATGTTTATTCCAGAGCCTTAATTGTACCAAACTCACGAGGGCTGATCCAACAAGCTAAGACGGATCGAACTGGCACGATAGGACCGAGACCGGACGAGGGCCGCGGACTAACGCCAGGCCGACCAAGGTGACGGCGCCGCGCCAGGTTGGTGCCGGGCGCCAGGCCGGCTCGCTGACGGAAAGCCGGGCGCCAGGTTGGTGTCGCTGGCGCTGGCCCGCTGCCTCCGCTGCCGCCGGGCGCCAGGCCAGCCCGCATCCCGCCGCTGGCGCCAGGTTGGTGCCCGCGCCAGGCCAGCTCCGCTGCCCCGCCGCTGCGCTAGCCCGCTGTCTGCCAGGCCGCCGTCAGTGGCCGCCGGCGCCAGGTTGGTGCCGCTGGCGCCAGGCCAGCCTGGCGTCCTTCCAGCCGGGCGCCAGGTCGGTGCCGGCGCCAGGCTTGCCGGCAGCTCCCGCTGCAGGCCGCCTGGCGCCAGGTCGGTGCCGCGGGCGCCTGGCCAGCCCGCCTCGCCCCGGCCGGGCGGTGGCCAGCTCGTCTCCGCGTGCCGCCGGCGCCAGGCCGCCGCTTGCCGCCTGTGGTTTTTTCGTTGTTCGATCCTCGCCGGTCGCTTATGGAAATCTTTGAGTTTTGGGAAGGTCTTTAGCCAGATTTCGAGATAACCGCTTTTGACCCCAACAATGACATTTGCATGCACTTGTAGATAGTTATTGCATAGAAAACCAAAAAAATTGAAAAATTTGAAAAGCACAAAAGAATCATGTAGTTGCATTAGGATTGAGTCTAGATCATTCACTTGCATAAAAAAAAAAAAGAAAAAAAATCATCATATAGGTTGCATCATGCATAAGGGGACAAGGATGATAGTTGCCTTGTAAAGATGCTCATGCTAAGTTCTTAAAGTGATAACCTTTATAATCATAGTAAGTAGCTTGAGCAATCTTAGGATAGCTTGTAAACTTTGTGCCTTGAAATCTTTTCCTAAAGCTTATTTGATTGATTGTCTCTCTCTTTGAAGTTTGCTCATATTTAGACTCTAAGTCTCTTGCTCATGGTCCCTTGTGTACTAAGTCATGTATAGAACACTTGAGTTGTCACCCATTTTACCAATCTTTTTAGACAAACTCAAGTGGCACTCCAAGCCCTTAAACCCTTCCTTCCTTTCAAGCCTTCATTGTTTGTTGAGTGAGACCTTCTTTGGAAAGCTTTACATGTGCATAATGTTGAGAGTATTGGGAACGACAATGCTTGGTCTCCATTTTAGCTAGATTAGACACTCATATTGTCTAGCTTCTAGGATGGGGGTGAATGTTATAAAGTTTGATCTTGGGAGTGTGAAAAAGAGAGGAAAGAAAAGGTAGACTCTTAGAACTCAAAAGTGATTAAGTCTTTAGGGATAAGCAAATGAAAAGTCTAGCTCAAGTTTGTAATGAAAGTCTTGGCCCCCATATAAAAAAAAAGGAAAAAAATAATAATAATAATAATAATAAAGAAAGGGGGCTAGCCAATGTTAGTATGAGCTAATAAGTGTTTAAAAAGTGTAAAAATCCCTTGTAGACTTCAAAAAGTGAAGAGTTCTAAGTGAGAAAATGTTCTTGAGAGTTTGGGAAATCTTTGGGTGAGTGAAGAGAGAGTGAGGCTTGGGATTGGGGAATAGAGTAAAATTTTCTTTCATGTTTAGGAAAAGGGTAGGACAATGGAGATTGAGCATTGTATGCATGAATTGATCCCTTTCTGAGATATATTATGTGCAATGTCAAAGCTACTTTGTTTTAAGAGTAAACCACCTTGAAAGATGATCTTGAACCTCTTGATTCACTTTGCACTAAAGCCTTCTTCTTACCAAGCCAAATGATTTGGACCATTTGACCATTTGCAAGATTTCTATTGAGTTTGCTTAATGATTGTAAGAGAGCAAGTAGATTTGTGGATTGTGGATTCATGATGAGTAAGTGTATGGATCAAAAGAGTTGAGATAGGCCTTGAGAAGTTAGAGTTGGATTGAGTGTTTGCTCTAGCTAGTTGGTATGATTATGAAAGGTTATCAAGTTGAGAACTAAGAAGAGCATTCTTTTGGCTATGAGTCCCCTCCTTCAAACCTCTCCTCTTTAGTCCTTGCTAGTTTACTTGTGGACAAGTAAAGGACTAGTGTGGGGGAGTTGATGTCTAGCATATTTTCATTGTTTTAGCTTCCCATTTTGTGCATTTTATCCCTTCTAGATTAGGAATTAGGCATATTTAGGTTCATTTTGCATTCATAAGTCTTTATCAGGTCTTGGAGTGTACTTTGGAGAATTTGAAGGTGTTTGGGGGTACTTTGTTCCAAAAAGGAAGGGTGAGAGATGAACATGGACGGAGGCCTTAGAAATATCTTCTGATACTAATATTTGGTGGATACATGGCATTTTGAGTTAGCTTTCCAGTGGAAGTGGTTTCAAGTCATTTGGAGCCATATTGGAAGAGTTATGATCAAAACACTGAGGGCATATCAGTTCCACCCGGGTGAGCATACCCGAGGTCGACCATCCAACCATGCCTGGAAGAGCTCAGGACGCCGCCTGGAGACACCCGGGCAGAGACATCCGCACGTCCTGATGATGCTGGACGCCGAGAACGCACGCGGCCTGGAGACACCCGGGCAGAGACACCCCGCACGGCTGGTCACACCCGGCCTAGATCACCCGCATGGCCAGAAGACGATCTGAGAAGGGACAGCACCCGGCCTTAGCACACGCGGCCTGAAGGACCCGCACGTCCTGCACACCCGACTTGGAGGACGCGGCCTGAAGGACCCGTACGGCCTGCTGGCTGCTGGACACGGACAGCACGCGGCTCAGAACACCTTCATATAAGCTGATAACAATTCGCGGATTTTAAAATGGTACGAGTCAGGTTAAAATCACAAACAGGCAAAACGAAAGTGTGGGAACTGAAATTCACACCGTCAATTTCTGATAAATAAGATTGCGGAGGAAATCCAAGTAAACCCGACTTTCCTTGAAGGTCCGGATTCTCTGTGTTGCCACACGAAATCGATAAAGTAAACAGAAGACAAAGATGGGAATTATAATATTTGCCCGAAGGCGTTTTATTAGATGAAAGAAACGAATACAAGGATTCTCCGAAAGACAGAAAGATTTGCGAGTAAAGAAAAAGATAGAGTCGCAGGCAGCCAAACGTCCTAAGCCATGCTCCGCTAGTCTAACCACCTAAACCCTAGTTCTTCTAAGCTAGCAGAATGCTCTAAGTCTAATTCTCGGATTTTTGGGATGTTCTTCTCCTCTGCTCTTGCTCTCCTTATATACCCACTCCTAGGTCGGTTTGCCTTAGGATGATGGGCCTCGCCTTTGGGCCCAAGCTTATCTCTTCAGAAATGTTCCATTTTCGCTTGGCTTCGTGAATCATCCCCGAAGTTTCCGCTATCTTTCGATGACTTGATGTTTATCCGACATTTCGGGAAATCGGATAAACCGTCATAGCCTGATTGGGACTGAATTCTGAAAAATCGTAAGTAAGTCTGTGGACTTGTCTTAAGTCGTTAAACGTTTTATATGATTTCTCGGAAAGATGATCTTTCTCGGAAAGATCGATGTTCGCTAATCGATCTTTGTTTTATACGATATCTTCTACGAAACCCAACCCTCCAGCTTCCATCGAAACATTGAGGATGGTTCCAACTGATCGGCGATGTTTATTCCGTGAGCCTTGATGTACCAAACTCACGAGGACTGATCCAACAAGCCAAGATGGGATTAAACCGGAGCACAATGGGACCAGACCAGGACGAGGGCCGTGGACTGGCTTGTGACCGTGGTGCCACCCGCTGCGCAAGGTGCCGCCGGGCGCCAGCCGCCTGCCCCGCGATGCCGCTGGCGCCAGGCCGCCTACGCCGCATGCCGCTGGCGCGGCCGCAGCCGCCGGGCCAGCCAGTCGGTGCTCCGGCGCCTGGCCGCCCGCTATGTTGGACGGTACCGCCGCCAGGCCGGGTGCCGCCGCGCCAGGCTGTTCAGCTGCCCGCTGCGTCGCCGGGCGCCAGGGTGGTGCCGCTGGCGCCAGGTCGCTCAGCCCCGCCGCGGCGTCAGCCGGTGCCAGGCCGCCCGCGATGACGGTGCCGGCGCCAGGCCGCCCGTCTCTGTTCCGGGCGCCAGGTTGGTGCCGGCGCTGTCGGACTGGCCCCGCTGCCGCCGGGCGCCAGGCCGCCTTTGCCGTCCGGTGGTTTTCTCCTGTTCGATCTTTCCCCGCTTAGTCGCTCGGCGGGAAATCTTCGAAGTTTGAAGGATCTTTGGCCGTAGATTTCGAGATAACGGTTTTGACCCCAACAGTTAGCCCCCAGCTCGTAAGATCGGAGACGATTTTATGGGCGAAAGTGATTTGAATTTTTGAAAATCGAATTTTCGCTAAGGATTTTTCCGCAGAAACCCGTGGTCTTCACCTCCCTTCTTCTTATTAATAGCCAACCTTCTTCTCATTCTTCACATCTTTTCAAATTTCTTCTTCTCTCTCAAGAAAGAAAATGTCTTCATCCCAAGTTGAAAAGAGTGATTCTGATGTTGAGATGGGCGAGGCCGCCAAGTCTGCTGGTTCCGCCAGTCAAGCTCCCGCCGCTCAGGCCGCTCAAGAGGCTACTCCGTCCCTGACTGATGGGTTTGATTCTTTCAAGGCTGCTATCCCGGCGAGTGTGGCCAAAGCGGGCAGGACTGAGACGCCTGATGTTCCGCTGCTCCAACTCCTTTGCCTGCTCCTTCGTTCCCAGCCCCAAGTCCCATCTCGATACCCTCCCGCCTACATAAGGGTTATTGTTCCTGAACAGACTCTTGATGTTCAGATCCATCCATCGGGTTCTTCGACTGCTCCGATCGCGGATCTCCTAAGAGAGGACGCTGATAGAATCTGCACCTCTTCCCCGGCGAAGAGGGAACTCGCCTTGGACTGCCAGCGCTGGTGCCGCCGCCTTAAGTCGTAAACGCTTTATATGATTTCTCGAAAGATGATCTTTCTCGAGAATAAACCGTGATAGCTTAAAGGATCGATGTTCAAGTTAATCGATCTTTCTTTATAATGATATCTTCTACGAAACCCAACCCTCCAGTTTCCATCGTGAAAACATCGAGGATGGTTCCAACTGATCGAAGGATGTTTATTCCGTAGCCTTGATTGTACCAAACTCACGAGGACTGATCCAACAAGCCAAGATGGGATTAGACCGAGCACAATGGGACCGGCGACCAGGACGGGCGCGGGACTGGCGCCAGACCAGGGTGCTACCGGGCGCCAGGCCGCCCGCGGATTTGTGCCGCTGGCGCCAGGCCGCCCGCGCCCCGCGATGCCGCTGGCGCCAGGTCGGTGCCGCCGCCGGCGCCAGGCTGGCCCGTGACTGGTGCCAGGCCAGCCCGGCATGATGGTGCCGCCGGCGCCAGGTTGGTGCCGCCGCGCCAGGCCAGCCTGCCTGCCGCCGCCAGGCCGGGTGCCGCTGCGTTGGCCGCTCAGGTCCTGCGTGCCGCGGTGCCAGGACGGCCCGCGATGACGGTGCCGGCGCCAGGCCGGGTGCAACGGCGCCAGGTTGGTGCCGCCTGGCGCCAGGCCGCCCGCCCTGCGGTCCGGCCGGGCGCCAGGGTGCGCTGGCGCCAGGTCGATCTCTCCCGCTGCCGGGCGCCAGGCCGCCTTGCCCCGGGGTTTTCCGCTGTTCGATCTTTCCCCGCTAGTCGCTCGGCGGGAAATCTTCGAAGTTTGAAGGATCTTTGGTCAGATTTCGAGATAACCGCTTTTGACCCCAACAGTTAGCCCCCAGCCCGTAAGATCGAGACGCATTTTATGGGCGAAGTGATTTGAATTTTTGAAAATCGAAATTTTCGGCTAAGGATTTTTCCGCAGGAAACCTGTGTCTTCACCTCCTTCTTATAAATAGCCAACCTTCCTTCTCATTCTTCACATCTTTTCAAATTCTCTTCTTCTCTCAAGAAAGAAAATGTCTTCATCCCAAGTTGAAAAGAGTGATTCTGATGTTGAGATGGGCGAGGCCGCCAAGTTCGCGGTTCCGCCAGTCAAGCTCCCGCCGCTCAGGCCGCTCAAGAGGCTACCCGTCCCTGACTGATGGGTTTGATTCTTTCAAGGCTGCTTATCCCGGCGAGTGCTGCGAAGGCTCAAAGCTGGCGAGGACTGAGACGCCCGATGTTCCTTCCGCTGCTCCAACTCCTTTGCTCCTCCTTCGGTTCCCAGCCCCGGTCCCATCCGATGCCCTCCCGCCTACAGAAGGGGTTATTGTTCCTGAACAGACTCTTGATGTTCAGATCCATCCATCGGGTTCTTCGACTGCCCGATCGGATCTCCGAAGAGAGACGCTGATAGAATCTGCACCTCTTCCCGGCGAAGAGGGAACTCGTCTGGGACTGCTAGCGGCTGGTGCCGCCGCTGCTCCTGGGAAGGGCAAGGGCTGGCGCGTCCGGAGCGAAAAAGAAGCGGGTGCAAAGAGCGAGGAAAGCTAACTCTCGAGCCGCTGGCGCCATCGCTCCAAGGTTCGATTTAATTTGTCCGCAATTTACGCTTTTTTTTTACGATGATACTTACTCCTTCCTTTTTGGGCAGTTTGTGTCGCTGATTGACGGAATGCTTGGCGAAAGCGGGTCGGAAGTCATTCGCCTATCGGGCGAACTGGAGTCGCCGCAGAAGCGCTGAAGCGCATTTAAGGCTGCATTGCAGACTGTCGAGGACACCCATGCTGCCCAGACGCCCCAGCTTGAGGTTCAGATCAGCGATCTTGAGCGACCTGGGAAGACCGCGAAGTTCGCTACTCAAGGTGAAGAAAGAGAAGAGGAGTAAATCCTCGAAGTCCGCCTTCGAGAAGGTTCAGCTCACGAGGAGATGAGCTCGAGATCCTCGGAGGTTGCCGATGCCAGCGACGACTTCTATGGTCGCCCTGACGAGGATGGCCATCCTGTTTGAGTCCTTGATAGCCATCCGCAAGAGGGACTTGGCTTTAGCGGGATCGAGGGAGTTTGAATGAGCTCGAAGTTGCTTCGAGGTAATGAGGCCCCGCCTTTGACTGGAGGAAGCCGATTATCGCCCCAGAAGGAGAGTGGGCGCCACCGAGGGAGATTTCGATTCGATCCTCGCCGCCTGCAAGCCGGTGCACCTAGTCTCGACCAAAACTCAGAAGATCAGGAGCTGCGGGAGAAGATTGCGAGGTTGGCTGACGCAGGCGGGTAATGGCGATGCGACCGAGGGAGGCGATGGCAGGCTGTCCCTGTCGCGAAAGTGAGGATGAAGATGACGCCTGGGAGCGTCTAGGTTTATCAATCCCTTCTGGGATTTCTTTTTTATGTGTTTCGCCGCTTAAGAGGCCATGATGTATTTACCGACTGGCCGCTGGTGGCTTCAATCCCTGCCCCTTTTTGGGGTTTTGTTTGAATTTCGCAGTCTCAATCTATGAAACGCCGATTATTTATGAACTTCAGTTTTTCAAGTATGAGAAAGAGGGTGTGAGTTGTCGCCTCATTCCTAGTTCCCCGATGATCACCGTATCTATTGTTCGCATAAAGCGAGATTTTCCGGGTTTACCGATTTACGCAAAACTCGTGAAACGAATAGGCTTAAGTGAAGAGACAAATTTTGGATCTCGATACCATACTATGTCGTGAGATGTCAAGATCCAGCGTGGCTGGGTTTAGGCAAGACCTAGGTTTACTCGGACTGAGGTTTCATGATGACAAATCGGCTTTCGCTTTGCCCGCTTGGCGATTTTAACCTGACTCGCACCGCTTAAAATCCGCCAATTGTTGTCGGCTTATATGATTTGTTTGGCGTGAGTCGAAGCTACTCTTTACGTAAGAGCTAGACCAAAATTTTGATTTCTTTGTATAGCTATGTTTATCCTTGTCGGATGTAAGAGAGCCTACCCTGAAGGGCTGCTATTTGTCCGCTTAGACGCTAGAGTTCGCTTTGTTGTGATCAGCAACAACGAAATGATACCGCTTTGAGGTGCGTTGATGTTCAGAGACTAAGATTTCGCTCTGCAATGTTTTATGGAAAGAATGTCCTTCGCCGCTAGCGACGCCTCGCAGTGCTGAAGGTTGATTTTTCCTTATGCCGCATCTCGGTTGAAACGCCATGGCTTTGGGATGTCTTTTGCTTAATGTTCGCAGCCAGAAAACTGTTGTTTCCGCTTTGGACGCTGACCAAGGGGTCGCGAAGTTTGACCCAGTGGAGAAGGCCTACATCACAGTGCTTCGCGGAAGTGTTGGCCATCCGATTTGTTTTGATGTGATAATCGCTAGTGGATACTAGATCCGGTTGTTGTGGCCTTTCGCTGATTTTGAAAAGTCGTGGAAAAAGTTTCAAAATTTTAGAGTCTTCGAAATTTGTGGAGTATATCTACTCCCTTTTTTAAATTGGGGATAGCTGAATCCTGATTACGAAGTTGCCTACGCACTTTGTCTAGGATCAAGCCATCTCAGAAGTTCTTTGTACCACGCTTTATCGCTTAGTGGTAGTATTTTTGAGGTGCATCGTGATTCCAAGTTCTCGGATTTTGACGCCCTGCATGTTTGCGATTTGGTATGAGCCTGGTCGGACTACTTTATGACTTTGTACGGTCCTTCCCAGTGCTCCCGTTTTCCCGCGCTTCGCTCGCAGTGTTTTGAAGACTTTATGAAGACTAAATCGCTTCTTTGAACTTGCGATGGCGTGACGTTTGAGTTGTAGTACCTCTGGCGGCAGCGCTGGTAATTCTGGATTCAATGAGTGCCTGGTCACGCGCGCCATTGATGAGATCGAGATTGTCCAGCATCATAGCCGCTTAAATCCTCTCTTCGGGAGGAATCTTCTCCGATCGGGAATTGTACTTCGGGATCATACATTCCGCCGTAAACGAGGGCTTAATGGAGTTTCACCCAGAGTCCGCCTTGGGGTTGTAATGATGCACCAAAGAACTCCTTCGAGCTCCTCTCCATCGCCTTTTTGGCGCTTACGCTTTGAGTCCGGCCAAGGACGGTTTTGTTGATGGTTTCTGCCCTGTCCATTGCATTCATGGATATCTGAGTTGACTTTAGTAAGTCGTATTTTCCATTTTTCGCAGAATGCTTCAATCGAGCAGAGATAAATTGAGATCCATTATCTGTTTATTTCGCACGGACCCCATGTCTAGTTATGATATGTTTCGCACGGTTCGACTTGTGTCTTTGATACTGCGTAGATTCTGCTTCTACCCATTTGAAAAGAAATCTGTAAGGACTAGAGGAAGCGCTTTTTTTTTGATGGGTGCATAGGTCCGACGATGTCCATGGACCATCGCATGAAAGGATAGGGGATGAGATTGAGAGGATCTCCTCGCTGGTTGATGGATTGTTGAGCATGCCTTTGCATTTCTCGCACTTCCGGGCAAATTCTCGCAGTCTTTACCATGGTTGGCCAATAATAATCGTATGCTTGATTTTGACCGCGAGATCTTCCGCTATTTCGCGATGATCCAGAATGGACCTCCTTCATGATTCTTCTCGCTTTTCCCTTCAAGGCCAAGAGAGGACCAGAGAAACACCACTTATAAATTTCTCCCTCTATCGCGGACGCATCGCGTCGCTGGTTTCATCTCTTTACTTGTTTCCATTTTCGCGGCAAGGTTCCGCTTCACGATATAGGCTCGGATTGGTCCTAACCAAGGACTGTCGCGACATACTTATAAAAATCCGCTAATTGTTGTCGGCTTATATGATTTGTTTAGCGTGAGTCGAGCTACTTCCCTTTACTTAAGAGCCAGACCAAAATTTTGATTTCTGTATAGCGCGCTATGGTTATCCTTGTCGGATGTAAGAGCCTACCCTTGAAGGGCGGCTATTTGTCTGTTTAGACGTTAGAGTTCGCTTTGTTGTGATCAGCAACAACGAAAATTATACCGCTTTGAGGTGCGATATGTTTAGAGACTAAGATTTCGCTCTGCAATGTTTTGAAAGAATGTCCTTCCGCCGCTAGCACGCCTCGCAGTGCTGAAGGTTGATTTCTTATGCCGCATCTCGGTTGGAAACGCTTATGGCTTTGGGGATGTCTTTGCTAATGTTCGCAGCCAGAAAATGTTGTTTCCGCTTTGGACGCGACCAAGGGTAAGTTTGACCTGTAGAAGCGCCTACATTCACAGTGCTTCGCGGAAGTGTTGGCCATCCGGGATTTGTTTTGATGTGATAATCGCTTAGCGGATACTAGATCTGTTGTTGTGGCCGCTTCGCTGATTTTGAAAAGTCGTGAAAAGTTTCAAAATTTTAGAGTCTCGAATTTGTGAGTATATCGTACCCACTTCCCTTTTAAAATTGGGGATAGCTGAACTCCATTACGAAGTTGCCTACGCACTTTGTCTAGGATCGCCATCTCAGAAGTTCTTTGTACCACGCTTTATCGCTTAGTGGTAGTATTTTTGAGGTGCATCGATTCCAAGTTCTCGGATTTTGACGCCCTGCATGTTTATGATTTGGTATGAGCCTGGTCGGACTACTTTTATGACTTTGTACGGTCCTTCCCAGCTTGTTCCCTTTCCTGGCGTTTGCTCGGCAGTGTTTTGGAAGACTTTATAAGACTAAATCGCTTCTTTGAACTTGCGATGGCGACGTTTGAGTGTAGTAGCGCAGCGCGGTTGGTAATTCTGGATTCAATGAGTGCCTGGTCGCGCGCCATTGATGAGATCGAGATTGTCCAGCATCATACTGCCGCTTAAATCCTCTCTTCGGGAGGAATCTTCTCCGATCGGGAATTCTACTCCGGGATCATACATTCCGCTCCGAAGTAGGGCGAATGGAGTTTCACCCAGAGTCCGCCTCTGGGTTGTACGATGCGCACCAAAGAACTCCTTCGAGCTCCTCCGCCCATCGCCTTTTACGCCTAGCGTTGAGTCCGCCAAGGACGGTTTTGTTGATGGTTTCTGCCTGTCCGCTGCATTATGGATATCGGGAGTTGACTTTGTAAGTCGATTTTCCATTTTTCGCAGAATGCTTCAATCGAAAGTAGATAAATTGAGATCCATTATCTGTTACGCATTTCGACGGACCCCATGTCTAGTTATGATATGTTTCCGCATTTCTCGATTTGTGTGTCTTTGATACTTGGCGAGGATTCTACCCATTTGGAAAAGAAACTGTAAGGACTAGGAGGAAGCGCTTTGTTTTGATGGGTGATAGGTCCGACGATGTCCATGGACCATCGCATGAAAGGATAGGGGATGAGATTGAGGAGAGGATCTCCGTGGTTGATGGATTGTTGAGCATGCCTTTGGCATTTTCGCGACTTCCGGCAAATTTCGCAGTCTTTACCATGGTTGGCCAATAATAACCGCGCTTGATTTTGACCGCAGAGATCTTCCGCCAGAATGATTTCGCATGATCCAGAATGGACCTCCTTCATGATTCTTCTCGCCTTTTCCCCTTCATGCCATGAGAGGACCAGAAACACCACTTATAAATTTCTCCTCTATCGCGGACGCATCGCGTACGCTTTGGGTTTCATTTTACTTCCATTTTTCGCGGCAAGGTTTCATTCACTATATAGGCTCGGATTGGTTCTAACCAAGGGCTGTCGCAGCCATACTCGGTTGGGTCACATCCGCTTCCGCTGATCCTCGACTTCTTCCGCATCTTCAACTCTCGCCTCGATTAGATTGACGCACCACTGGTGGTCCGATGCTTGATGCTCGATGAATTCGACCGGGATTACCTTTGGAGCCCTGGATCTGAGCTTGAGGCGAGGGCAGCTAAGGCCGCCTGGACGCTTCCCGAAGCGAGGAATTTGGTCATAACTGGTCGAAATTTCGAGCCAGTTCTTGGACGAAGTTTTAGATATGCCCATCCTTTCGCCTCTTGCCTCATATTCTCCGCTGTATTGATTGGCGACTAACTGAGAATCGCAGTAAGCGTGAATATTACGGATTTTTAACCCATGGGCCAGCCAAGCCTTTATGAGTGCTTCAGATTCTGCCTCATTGTTTGAAGCATGAAAAGCCAATCGAAAGACTGTTCTAGGATTTCCCGCTAGAGAGGTGAGTCGATTCGATTCCGATCCTTGTTTGATGAAGATCCGACGACGGAGGACCCAAGTTGAGTTTGGTTCCTCGTTAGTCATGTTTCTAGTGGGTAACTCTACCAAGAAATCCGCAAGTACTTGGGACTTTGCCACGCCTCGATATTCGACGTCAGATTCACTCAGTTCGATTGCTCCATTTTGGCGAGCCTACCGGATTGACTCGACTATGCAGGATTATCCAGAGGAACGGTGAGAACCACTATAGTATGAGACTGGAAGTATGGTCTTAGTTTTCTTGCCGAGGTTTTGACGGCTAATGCTAATTTTTCCATTAGCGGTATCGAAGCTCGCGATCCAGTAACGCCTTGCTTACGTAAAAGATTGGCTTTGTTCGCCGCTCTTCGTGATCAAGACGCCACTGACCGCTATGGAAACCGCGATATGAGGAAAAGAGGTTCACCTTCCACCGGAGGACTGGTGGAGGGCCAGGTAATGTTTCAATTGTTGGAAAGCTTTTTCACATTGCTCGACCATTCAACTTCTTGTTCCCTTCAATGTCTCAAAACGGTAGGCACTTATCCGCGGAGCGAGATGAAACGGTTCAAAGCCGCGACTCTTCCGTTAGCCTTTGACTTTCGCTTGGTTCTCGGGAGGCCATCTCTATCGCCGATTTGTTTAGGTTGGCCTCGATTCCGCCGACATACGCTACGAGGTATCCGAGGAATTCTCCCGATGCCACCGCCAATCTACATTTTGCCGGTTGAGTTTCATGTTATGCTGGTTGAGTCGCAAAACATTCCTCTAGGTGGGCTATATGATCGCGGTTCGCCAAGAGATTTTACGAGCATATCATCGATGTATACTTCCATAGTTTTTCCGAAGTTGCTCGGCAAACATTTTGTTGACGAAGTCGCTGATATGTTGCACTCGCTTTTAAGACCGAAAGGCATTACCTTGTAGCAATACGCTCCGCGGTCTGTGATGAATGCAGTTTTTCGCGTCGCCGATTCATCATGATCTGATTGTATCCGAAAAGCGTCCATGAATGACAGAAGCTTGTTTCCCGCAGTTGCTTCGACCAGTCGGTCGATGTGTGGGAGCGGGAAGCAATCCTTTGGACAGGCTTTATTCAGATCCGCGGAAATCGCATTACAGACTCTCGCCACTTGCCGCTTTTCTTTTTACCACGACAGGTTGGCAAGCCAGTCCGATACCTGACTTCGTTATCGACTCTACTTTGAGGAGTCTTTCGACTTCCTCATTGATCGCGTGGCACGCCAGGTCCCAGCTTTCGCCTCTTTGTTTTACGGGTTTGTGAGTTGGGTCGATGTTAAGTTCGTGACATGTTACGCTAATGTCGATTCCCGGCATATCCTCCGCAGCCCACGCGAACGTACTGAGGTTCTTTTGAGGCATGCGATGAGCTCTGCTTTTATTGGTTCGCGGAGGTTAGTCCGATCTCGACACACCGTTCCGGGAAAGAATCGTCGAGACAAATTGAGACCACCGGTTCGCAGGTTGGTTCACGCTTCCCTTCCAGGGCCTCAGCTCTTTGGGACTGCCAGAAGGTTTCCGGCGAGTCGTGAATCGTTTGCTTTTTCCGAGAGGTTTCGATTTCAGAGTTTTTCCGTTTTAGTTCGGTAGCGAGGTAGATCTGCGCTGCTCCGTGACTACCATGTATTGTTTCGACTCGAAGGCTGGGAACTCGAGGCATAGGTGGAATGTTGATGGATCGCTTCATGGAGTTTAGCCAGTGGAGTTCCATTGTAGGATGTTGGACCATCGATCACCAGGAATTCGTTTTTGGCGACGCCCCGCTTTGACTAGGAGGTTAGTCGAGCCGAGGGTCATAATTTCTCCAGAGTCCAATACTGGGCTGGGGTCATCTGTAAGGATGCTTAGATCGACGCCATCCTCTCGAGGGTGCTTTTGTAGATAATATTAGCCGAGCATCCGTGTCGACTAATACCCTTGCTACGCCAATATCCTGGATCGTGAGTTCTATTACGAGGAGATCGTTGTGAGGTTTGGCCGCAGGCCGCTGCTCGATCCTCGAAGATAATGATGTTATGGCTGACGAAGAAGTCATACTGAACTTCGATCGATCGGTGGTTTTCGAAGTTAGAGAACTCCCCCTCCTTCTAGCTAAATCAGGGAACCAAATTCACCGCCAATTTCTGATAAATAAGATTGCGGAGGAAAGCCAAGTAAACCCGACTTTCCTGAAGGTCCGGATTCTGCGCTGCCACACGAAATCGATATAGTAAACAGAAGACAAAGATGGGAATTGATAATATTTGCCCGGCGCTTTATTAGATGAAAGAAACGAATACAAGGATTCTCAAAGACAAAGAGATTTATGATTAAAGAAAAGATAGAGTCGCAGGCAGCCAAACGCCCTAAGCCTTGCTCGCTAGTCTAACCACCTAAACCCTAGTTCTTCTAAGCTAGCAGATGCTCTAAGTCTAATTCTCGGATTTTTGGGATGTTCTTCTCTCTGCTCTTGCTCTCCTTATATACCCACTCCTAGGTCGGTTTGCCAGATGATGGGCCTCGCCTTTGGGCCCAAGCTTATCTCTTCAGGAAATGTTCCATTTTCCTCGGTTCGTAATCATCCCCGAAGTTTTCCGCTATCTTTCGATGACTTGATGTTTATCCGACGCTTCGAAATCGATAAACCGCCATAGCCTGATTGGGCCTGAATTCTGAAAATCGTAAGTAAGTCCGTGGACTTGTCTTAAGTCGTTAAACGCTTTATATGATTTCGAATATGATCTTTCTCGAGAATAAACCGATAGCTTAAAGGATCGATGTTCAAGTTAATCGATCTTTGTTTTATACGATATCTTCTACGAAACCCAACCCTCCAGTTTCCATCGTAAAACATTGAGGATGGTTCCAACTTAATCGGCGATGTTTATTCCGAGCCTTGATTATACCAAACTCACGAGGACTGATCCCAACAAGCTTAAGATGGGATTGACCGAGCACAATGGGACCGAGACCAGGACGAGGGCCGTGGACTGGCGCCAGACCAGGGTGCCGCCGGGCGCCAGGCCGCCCGCTGGATTGCCGCTGGCGCCAGGCCGCCCCTGGCCCTGTGCCGCCGGGCGCCAGGCCGCCTAAGGCCCGGAAGCCGCCGGGCGCCAGGCCGCCCGCTGCCGCTGCCGCCGGGCGCCAGGCCGCCTTGCCGCCTGTGGTTTTTCCGCTCGATCTTTCCCCGCTTAGTCGCTCGTAAGGGAAATCTTCGAGTTTGAAGGATCTTTACCGAGATTTTGAGATAACCGTTTTTGACCCCAACAAAAAGCCGATTTATCATCGCAAAACCTCAGTCCGTGAGTAAACCTAGGTCTTGCCCTAAACCCAGCCATGCTGGATCTTGACATCTCAAAGGCATAGTATCAACACCCCAATACGAGATTCCAAAATCTGTCTCTTCATTTATATTTGTACGTTTATGAGTCTCCGCAAAACCAAAAGATTTCGGAATTCTCATCTTACACAACGACAGGTATGGTGATCATCCGAGAGACAGGAATGAGACGACAACTCACACCCTGTCCCTCTAACTTCGAAAAACAGAAGTTCTCTCAATTTATAAAAACCACGATTTTATAAATTTGAGCAAATTATTTTTACAGGCCTTAAAACGGGCAGGGATTCAGAGCCACCAACGCCAGTCCCGGTAAAATACATCATGGCCTCACAACGCCAGACCAAAACAAATACCATCAAAAGCATCATGCTCAAAAGTCTCTCACGCACATAACAAGACCATATAAGTCTCGCTGGAAAACAGATCACAAGGGTCTTAAACTCCAAAACGAACTACGGAAGGCTTGATCCCTTCGAGAAGGGGACGAGGGCAGCCTTCGAAGGTGCAGCCCCAATCTTACCACTTTCAACGGAGCCTTCAACCACTAATTCCGCCTATCTTACCTGATATATCTTATCGCCGCAAGAACATCACAAGGTTCTAACGAATGGGGGCTAACTGTTGGGGTCAAAATCGGTCACGACGAATCAATGACTGAAAGTCTCTGAAAGTATTTCTGAAACAAAAGTATCGATAATTTGAAAAGAAGTTATAACGAGATTTCTCAAATTAGAATATCAACTCTCTAGTGGGTCGAAAACGGTTATTTCAAATCAACGGCTAGGATTATTTTTACTTATGGGTTCTTCGTGAAACACTTCTTGAAAGTAAGATCGGAAGACGACGCGGCGCTGCATCGAGAGTCCCGGAAAGATCGGGTACGAAAAGGCGGATCAACCCAATCAAGGTCCGCTTCAACGCCAAGATTCGATCACAACAAAACCCTAAACACAAAAGAATCTGCCTCAAACTTCAAGAGGTCGCTCTTCAAATCGTGAGGAATCAGAAAACGATCAAGATATCAAATTGAAGCCCTCGCCGAGACGACAAGAGCTGGGCTCGCCCTGCTGGCACTGGCACCGGCGCCGCTCGCTGGTACCAGGCATCATACCGCTCGCCTGCAGCCAGACCGGCTCGCCCGCCCTGCTAGTTCCGGGAGCCGGGCGCAAGCGCCTGTGTCCTGTCCCGCGCCGGGCGCGATCCAGCCTATTCCCGCCTGTCCGGATTTGAATCTGCCTCGAACTTCAAAGAGGTCGCTTCTTCAAACTGTGAGGAACCAGAAAACGCATCAAAATATCAAATCGAAGCCCTCGCCAAGATCTCCTAACGCCCGCTGGCATGGGTGCCGCGCGGCTCTCCGTTCTGGCACCGCGCCGGGCGCCTGCTCGCCTGCTGGCACTGGTGCCGGCTTGCCCGCTGGCACCAGGCGCTGGGCACCGCTCGCCCGTGCTGGCACCGGTGCCGGGAGCCGCTCGCTTTTGTTGGCCCTGGCGGCCGCGCCGCTCGCCTGCTGGCCCCGGCGCTGGCCGTCGTCTGCGTTGGTCTCCGTCGCTGGGCCAGCTCGCTCGCTGGCCCCGGCGCCAGTGCATCCAGTCTGTTCCCAGCTCGTCCGGATGATCGCGACCTTGTGGCTTCCGGAAGTCACAGCACCTTAACTGGACCTAATGCTCCTCGGTTCGCCTGATTGGATATCCTCAAAGTTTGCACCAGAGCTGAAAGGTTAGTTCTTCCGCCGGCGTATCATGTAAAACAAGGACGATCGACTCAACATCGATTCTTTAGACTATACGATTAATTTTGCGGAAAAGATAATCTTCCGAGAATCGTATGAACGTTCGAGGGCTTAAAACGTGTCCACGGACTCACTTACGATTTTGGAGGTCCAAGCCCAATGGAAGTTATGACGCATTTATCCTAACTCACAGAAGTAGGATAAATGCTAAGTTTCCGCGGATAAATGTCAAGACTCGAGGATAACTACGAAGATCAACGGAAAATGGAATATTTCCAAAAGAGATAAACTTGGGCCCAAAGGCAAAAGGATAAACGGGCCACCGACCTAAAAGCGACTATATAAGGAGGGCTGAGGCAGAAGGGAAAAGGATCCGAAAATCCTAGAATCTAGACTTAGAGAACTCCTGCTAGCTTAGAGAACTTAGAACTTAGGTGGTTAGGCCAGCGAGGCAGGACTTAGAACGTCTGGCCGCCTCTTGTTCTAGTTTTATCCTCTCGGAAGGATCTAACAATTCTTTTACTCAGAGCTCCGCACATAGAAACCCTGGGCATTATCTTCGACATGCCCGTTTCTACGACCAATGCTCATACTAGACGAACCAGGCATAGACTGTTCGATCTCTTGTTCAATTCTTTTTAATTGAACTACGTCCGAAGCTGATCCTAAAGGGTAATGTGAGGGCAGCCTTTCTTAAGGTCCAGCGCAAATCTTAATAAAACCTTTTCCGCATTTATTCGGTCACTTGTCGTTGGCTGTCGCAGAGAATCCGGACCTTCAAGGAAAGTAGGGTTTTCGTTGCTTTCCTCCATTATTATTCATTAAAATCGACAGTGTGAATTTCAGTTCCCACAGCCTCTGAGAACGTCTCGGGAGACCCTCCGCTGCCAGGATGGAACCCTAGTTTCACTCCAGAGGAAAGGAGTGGAACCAGCGAGGTTCCCTCCTATTTTTTTGCCGACCTCCCTCCTGGTTTCATTACTCATGAGTCGCTGGACGAAGAGTCGAGGAGGAAAGTAGTCGCTGAAGGTTCCTTTTTAATCAACGAGGTTTATCATTTGATCTGAATTTCGATATATTATTTTTTTGTTTCCTTTTCTGATCTTAAGTTCATGCAGGAGATGAGGGTGTTCAATGCGGCGCTTTGATTGAAGTTTCCCGAATCGCGTGATTCTCACTTCAAAGCCGAGGAGTCTGAAAGAGAACTCTTTGGTTTTGAAGGAGGTCGAGGAACAGAGCCGGAGACAGGCTGAGCTCCATTCTCGGGCCCTTGTCCGTGCGGACATGAGAGGAAAGAGAACGATTTTCGCCGAGATGAAGCGGAGGGCCGCTTTGTTTTCCACTGAGTTCGAGAGCTTTTAAGATGCTCAGGAATTTGTAGGAGATTTTGAAGTGCCGTGGCTTGGTCGCTACCCTCTACAAGTCGAGAACAAGGATTTCTCCTTCTTGCCGAGGTCGCTGAGATGTCGGGTCTCATGGACGGTGCCCATGTCAATCCTTGGTTCCTCCGGACAAAGGAAGGGTCCGACAGCTTTGGGATTCCATCGAGGTCTTGGAGGACACGGCGGAAGCGGGAGTCGGTGTTGGTGATGAAGGTGCCGGAGTCGCGGACGGAGAGGTGGACCAGCCTGTGAGCTCGCTCGAGTCTCTATGTCCGGTTCTTTGACTTTGAGCTTTGAGGATCATTGGGATTATTTCCTTAGTTTTATCTCGAGATTTGTATGCTTGGCCGAAAGTGTGGCCATTCTTATTCAGGGTATGCCACCACCTTGTGAGGTCGGTAACTTTATGTATTTAGGACTGGCCTGGTGGCTTTGAATCCCAGCCGCTTTGGCGGCTCCTAATATATATAACTAATGGTTTTAGTTTATACTTCTGTCAAGTGTCGAGGATGAGATATGAGTAGTCACTTCAGATCTCACTCGTGTTTTGTTGCTTGTCCGCTGGCTTTTTCGAGATAAAGATATTCAGAATGCTTTGGAGTTTCTATGAAGTTTTCGTGAGCGCTATAGTCGGGAGACGGACATTTTTTATATCATGTCTTGTAATGTTTGTGGACCAGTAGGACTGGGTTTAGGCAATACCTAGGTTTACTTTCGCCCTAAGGCTATGCGATGACTAATCGCTTTCGCTTTTACCTGCTGGCGATTTCTACCTGGTTCTTCCGCTTTAAAGTCCGCGGCTTGATGCCGGATTATAACGACTTGTATGGGAAGAACCGAGCATCTTCCAAAGACCGCCTGGAGTGCTGACCAAAATTTTGATTTTTTGTATAGGGGCTATGATATCCTTTGTCGGATGTAAGAGAACCTTTACTTTTATGAAAGGTTTGACTCACGAAGTTCTCTTTGAGAACGTTTTTCAGGTATGTTCGTCGGGCCAATCGACGATCATCATTTTTTTAAAGTCGCGATGGACTGTGTGCTTAGATAAGATCTTTCGAGGATTGTTCGCGATGTCTCGCTTTTCCGAAGATATATCTTTATAAGGTGGTTTCGATCTCTTTGGAGAAGACGTACATTTTAGGTCTTACTTGACCGTGACTGTTTTAAACAGGAATTGGTTTCCATCCAAGGATTGCTTGATGGTGTAGAGGCTTATTGCGAGTGATTCGTGAGATCGAAAAGAAATTTTATTAAAAGTTTCAAAATTTCGAGTACAAGCACGGATATTTCGACTTTATGGGAGTATATGAGTATATCGCATTCCACCCCCCTTTGAGAGGGGATAGCTGAACTTGTCAATAGGACAAGCTGCGTACTCTTTTCGAGGATCAAGCCATCTCGTGAGTTCTGCTGGTTTCCGCAGGTGTTCCTACTGCTGAGGGGTCGTTTCGTTACTTCGGCTACCGGGGCCAAAGCTGGTCGACGATCGCTTCCGGAGTAGTGGCTGTCCGCCGGTGAGGCGATGGATTCGAACGATTCTATCGCCCCAGTCCTTGCCTGATCTGATGGTTCTGGATCGCTATGGAGCCTGGTAGGAGTCCTGAGTTTTCTTCGATTTCTTTGGGTTGACCGCTGGGGTGTTCCGAGTTTGTCGAAGTTTATGTTCGGCCAAGTAGCAGAGCCTTGACTGTTTTTAGCATCCCCAGATTACTGATGTTCTGTCGGGTTGGGAATTTGATGCCGAGATGGTAAGTCGATGGTACTGCTTTCATGGCATTGATCCGTGGGTTCCATGATGACGTTATAGATGGCAGGAGTGTCGACTACCATGAAGTCGACGATTTTTGTCACATCCTTACCCATTATGGGAAGTTTGATGGATCCGAGGGTCATTGACATCATGCCCGAAAAACCTGTGAGAGGTTTTGGTTCCGGGACGACTTCTCCGAGTTCGATACTCATTCTTCGAAGCGTGTCGTGGTAGATGACGTTGACCGTGCTTCCTGTGTCGACAAGGATCCTGGCGACTTCGAAGACCAGGTCTTTACGCCGCGGACCTTCGACAGCTGGCTTAAGAGCTTTGCAGTGAGTCTAGCGCCGAGGACCTTGCAGTGTGTGGTGGAGTGACCTCTGGTCTGGTGGAACTCACAGTAGGAATTATCCTTGTACTGGTTCCTAGTCCAGGTGTTTCCAGAAGTTTTCCCTTGTTCAGAATTGATGGCGTAGTTGTACTCGCCCTGAACATCTTCCCCTTCGTGGTATATATACTTATCGTTACGAGAGCTCCTCCTTTTTGGCGGACGCTTTCTGCGGGTTGTGTTTCTTGGAGAGGATCTTCATCTCTTCTTCCATTATGATGAAGTCTGTTGTGTGCAGAGCGCCCTGGATCGCTCTCGCTCGAGATATCCACTGCCGGAGTTTAGATCGGTACCAGAGAGTTTTCCGCAGAACTTCGACTGCTACTTTGTCGCTGATTCCAGTGACTCTTGCCATTACAAGCTTGAATCTGTTCATGAAATCGCTGGAGTGGCTCGTCCTCCCTTTGAGATAGACTCCAGAGATCAACGTCCGAGGTTTCCTGTCCATGAACATGGAATACTGTTTGAGGAACTCTGAAGCGAAGTTGACTAAAAAATTCGATTGAGTTACGCCGTGACGAGAGAACCATTCGAGCCGTGTTGGGGTCAAAAACGGTTATCTCAAAATCTTAGGCTAAAGATCCTTCCAAACTAAGATTTCGAACGACTACCGGAAAAGATCGAGCAACAAAACCCACGGACGCAAGACGTCTGGCCGGGCGGCACCGCCTACGCCGGGCGGCACACGGACGCTGGCCGCCTGGCCCGGCGTGCACTCGCCTGCCGGGGCACGCTGGACGGGTCGCCTGCCGGCGGCACTCGCCTGGCACCGGCGTACCGCCACGCTGGCGGCCTGGCACCGCGCACGCTGGACGCTGGCCGCCTGATGCCGGGCGGCACCTCGCCACGCTGGCCGCCTGATGCTGCACGCTGGACGGTCGATGCCGCGGCACGGCCTGCTCGGTGGCACTCTGGCCACGCGGCCGGCTGGCGCTGGCGGCACCCTGGCCTGGCGCCGTCCACGCCTCGCCCTGGTCTCGTCCCATCGCGGTTCGGTCTGATCCCATCTTGGCTTGTTCGGATCAATCCTCGTGAGTTTGGTACAATCAAGGCTACGAAATAAACATCTTTCGATTCGGTTGGAATCATCCTCGATGTTTTACGATAGAAACTAGAGGGAGTGGATTTCTCGTAGAAGACATCGTATAAAACAAAGATCGATTAACTTGAACATCGATCCTTTAAGCTATACGGTTTATTCTTCGAGAAAGATCGTCTTTCCGAGAAATCGTATAAACGTTTAACGACTTAAGACAGAGACTTACTTACGATTTTTCAGAATTCAGGCCCAATCAGGCTATGACGGTTTATCCGATTTCCGAAACGTCGGATAAACATCAAGTCACCGGAAGATAACGGAACACACGAGGATAATTACGAAGACCGACGAAAATGGAACATTTCCTGAAGAGATAAGCTTGGGCCCAAAGGCGAGGTCAATCATCCTAAGGCAAACCGACCTAGGAGTGGGCATATAAGGAGAGCAAGAGCAGAGGAGAAGGGGATCCGAAAATTAGACTTAGAGCATCCTGCTAGCTTAGAAGAACTAGGGTTTAGGTGGTTAGACTAGCGCAGCAAGGCTTAGACGCTTGGCTGCTCTGCAATTTCTATCTTTTCTTTTAATCGCAAATCTCTCTGTCTTTCGGAGAATCCTTGTACTCGCTTTTCATCTAATAAAACGCCTTCGGCAAATATTACAATTCCCATCTTTGTCTTCTGTTTACTTTATCGATTTCGTGGCAACGCGAGAGAACTGACCTTCAAGGAAAGTCGGGTTTACTTGGCTTTCCTCCGCAATCTTATTTATCGGAAATTGACGGTGTGAATTTCGTTCCTACAGTTTGGCTAGAAGGAGGCTGGGACAGATTCTCTAACTCAAAACCACCAATCGATCGGGTTCAGTATGGCTACTTCGCCAGTCCGCAACATCGTGATCTTTCGAGGATCGAAAGCAACGCTAGTATAGCCAAACCTCACAACAATCTCCTCGAATAGAACTCACGATCCAGGGTATTGACGTAGCAAGGGTATTAGTCGACACCGGTGCTCGGCTAATATTATCTATAAAAGCACCCTCGAGGATGTATGCCGATCTAAGCATCCTTACAGATGACCCCAGCCAGTATTCGACTCTCGGGAAGTTATGACCTCGGTTCGACTAACCTCTCAGTCAGAGCCGAGCGCCGCCAAAAACGGAATTCCTGGTGATCGATGGTCCAACATCATACAACGCGATAGTTGGAACACCCTGGCTAAACTCCATGAGAGCGCATCCCATCGACATTCCACCTATGCCTCAAGTTCCCGCCACCTTCGGGTCGAAACAATACATGGTAGTCACGAGCAACGCAAATCTACCTCGCACCAACTAAAACGAAAATTCAAATTGAGACCTCTCGAAAAGCAAACGATTCCCGATTCGCCGAAACTTTCTGGCAGTCCCAAAGAGCTGAGGCTCTGGAAGGGAAGCTGAACTAACCTGCGAACCGGTGGTCTCAATCTGCCTCGACGATTCCTTCCCGAACGGCCGAAATCGAGCCAACCTCCGCTAACCGATAAAGCAGAGCTCATCGCGATGCCTCAAAAGAACCTCAGTACGCTCGCTTACGCGGAGGACATGCCCGAATCGACATTAGCGTAACATGTCACAAACTTAACATCGACCACTCACAAACCCGTGAAGCAAAAGAGACGAAAGCTGGGACCTGAGCGTGCCATCGCGAGTCAACGAGGAAGTCGAAGACTCTCAAAGTAGGGTCGATAACAGAAGTCAGGTATCCGACTGGCTTGCCAACCCGTCGTGGTAAAAAAGAAGAACGGCAAGTGGCGAAGTCTGTGTCGATTTCACGGATCTGAATAAAGCCTGTCCAAAGGATTGCTTCCCGCCCCACACATCGATCGACTGGTTGAAGCAACGCGGAAACAAGCTTCTGTCATTCATGGACGCTTTTCCGATACAATCAGATCATGATGAATCCCGACGACCGCAAAAACTGCTTCATCACAGACCGCGAACGATTGCTACAAGGTAATGCCTTCGGTCTTAAAACGCTGGTGCAACATATCAGCGACTCGTCAACAAAATGTTTGCCGAAAGCAACTCGAAAACTATGGAAGTATACATCGATGATATGCTCGTAAAATCTCTTGACGAACACGCATCATATAGCCCACCTAGAGGAATGTTTTGCACGACTCAACCAGCATAACATGAAACTCAACCCGCGAAATGTAGATTCGCTGTGGCATCGAGAATTCTCGATACCTCGTAACGATCGCTGAATCGAGGCCAACCCTAAACAAATCGACGACTGATAGAGATGGCCTCCCGAGAACCAAGCCGAAGTCCAGAGGCTAACCGAAGAGTCGCGCTTTGAACCGCTTCATCTCGCTACACGGATAAGTGCCTACCGCTTTACGTAAACATTGAAGGGAAACAAGAAGTTCGAATGGTCCGAGCAATGTGAAAAGCTTTCCAACAGTTGAAACATTACCTGGCCACTCCACCAGTCCTCGCGAAAACCGTGGAAGGTGAACCTTTTCCTCTATATCGCAGTTTCCGCGAACGGCAGTCAGTGGCGCCTTGATACGAAGAACACGCTAACAAAAGCCAATCTTTACGTAAGCAAGACGTTACTGGATGAGGAAACTCGATACCCGCTTAATGAAAAATTAGCATTCGCCATAACCTCGGCAAGAAAACTAAGACCATATTTCCAGTCTCATACTATAGTGGTTCTCACCACGCTCCCGCCGCGGATAATCCTGCATAGTCCGAGTCAATCCGTAGGCTCGCAAAATGGGCAATCGAACTGAGTGAATACGACGCCAATATCGCCCAAGGACATGTGCAAAGTCCCAAGTACTTGCGGATTTCTTGGTAGAGTTACCCACTAGAAGCATGACTAACGAGGAACCAAACTCAACTTGGGTTCTCCACGCCGACGGATCTTCATCCAAACAAGGATCCGAATCGAATACGACTCACCTCTCCTAACGGGAAATCCTAGAACAGTCTTTCCGATTGGCTTTTCATGCTTCAAACAATGAGGCAGAATACAAGCACTCGCCGCAGGCTTCGGCTGGCCCATGGGTTAAAAAATCCGAATATTCACGATACTGCGATTCTCAGTTAGTCGCCAATCAATACAGCGGAGAATATGAGGCAAGAGACTAAAGGATGGACGATATCTAAAACTCGCCCAAGAACTGGCTCGAATTTCACCAGTTCGCTCTGACCAGAATTCCTCGCCGAAAACGCCCAGGCCGACGCTTTGGCTGCCCTCGCCAAGCTCAGATCCAGGGCTCCAAAGAGTAATCCCGGTCGAATTCATCGAGCATCCAAGCATCGGACCACCAGTGGTCGTCAATCTAATCCGGGACGAGATTGAAGATGCGGAAGAAGTCGAGGATCAACCGGAAGCGGATGTGAACCCAACCGAGTATGGCTGCGACAGCCCTTGGTTAGAACCAATCCGAGCCTATATCGTGAATGGAACCTTACCCAAAAATGGGCTGCTCGTGAAGTGAAACCCAAGCGGCACGGTACGTCACGATAGAGGGAGAAATTTATAAGTGGTGTTTCTCTGGTCCTCTCATGCGCAGAAGGGGAAAGGGCGAGAAGAATCATGGAAGAGGTCCATTCTGGATCATGCGGAAATCATTCTGGCGGAAGATCTCTCGCGGTCAAAATCAAACGCCACGGTTATTATTGGCCAACCATGGTAAAAACCGTGAAATTCGCCCGGAAGTGCGAGAAATGCCAAAGGCATGCTCCAACAATCCATCAACCCGCGGAGATCCTCTCCTCAATCTCGTCCCCCTATCCTTTCATGCGATGGTCCATGGACATCGTCGGACCTATGCACCCATCAAAACAAAAGCGCTTCCTCCTAGTCCTTACGGATTTCTTTTCCAAATGGGTAGAAGCAGAATCCTACGCAAGTATCAAAGACACACAAGTCGAGAACTTCGTCTGGAAACATATCATAACTAGACATGGGTCCCGTACAAATCGTAACAGATAATGGATCTCAATTTATCTCTGCTCGATTCAAGCATTCTGCTAAAATGGAAAATACGACTTACAAAGTCAACTCCCAGATATCCGCAATGCAACGGACAGGCAGAAACCATCAACAAAACCGCCCTTGACGGACTCAAGAAACGCCTAGACGCCAAGAAGGGCGATGGGCGAGGAGCTCAAGGAGTTCTTTGGTCGCATCGACAACCCCAAGACGGCTACGGGTGAAACTCCATTCCCTCGCTTACGAACGAATGTATGATCCCCGCGAAGTAGAATTCCCGAGTAACGGAGAAGATTCCTCCCCGAAAGAGAGGATTTAAACGACGCCATGATGCTGGACAATCTCGATCTCATCAATGAACGCCACCAGGCACTCATTCAATCCAGAATTACCAGCACGCTGCGCAAGGTACTACAACTCAAACGCATTCATCGCAGGTTCAAAGAAGGCGATTTAGTCTTACGCAAAGTCTTCCAAAACACCGCCGAACGAAAACGCAGGAAAACTGGGAGCAAACCGGGAAGGACCGTACAAAGTCATAAAAGTAGTCCGACCAGGCTCATACCAAATCGCAAAATCAGACGCCAAATCCGAGAACTTGGAATGCGATGCACCTCAAAAAATACTACCACTAAACGATAAAACGTGGTACAAAAGAACTACGAGATGGCTTCGATCCCTAGACAAGGGTAACGAGGGCAACTCGCCAACCGGGCGGATTCAGCTATCCCCAATTTAAAAGGGGAGTATGATAATTTACTCCCACAAATTTCAAGACTCTAAAATTTTCAAACTTTTCACGACTTTTCAAAATCAGCCAAACGCCACAACAACGGATCTAGTATCCACTAAGCCGATTATCACATCCAAAAACAAATCCCGATGGCCAACACTTCACGAAGCACTGTGAATGTAGACGCCCCTTGTCAAACTTACGCACCTTGGTCCCGCTGGCCCAAAACGGAAACAACAGTTTTCTGGCTGCAACATTCGCAAAGACATCCCCAAAGCCCGCAGCGCTTCAACACGAGATGCATAAGGAAAAATCGACCTTCAGCACCGCGAGACGCCGCTAACGCCAAGGACATTCTTTTCCAAAACATTGAGACGCAAATTCGCCTCAACATACAAACGCACTCAAAACGGTATCATTTCGTTGTTGCTGATCACAACAAACGAACTCTAACGCCCTAAACAGACAAATAGCCTCTTCGAGGGTAGGCTCTCTTACATCCGACAAGGATAAACATAGCGCTATACAAGAAATCCAAAATTTTGGTCTAGTCAGAAGGAAGTAGCTCGACTCACCAAACAAATCATATAAGCCGACAACAATTCATGGATTTTAAACGGTAACGAAGTCAGGTTAAAATCGCAAACAGGCAAAACGAAGCCGATTTGTCATCGCAAAGCCTCAGTCCGAGTAAACCTAGGTCTTGCCCTAAACCCAGCCACGCTGGATCTTGACATCTCACGATAATAAGTATGGTATACGAGATCCAAAATTTGTCTCTTCACTTAAGCCTATTCGCTTCATCGGTTTTTCGCAGAAATCGGTAAACCGCGGAAAATCTCGCTTTATGCAGACAATAGGTACGGTGATCATCGGGAACTAGGAATGAGACGACAACTCACACCCTCTTTCTCATACTTCCAAAACTGAAGTTCATAAATAATCGAAAACGTTTCATAGATTGAGATTGCCGAAATTCAAACAAAACCCCAAAAGGGCAGGGATTCAAGCCACCAACGCCAGTCCCCGGTAATACATCATGGCCTCTTAACGCCAAACACATAAAAACGAAATCCCAGAAGGGATTGATAAACCTAGACGCCCTGTGAGCCGCCATCTTCATCCTCACTCACGCATGGATAGCCTCGGCCGCCGCCTCACGATCGCTACTCACTTCGGTCCGGCTACCAACCCGCATCTTCCGTATTCCTGATTCTGAGTCTTCGGAGGTCGGAGCAGGGTACATTCGCTTGCAGGCCGCAAGGATTGAATCGAATCTCCTCGGTGGCTTCACTCTCCTTTACAGACGATAATCTGGCTTCCCAAGTCCAAAGACGGGCCTCGCTACTCGGCAACTCGAGCTCATTCAAACTCCCTCGATCCCCGCTAAAGCCAAGTCCCTCTTGCGGATGGCTATCAAGGACTCAAACAGGATGGCTATCCTGTCGATCGCACCAAAAGTCGCCGCGCATCGGCAACCCCCGAGGATCTACGGCGCTCATCTCCTCGTGAGCCTCAACCTTCTCCTCTGAAGACGGCGGACTTCCGAGGATTTACTCTTCTTTTCTTCACCTTGAGTAACGAACTCGTCTTCTCCTGCTGTCGCTACAAGATCGCTGATACTTAACCTCAAGCTGGGACGTCAGCAGCATGGGTGTCCTCGACACCTGCAATGCAGCCTTAGAACGCTTCAGCGCCTCGATTTACTCCAGTTCCTTCGATAGACTAATGACTTCTGACCCGCGACTCGCCAAGCATTCCACAATCAGCGCCACACAAACTGGCCTCAAAAGGAAGGAGTAAGTATCATCGTGAAAAACGTGCAAGAATTGCAGATAAATTAAAATCAACCTTGAACGATGACGCCAACGGCTCAGAGTTCGCTTCCTCGCTTCTTCGCACTCTTCTTTCGCCCGACGCCGCGCCAGCCCTTGCCCTTCCCTTTGGCAACGGCGCTGCACCAGCCGCTGGCAGTCCTAAACGAAGTCTCCTTCACGGGAAGAGGTAGATTCTATCGCCCTTCTTCCGAGATCACGATCGAGCAGTCAAGAACCCGATGGATGGATCTGAACATCAAGAGTCCGTTCGGGAACAATAACCCTTCCGTGATGGAGGGCATCGGATGGGACTTTGGGCTGGGAACCGGCGAGCAGGCAAAGGAGTTGAGCCGCTGAAGGAACATGGCTACGCCTCGCCCCGCCCGCTTGAGCTTTCGCAGCACTACGCCGATAGCTTAGCCTTGAAAGAATCAAACCCATCAATGAGGGACGGAGTAGTCCTGAACGCGCCTGAATGGCCGGAGCTTGGCTGGTCGAACCGACGGATTGGTCGGCCTCACCCATCTCAACATCAGAATCATTCTTTTCAACTTCGATGAAGACATTTTCTTCTTGAGAGAGAAGAAGAGAGAATTTGAAAAGATGTGAAGAATGAGAAGGGAAGGCTGGCAATTTATAAGAAAAAGGGGTGATGACACAGTTTCGCGAAAAACTCCTTAGCCGGTACCATTTTCAAAATTAATCACTCGCCTCAAGAAAAATCGCCTCCCGATCTTATGAGCTAGGGGCTAACTGTTGGGGCTAACAAAACGGTTATCTCGAAATCTACGGCTAAAGATCCTTCCAAACACTCAAGATTTCCGCACGAACGATTACCGGGGAAAGATCGAAGCAACAAAACCCACGGACGGTGATCGTTTGGCGCCGGGCGGCATCGCTGGACGCTGGCGGCTGGTGCCGGGCGGGACTCGCCTGGCACCGATGTACACGGACGCTGGCCGGCCTGGCACCGGCGGCATTCGCCCGGCGCCGCTACATAAGCGGACGCGGGTCGCCTGATGCCGGGCGTAATTCCATCACGCTGTCGGGCCTGGCGCCGGTGGCAATTCTCGCCTGGCGCCGCGTAATTCGCCACGCTGGCCGCCTGGCCGGCAGCCGCGGGACGCGGGTCGCTCCATGCCGGGCGCACCCTCGCCCTGGCTACGCATTCGCCACGCTGGCCGCCTTATACCGCGGCAATTCCTGGCTATCTGGCGCCGTCCACGGCCCTCGCCCTGGTCTCAGTCCCATCGCTCGGTCTGATCCCATCTTGGCTTGTTCGATTAATCCTCGTGGAGTTTGGTACAATCAAGGCTACGAATAAACATCTTCGATTCAATTGGAATCATCCTCGATGTTTTACGATAGAAACTAGAGGATTGATTTCGTAGAAGACATCGATAAAACAAAGATCGATTAATCCTGAACATCGATCCTTTAAGCTATAACGGTTTATTCTTCGAGAAAGATCGCTCTTCCGAAATCGAGAAAACGCTTAACGACTTAAGACAAGTCCACAGACTTACTTCTATTTTTCAGAATTCAGGCCCAATCAGGCTATGACGGTTTATCCGATTTCCAAACGCCGGATAAACATCAAGTCACCGGAAGATAGCGGAAAACTCGAGGATAATTACGAAGACCGACGAAATGAAACATTTCCCGAAGAGATAAGCTTAGCCCAAAGCGCAGGTCCATCATCCTAAGGCAAACCCACCTAGAGTGGGTATATATAAGAGAGCAAGAGCAGAGGAGAAGCGGGATCCGAAAATTGTACTTTAGAGCATCCTGCTAGCTTAGAAGAACTAGGTTTAGGTGGTTAGACTAATGAGCAAGGCTTAGGACGCTTTGACTGCCTCGGGCGACTCTTATCTTTTTCTTTAATCGCGAAATCTCTCTCTGGCTTCGAGAATCCTTGTACTCGCTTTTCATCTAATAAAACGCTTCGGCAAATATTACAATTCCCATATTGTCTTCGCTTACTTTATCGATTTCGTGGTGGCAACGCAGAGAACTGGACCTTCAAGGAAAGTCGGGTTTACTTGGCTTTCTCCGCAATCTTATTTATCGGAAATTGACGGTGAATTTCGCTCCCACACGCTGCCTCTTTGAGGTTTTTGACA